>CM031971.1:21022233-21622233 GCA_018804465.1 Populus tomentosa | reverse complement strand
TACACCAGTATATCATCAATGAATACCACCACAAACTTATCCAGGTATGGTTGGAAAACCCGATTCATCAAATCCATGAAGAGGGCTGGGGCGTTCGTCAACCCGAACGGTAACACCAAAAATTCATAGTGTCCGTAACGAGTTCTAAATGCGGTCTTTGCTACATCCGCTTCTTTTATCTTCATCTGATAGTACCCTGATCTCAGATCTATCTTCGAAAATGCCTCGCTCCCTTTAATTGGTCGAACAAATCATCTATCCGAGGTAACGGATACTTGTTTTTCATTGTTATTTTGTTCAACTGCCGATAGTCAATACAAAGTCTATGGGTTCCATCTTTCTTTCTTACAAATAGGACCGGTGCTCCCCAAGGAGAATTACTGGGCCGTATGAACCCTTTGTCTAATAATTCCTGTAATTGAGTCTTTAACTCGTTCAGTTCTGCTGGAGCCATCCGATACGGTTGTTGGGCTATGGGTGGGACTCCAGGAAAAGTGTCTATAGACACCTCTACCTCTCGCTCCGGGGGTAGTCCTGGTAGTTCTTCAGGAAACACATCTGGGAAATCCTTCATCACAGGAATATCCTTCAATCATGGACCTTCATCATCAGAGTTTAAGATGTATGCGAGGTATCCCGTACATCCCTTTTTTAAAAGTTTTTGGGCTGTTACCACCGATATTAAAGCATTCAGTTTGAGAACTCTCTCTCCTTCAAAAGTCATTTTCTCACCCTTAGGTGTTTGGAAAGTAACAGTTTTTGCATAACAATCTATTAGTGCCTTGTATTTACTCAACCAATTCATGCCTAGTATTATGTCAAAATCATGCAGCTCTAAGGGAATCAAGTCTACTTCTGTTTCATACCCGGATAAACTAACCCCCACATCCACATATACAATATTTGTTTCCACCATGTTTCCCATTGGAGTTCCAATTACAAACCCCTTCTCTACCATTTTTACTTCCTTTCTTAATTTAGTGACAATTTTCTTAGCAATGAATGAGTGGGTGGCACCCGGATCAAACAACACATGCACATTAAAACCATTCAACAGTAGTGTACCTGCCACCACATCAGATGCAGCCCTGGCCTCCTCCTGTGTCAGGTGGAAGACCCTCCCTGGGGTCCGATCATTTTGTGCCCTCGGCTTCCCACGACTGGAGTTTGCCCCTGATTGAGAAGATCTCACTGGCCTATTAACGGTGACTGACTGTTGGTGGCTTTGACTGGGCTGTCTATAGCTCCGTACTTGTCCGGTGTTTCTTTTGGGGCAGTCCCTCTTGTAATGACCTCTCCCACCACAGAAATGACACCCTTGGCTAAGATACTGGCAGTTCCTCCACCTATGACCCTCACCTCTGCACACAAAGCATCGCCCAGGGGAAACTGAGCAATCCCCAGGGTGTTTTTGTCCACATTTTACACAAAAAGGATAATCAACACCCCTGCGGTCACCGGTCCTAGTTGAAGAGTTTGCCCTCGAGTGCGACTGTCCAACCATCACTCTCCCACTTGACTGTTGGTGAGGCGGTAATGTCACACTCCCCTTTTTTCCGTACTGCTCAAACATTCCACCTTTTCCTTTCTTCGGGTGCGGTGGTCTGCCGCTGAAATAGTCCCCATCTCTCTTTTTGCTTATACTCTGATACCCCCCTTGGCTTTCTCCAATACATGCCTCCAGAGCTTATGCAGCCTCAATCAACTCCCTCACCGTTTTAAATCGCAAGGCGATCAATCCTTGTCTCAAATCCTGTCGTAAACCATCTCTCAACTTTTCAATCATATGTTCCTCTGTCGGCACATAGTGTGGGGCGAACAATGAGAGGTCATGGAATCTCCTTTCGTACTCTAATACTGACATATCACCCTGTCTTAATGCCAAGAACTCTTGTTCTTTCACCTTGCGATGATACTTGGAATAAAACTGATTCTCAAACTTTATCTTGAAGTCATTCCAAGTTAGTGTCTCAGTCGCACGCCTCAGCTGAACTGTTTCCCACCATGTCATGGCCCTATCAGACAGTAACTGGGTTGCACAATTTACCCTCAAACCCTCGGGTATGCCTATTTGAATCATTGTCTTTTCTACCTTCCTGATCCATCTTCCAGCTATCTCTGCATCTTGTTCCCTCATATACGGTTCACAACCCATTTCCCTCATACTCTTGACTAGTCGCACTAGTGGCACCACATTATCCATGGCCATGCTAGTTATAGGAGCTGCTGGTGGAATCTGCGTGGTGGGAGTTGTTTGTGCCGCTGAACTAGCCATGCCCTACATCACTGCTTTAACTATTTGTACAAGGAATCCCGCATCTACATATTGTGGGGGCACACCAGTTGGAACAGCAGATGGTTGTGCTTCTGATCTTTCTCGCTGCTCTGTTGCAACTGGGGGTGTTACCTCTGTCTGATTAGGCCTCGGGCCTTCCCCCGCCACCGTATCTTCCCCCTGCAAGGTTTCGGGTGGTATTATCGGAGCATGAGATGCTGTATCATCTAAGGGATCTTCGTCTTGCCAACCTTGGGCATCTCGGTTCATGCCCCTCCTTTCTAAGGAGGGCGGCTCAGTTCGTGTCCCTTGTCGGGTGCGTACCATCCTGAAATTCATCACAACAACACATTTATTAATGATCCTCAGGATCCATACCAAGTGCTCTGATACCAACTGTAACAACCCGGCTTTCCAAGCCCAAAACAACAGTAATTTTTATATATATATATATATATATACACACACATGGTGCCGATAATCAAAGAACTTGAATCCTCACATCATCAAAATACAATCCATACAATCAACATTTCATTTAAAAGTGAATCTTACACAAACACATAATATTAAGGTTGCATGATCTGAAGTTCATATTAAAAATATATACATAGACATGAGTTTGCATTCTTATCCTACTAATAGCCATCACAATTTAAACAAAAGGATCTAATAAAAGTTATACATTCAGTACATTGATCCATACAAAATACATTGTGATTTAGAATGCATCTACATAATTCCTTGCAAAAGTAGGTTCCCGTGTATTGCGTTTCCTAGACATTTCATTGGTGTGACGTCCCTGCAGTAGTACAAAACATTTAAGAGCATGCAAATACTTAATAATATTAATAATGGTAACTAACGGTTTGGCAATTAAATAAAGCATTAACATTTATGCTTTCTTCATGTATTTGATGTAACAGCTAGTAGTACATATAGATACACAAGTGTTCAAATGCCATTCGCCGAAACAAGACATTCGTTTGTCGGCAGCGGAAAATGTGTCGCTGCCGATTTCTGTATCGGCAGCGAATACTGCGTCGCTGCCGATTTCTGTATCGGCAGCGAATACTGCGTCGCTGCCGATCCAGAGTCGGCAGCGGAAAATGTGTCGCTGCCGATTTCTATATCGGCAGCGAAAACTGGGTCGCTGCCGATTTCTGTATCGGCAGCGAATACTGCGTCGCTGCCAATCCAGAATCGGCAGCGGAAACTGTGTCGCTGCCGATTTCTGTATCGGCAGCGGAAACTGTGTCCCTGCCGATTTCTGTATCGGCAGCGAAAACTGGGTCACTGCCGATTTCTGTATCGGCAGCGAATACTGCGTCGCTGCCGATCCAGAATCGGCAGCGGAAACTGTGTCGCTGCCGATTTCTATATCGGCAGCGAAAACTGGGTCACTGCCGATTTCTGTATCAGCAGCGAATACTGCGTCGCTGCCGATCCAGAATCGGCAGCGAAAAATGTGTCGCTGCCGAAGCTAATCACTCTTTATCCCGGCCATCCGTCGGATGCCATTAGCCGAAGCTAATCACTCATTTGTCCCGGTCATCCGTTCGGATGCCATTAGCCGAAGCTAATCAACCTTTAATCAACATTTAAGTGTTCAACAATTTAATGTTGGTTCCAACAATATGGTAGTACTCAAGTTAAAATATTTCAAGATTCAACGTATGAAAAAGAAAGGTGCAAGTCACCTACCTGCTCCACCTGTGGGTTGTTCCTGTCTTGATGATGGTCCAATCCCGACCGCACCACCTAAGACATCAATGGTCACAAATCAGCATAGTTGTATTTATTTTATCTTTGAATCATATTCATCATCACACATATTTCAAGAGTTCATATGTTCACATTCAAGTGTTCCATATTTTACACCATCATATCATGAAATTGTCACTAGCCTTTAAGTCATTTCTGCCTAGGAGGCTTATTGTAGAAATCGGCAGCGAAAACTGCGTCGCTGTCGAATCCAGAATCGGCAGCGAAAACTGCGTCGCTGCCGATTTCTGCATCGGCAGCGAAAACTGCGTCGCTGCCAAATCCAGAATCGGCAGCGAAAACTGCATCGGCAGCGAAAACTGCGTCATTGCCGATTTCTGCATCGGTGTTGGTGTCATAGTTTCGCTGCACAACGCACAACTCGGCAGCGAATACCAATTCGCTGCAGGAAGTTCAGTTTTGGCAGCGAAACAGGATTTCGCTGCACAATACACAAATCGGCAGCGAATATCAATTCGCTGCAGGAGGTTCAGTTGCGGCAGCGAAACAGAATTTCACTGCACAATACACAAATCGACTGCGAATATGAATTCGCTGCAGGAGGTTCAGTTGCGGCAGCGAAACAGAATTTCGCTGCGCAATACACAAATCGAAACCATCCATTTCAGCACATAATTCTTCAACAAAATTCCAGCAGAATACACACATGGAAGACCATCAATTACAACATACAATCTTTCAATAAATTCCAGCAGAATACACACATTAATTTTAGCAACAACATCACAGCAGAACACATTAATTTCAGCACAACAACATCACAGTAGAACACACTAATTTCAGCACAACAACATCACAGCAGAACACATTAATTTTAGCACAACAACATCACAGCAGAACACAC
The DNA here is from genome assembly GCA_018804465.1 of Populus tomentosa. Classification (NCBI taxonomy): domain Eukaryota; kingdom Viridiplantae; phylum Streptophyta; class Magnoliopsida; order Malpighiales; family Salicaceae; genus Populus; species Populus tomentosa. The sequence continues at coordinate 21,617,329 of CM031971.1, read as the reverse complement.
ACACACACATGCATGCTGGCCTACCCCATAGTTAAAGCCAGCCCTCTACCATGTTTTGTTAGATGTTCTGAAATTGACTTTATTTCACTTCTGTTTGCTTGTTCTCTTAGTTAATTTCAGCTTCCATCACAGCTGGCTTAGGTCTTAGATCAATTTTCTCTTAGGGTTTTTCTTCTTCATTTTCGTTTTTGATCTTAAGGGGGAGAGGAAGGGAGTTTCATGACCCATACCTTCTGAATTTAACTAAGTTTGAGGAAGGTTTGACACTATTATTTTCTCTTCAGCTGCTGGTTCTCCTCCTTCTTCTTCCTCTCACGTTTTCCAGCTCTGTTTTTCCTCTCCTCTATGCAGCTGCCCACTCCTCTCTCAAGGTCTCATCTCTTCCTCACAAGTTCACAAGGCAATCTCTACTAGTTTGATTCACGTTTCTGTTGTGAAAGGGGAAGGGAAGAACGGCATGCAGCTGCTGGTTTGGGAAGAAGATAGATCATTCTCTCTCCCCTCTTTGTATTTATACTACCCATCAAATGAAATGGGTTGTTTGGGGGTTGGTTTAGGTGTGTTCTTATCCTTGTTTGGTTTATCTAAAACCAGTTTTACCCCTCCCTCCCAGCTCTGCGTCACTGTTGATTGAGAAATCGGCAGCGAAAACTGCATTGCTGCCGATTTCTGCATCGGCAGCGAAAACTGCATCGCTGCCGAATCCAGAATCGGCAGCGAAAACTGCATTGCTGCCGATTTCTGCATCGGCAGCGAAAACTGCGTCGCTACCCAATCCAGAATCGGCAGCGAAAACTGCATCGCTGCCACATCAAGAATCGGCAGCGAAAACTGCATCGCTGCCGATTTCTGCATCGGCAGCGAAAACTGCATCGCTGCCACATCCAGAATCGGCAGCGAAACTGCATCGCTGCCGATTTCTGCATCGGCAGCGAAAACTGCATTCATCATCATCTCTCTCTCTCTCTCAATATATATATATATATATATATATATATATATATATATATATATTTTTATCCTTTGGGTGTTTACAAATTCAGCCCCAAATCAGCCTTCAAATCAGCCCAAGCACAATCCATGATCTTACATGTCCACACAATAAATAACATTTGATTTATTTTGGGCAATTCATTAAACCAAGAGGGCATTCACATGGATGAAAAGCTGGAGGGGACATTGTGACATTATTTTGGGTAAAAAAAAAGAAAGAGACAGCTCATAAAGGAGAAAAAAAAACATGCACCAAAGAGTTCTCCAAGCTGGCCTGATTTGATTTTCCAGAACACCTTTCAGTGTTTTGCCCATAACTTTTGACTCAGATGTCCAAATGAGTTGTTCTGTAATGCTCTGGAAAGCTAACCGAATAGATTATAAATATGTCTAATATCCATCTCCAAAGGAGGCTTCTAAGAGGGTTGAATTGCTGTCCAAAGTTAGAGTTAGATTTGTGTCCGAATTTTTACTGAAATTGTGTTGTGTTCTTCTTTGTAGATTTCGGTTCTTTAGTTTGTAAAACTTATTATTTCAGTTTGATTCAAGTTATTTCATGTTTATTAAAGTGTTCTTATATATAATCATGGTTGGCTAATCTCTTTCTTGGATCTAAATCAAGGATGATGGTGATTGAGGTGAGTTCTTTAAGATATGAATGAATCTTAATGTTTATCTTCTCATTTTCTTCATAAATATTTTATTATGGCAAAGAAATTTTAGAAATCATTTAGGTAATGTTATAATCTTGAATTTTTATGCACAAACCTTAGTTTTGGTATAGAGATTGCTTGATTCAATGTCTTACTTAATATGAAAGTACTTGTTCATTCTTAAGCAATAATCAATCTTCATCTTTTTAAACTTCATTGTAATAACTTCCGATCTAATATCACCATCGTTGATATTAGGTTGAGTTATCTTATATATGTTAATCTTATATATGTTAAAGAAATCACCAATACATCACCATTAAAATTGATTTGGACCAAGACTTACTTTTTCTTGTCTTTTAAAACCTATTTACACTTTTTCATTTTTGAAAACAAATCCATCAATTATTTTCAACCAAGTATTGTTAATTTAATTTCTCTTGAGTTTTTTTTGTTACCTAGCTTAATTTCCAGATCTAGCTCTCTGTGGATATGACCTCAATCTTATCGAGTTAATTGCTACATCGCACACTCGTGCACTTGCGAGTCAAAACAAGCCGATCATAAAAAGTGGTCAAGCACATACTTAACGTACATAAAATATAACAAGAATGTAAATAATAGTAGTAGTAGTAGTGGTGGTGGTAGTATAGTAGTAGTAGTAATAATAAAAAAAAAAAAAAGAGGAAGAAATTAATAAGAACTTTGAGATGGAAGATTACTGTAAGGATTAAACAATGATAAAAATAAATGTCAAGGTTAGAGGATCCACTAATGGTATTTCAAACAAATATAGTATAAACTCTTATTACTCAACTGGAAACCACACACGAAGGAGGTTCCAATCAGATGATTTGTCAATAATAGCTCATTATAAATTGTTAACATGATCATATTAATTATCTTATTATGTAACACCAAACTTTTAAATATTGTCAGAAATTCATGATGCTAACTTATGTTAACAACAAATCAAGTTCAAGTTCCTTTCATAGAACAGGTGTAGGTAATACCATACGATTGGCAAAGAAACAAGAGTTAGATAAAATGAAAAGCGAAAAGAGAAAATAAAATAAATACTATAATTTATAAAAGAATTCACCTCCCCAGCAACGACGTCAAAAAATTGACACGACCAAAAGATTAATGTCTTTTTCCAAGTGTAGGAGTGTCGAAGTAATAAATAACCCGGCAAGACCGGGGTCGAACCACAGGAAGGTTAATTGTATAAATTATAGACAACAATAATACAACAACAATAACAACAACAATAATAACAATAATAGTAGTAGTAGTAATAGTAATAGTAATAATAATAATAATCATGAAGAAGAAGAAGTTGATGAGAACTTTGAGATGGAAGATTAATGTAAGAACTAAACAATGATAAAAACAAATGTCAAGGTTAGAGGATCCACTAATGGTATTTCATACAAGTATGTATAAATTCTTATTACTCAACTGGAAACCACATACAAAGGAGGTTTCAATCGGATGATTTGTCATTAATAGCTCATTATAAATTGTTAACATGATCATATTAATTATCTTATTTACATAACACCAAACTTTTAAATATTGTCAGGAATTCATGATACTAACTTATGTTAACAACAAATCAAGTTCTTTTCATAGAACAGGTGTAGGTAATTGATTAGTACTTAAAAGTGCATGTTTATCGAGGTTTTATATCATCATTTTGCACTTGAAGTATCAATAACTCCTTAACTAAAGCATGTTTTATAATAACAAGTTTGATATTATAAGATACCTTAATTTATGGTAAATGCTCATTTTAAATGCAGGACTATCACATAAATAAAAGGATTGATTGATGAGTTTAAGCATTGAAAGTTAAAGGACAAAGAGATGGCCAAACTTAGAAAAGAGATGTCGATGCAGTCCAAACCAGAACATTGCTCGGTAATTGGATCATATCTGGAGCTCTAGATCTCGGATTTAGGTCCTTTTTATATGGATGGAAAGGTAAAACATAGGCCTACAACTTTCATTCGGACACCAAGATCTAAGAAGGCCGTTTTCAAGTCCAAATTATAGGAACAACGAAGAAGTCCGAAGCTGTCCTGCAGCCCAGACACTATTTAGTGTTCAGCCCATATCTTGAGTTCTAGAAGTCCAAATGACCTCATCTTTTTTTTGTTGGAAAGCTGAGACAATTTCCTAGAACATTCCTGAGGATTCTGGGCAAATTATGATGTTAGCAATGACATCTTGTTCAGACAAGAAGATAAGGATTGTCACCAAGTCAAGATGTGGCCACCCACTCATCAATTAGTCAACAAATCAATAGTTCCAAATTTTGGCCTATAAAAGGAGGCACTTACCAAGTATTGAGGCATCTTGGTATTCAGATCAAGATCATGCTCTTGCTTTCTCTCTTTGTATTGTTCATGTTTTGCTTTCATTAATATCAAGTTTATGCACTTCATTTCCTTTCCTTTACTTAATTAACTTCTTTCTCATTTATGTTCTTATCTTGTTCATTTATGTTTCTTTCTTTCATTATGTTCAGCTAAGTTAATTATGTCAAGGTGAAAAGGGTACACTAATGGTGTAAGAATAAGTATAATATAAACTTAACATGGACCTTAATGTTGGATACTAACATGTTTTATATTTGTTATCTTGTTCACTTTTAATACTTTGCTTGTTAAATGGTTAATCTAGATTTATGTTGTATAACACTTGATACAACAAATACTTGGCACTTTCATAGCCCATACTGTATGGTATAACCGACACCTGAGCTATGAAAGGAACTTGATTTGTTGTTAACATAAGTTATAATCATGAATGCCTGCCAACATTTACAAGTATTAGCTTTATTTGAATAAGATAACTAATGTAATCATGTTAACAATTTATAATCTGATTGGAACCTCCTTTGTGTGTGGTTTCCAATTGAGTAATAAGAGTTTATACTATACTTGTTTGAAGTACCATTAGTGGATCCTTTAACCTTGACATTTGTTTTTATCGTTGTTTAATCCTTACGTTAATCTTTCATCTCAAAGTTCTCATTAATTTCTTCATCTTCTGCCTTTATTATTATTATTATTGTTATTATTATTATTTACATTCTGTTTATATTATATAATATATATCTTTGATCTTTTCATAAACTCAGTATATAGGCTGGAAACTTGTGACCCGATCTTTTAAGATCATTCTCAGGTATAACAACGCCACGTACTGAATATTATAACTATTACTATTACTATTACTATTATTTTTATTATTGTTATTATCGTTATTGTTGTTGTTATTGTTGTTGTCTTGTTATTTATAATTTATACAATTAACCTCTCTGTGGTTCGACCCCGGTCTTGCCGGGTTATTTATTACTTCGACACTCCTGCACTTGGGAGAAGACATCAAGCTTTTGGTCGTGTCAGTAATACCATACGATTGAGCTATGAGAGTGCCAAGCATTTGTTGTACCAAGTGTTATAAAACACAAATCTAGATTAACCATTTAACAAGCAAGGTATTAAGAATTAGTAAGATAAAAAGATAAGACATGTTAATATTAAACATTAAGGTCCATGTTGAGTTTACACCATACTTATTCTTACACCATTAGTGTAACCTTTTCACCTTGACATAATAAAATTAGCTAAACATAATGAAGAAGAGAAACATAAATAATCAAAACAAGAACATAAAGAAAATACAAGTTAACTAAGTAAAGGAAAGGAAATGAAAAGCATATACAAGATATTAAAGAAAGCAAAACTTAAAAATTACAAAAAAATATATATAGAGAGAGAGAACAATAGCAAGCTCATGATCTGAACAAACAAGCCCCTAAATGCATGGCAAATGCCTCCTTTTATAGGCCAAAATTCAGAATTATTGATTTGATGACTAATTGTTGAGTGGGTGGCCAACTCTTGACTTGGTGAAAATCCTTATCTTCTTGTCTGAATAAAACAAAATTGCTAGCATTAGAACTGGGACCACTTGAAAAAATAAAGTTGTAGGAAATTGTTTCAGCTTTCCATAAAAAAAAAAATTGAGGTCATTTGGACTTCTAGAACTCTAGATATAGGCCAAACACTGAATAGTGTTCGGGCTGCAGGACAGATTCAGACTTCTTCGTTGTTGCTATAATTTGGACTTGCAAACGGCCTTCTTAGATCTTGACGTCCACATGAAAGTTGTAGGCCTATGTCTTACCTAATTTGTGTAAACATTTGAGATCATTTAGACATCTAGAACTCGAGATATGACCCAATTACCGAACAATGTTCCAGTTTGGACTGCACCAACATCTCTTTTCTAAGTTTGACCTTTGTCCTTTCAATTTCAATACTTGAACTCATCAATCAATCCTTTTATTTATGTGATAGGCCTGCATTTAAGATAAACATTTACCATAAATTAAAGGTATCTGATATTAATAGATACATTATTATAAAACATGCTTTAGTTAAGGAGTGATGATATAAAACCTTTGATACTTCAAGTGCAAAATGATGATATAAAACCTTGATAAAATACACTTTTAAGTACTAATAACAGAACCCAAGCGAATTGGGTCCTGAAAACAACCAATTACCATTGGGCCCTGACGCAGACGCATAGGCAGGGCAGCCCAAGCGCTAGGTCTCGCCACATGGCGCACAAGTTTGGTTGTGCGCCCTCGGCAAGCCAGCCCCAGCACCACGTGGCACTCGGGTCTAACCCAGCGCAAGGGCAAGTAACCAAAACACAAAACAAATTTACAGAAATTGAACACTTGGGTTGCCTTGCCTGTGCGTCTGTGTTATACAATTAAGATAAGAGGTTATACGATTGAAGAAAATATTATTATATGAGTACGCTAGAGATTGCAAAAAATACCAAATTACAAAAACTGAACAGAGATTGCAGAAACTAAACAAATATTTTGTTGAATTTATATGATTATGCCAAAACACAAAACAAATTTGCAGAAACTGAATGCAAATATCAAATTGCAGAAACTAAAGGGAAGACGAAATACCAAAATAATTGTAGAAATTGAACACAAATATAAAATTACAGAAGCTGAAGGAAAGATGAAATACCAAATTTTGTAGAAGCAGAAGACAAAATATCACTTCAAAAAAAAATTATTTATATATACGCAAAATTGTGTTTGAGATTAAGTCTCGTTCTATAAAAACAGCTCTAATATCATGTTAAAAGAATTCAATTAATACAAAATAAATACAAACATAAAAGAGAAGGAGGCTAGAATTCTCCTTATGTTGATATGTGAAAAGTATATTATTTAATCTAAATATAAAGAGTTTATATATAAATTAAACTAAAAATATTATTCTACTATTAATAAATAAAACAAAATAAATTTATTATTTAACAGGAGGCACTTTGTCGCATTTTGTTTCCAGAATACCTAATATGTGGCTTTCGACTTTTAGCACATAAAAGCTACTGGCTAACTATTTGTTTAGTTCACGAGGCAAATGTTGTAAGGATTTTATCTTGCCCAGAAAATGTTAGCAGTTTCTTTTGCCCAGCACTGGATCTAGACCATTTATTAGATGTAAGGAAAATAAAGTGGCCAATAGAAATTATCCACTTTAATTATTTGTTTAGAAATTATCCACTTTCAAGAAAATAGGATTCTGCAAGATATTTTTGTTTTGTTCCTATTTCATGTCTCTCCATGTAAACTTATTTTTCAATGCTGTATTTTACAAATTTTAATTCTGCATTCCTATACTTTTCTTTATAAACTCTTAACATGCGAGCTCTGTTGTTTATATTTGATTTCTCTTTTTTTTTTTCCTTTTTGATATATAGAGACAGTGTTTGTGTGGTCAAAACAAAACTTAATGTGCAAAGGATTTTTTTTTTGCTTGTAATGGATGGTCATGCAAATCATTTTAAAATTAGTATGAAAGACCGTTAATAAACAAAGGTTGCTTCTTTTTATTTTTTGGCATAATGGCTGGCCATGCAAATAGTTACAAAAATTAGTATGAAAGATCTGTTGGGCTAATTCTTGATTTTTGTTGTTTCTAATCATTGTTTTATTTCGTATACTAATTTCAACTTTGTGATGTTTCTTGGTGTTATAGAAGAAAAATAAAAAAAAATTCCTATCCTTTTTATGTTTTTTCGGTCTACTATTGTCTTTATATTTAGGAATTCAAGTTTATAGGAGATTATTTAATTGTCATTGTCGCACCCGACATCACGGCGGCCTTAAAAAATAATTCTCTTGAATTAATTATAGAAAAAAAAAGATTTCTAGCATCTTGTTCTTTCAGAGAAAAGGTCTTGTTTGAGGAGTCGCCATCTAATATTATGGTCACTATCAACCCTAATTGGTCAACAAAGATTCTATGGTTCGGAACTGGTTACGTAAAAGGAAAGATATTATCACCCCTTAAATGTTCTGCCTAAAGCAAACTGCATTGTTGTTTTTGTCTTAAATTGCTAAGTTTTTATTGGTTTATGTTCTGATGATTTATTCATAATATTCCTGACTATAGTGTCAGTGAATATTCAATTACGGATAATTCCAACTCTGGCATTGGTAATTATTACGTAGCAATAAAATAAATTTAGATTAATATTTTTTATTCCTGACTCTAACGCTAGTGAATAAAAAAACAAGCTAAATTTATTTTATTACGTGTTCACATATTTTTTATTTCTTATGTAGTTAAATAAAAAACAAACAAAAAAAAACAATTAAATCGGTGTTTTTATTCCTGACTCTAGCGTTAGTGAATAAACCAATAAAATAAATTTTATTTTTTAAACATGCACATATATTTTTTTTATTTTTTCTTGCTAAATAAAAAAAAATATAACGAATAAAAATAATATAAATTTAAACCAATATTTTATTCTCAACTCTGACATTGGTGAATAAACCAGTAAATTTATATTATTTTTATTCATGCATATACATATTTCTATTTTTCTATTTTTTTTATTTTTTTATTTTTTTCTATTAGTTTTGGGGCTAGGCGCAGCTCAGCCCACATAGGCTGGGCTAGACCCAGCCGGCCCAGCCCGGTCATTGGCCCAAGCCATTGACCCAGCTGGGCCACGACACGCATGACCTAGCGTCATGCGTGCATGGCGCTGTGCGAAGGTAACATGGTGCTAAATGCACTGAACTTAAAAAATGAAGAAAACAGAGGAAGCTTACCTTGTTGCAGGTTGCTTCGCCAGAGCATTAGCGTGTCAGGCGACGATCAGTGGTGGCATCCGTCAATAGTAAGCTAGAATCCCTCCTTTGACCTCTGCCTTACTGCCCTCTGTTTCCTCTGCCCTCGTCTGAAAAATTATCCCGTGCTCTGTTTTTTTAAATTCTCTCTACTCTCTCTCGGTTTGTTTCTATTTTTGTTGTTTTAGGCCGATATTGGTGAGGGGAAGCTCATTTTTGGTATGGGTTTCTAAAAAACACCTGAAGATTTGGCTGGTCTCTTGTGTTTCTCTTTTCGGGTTTCTTTTTATCTCTCTCTCTCTCTAACCAACCTCTGTTTTTTCAGTGCTCCTCCGTTTATATAGAGCTCGACGGGTGGTAATAGGCAGTAGGCTGAGGGTCGACCACCATTAAGGCGTCCATAACTGAAGCCAACGGACGACGATTACTGCTGCAACGTTTGGCCTCCTTTACTGCAGAAAACGGTCACTGGCTTAAAGGAGAATAAGATGAACAGTGTCATCAAAACGACGTCATTCGACCATTTTACGTTTTGATCCTTGCAATTTTGAAAGTCTTGTAATTAAGCCCCTGGTTTGAACTGTAATTGGCCCCCTGAATTTGCATGTTTTTTTCAATGTAGACCTTGGATTTTAATTTCACAATTTGGACCCCTAATTAACCCCAAACTTTGCTATTTCTTCAATTAAGTCCCTGATTTCATTAATTTAATTAAATCCAAAGTCTAATTAAGTCTAAAACTTATCAATTCTTTAATTAAGCCCCTGATTGGACTAATTAAATTAATTCCAAGCTTAATTAAGTCTCAAAACTTATCAGTTCTTCAATTAAACCCTTGATTGGATTAATTAAATTAATTCCAAGCTTAATTAAGTCTCAAAACTTATCAATTCTCCAATTAAACCCTTGATTGGATTAATTAAATTAATTCCAAGCTTAATTAGATTAATTTCAAAGTTTAATTAAACCTCAAAACTTCCAATCATGTTGCCCTTAACTCAAATTTTATTTCATTTTACTTGTTTTTCTATCATCATTATTATTATTATTATTATTATTATTATTATTATTATTATTATTTCATCATTGTTTTATCATTTTCAGTAAATAAAATAATAATAATAATTAAAATAAAATGGTCAAAAATTGAGTTATGACAGTCATGAAAAAAAAACAAATATGATTCATGATATTAATTTGTATATGTTTCTCATCATCACAATTAAAACTTGGGTTATATATTTATTAAGATATGTTGTTTTTATTAGATATAAGCATTGGTTCTTATTATGAGGTTAGGTTAATTATTCTTATTTAAGAACATGAGCCTCCAACGGCATGACAAAATTCCCTGGCTACTTCTAAGCTTTCTAGAACAGAACCTATGTTCTATAACCTTCTTCAATATTTTATAGGATTTGCCATGATTTCCTTGGATTAGTTCATAGTTGGCGAAGGTCCTTGAGATGTCACTTCGAATCATAAAGCAAAGTACGCACTAGTTACCATGCGTTATGGAGGAGGAGGTGGTTTTTCAATCCCCCTCGGATCTAGAGATCCTTTGAGGCTGTTTATTTCGTTTAATGTTTTAATATTATCATACTAATTGTTTTTTTAAAATATTTTTATCATGATTCAAATACTTTTTAAAAAAATTATAGATAAATTAAAATATTTTTTTTAATTAAATACACACAATACTATTAAAAAAAGATTAAATAAGAAAAAAAATCACAAAAGAGAGATATTAATTGAAACATAATTTAAAAATTATATAAGAAAAAAGACATTACAAAAATATCAGTTAAAAATAACAATATTAAAAGGAAAAAATAGCTCAAATATTGTGGTTTAACTCGTTAAACTTATGCTCTGGGTTGTGAACTCAACCAGGTTCAGTAATTTTATATGGGTGACTCTTAAAGCCCAGGTCTGAATGCCTAGACTTCATTTTATTTTTTATATATATTTGAAAGGGTGTATGACCTCTAGGTATTGAGACTAGTTGTCTATGAAAAGACGCATCACCCCCAATGTACTCCATTTAAGGTAACTTGTATTATTAATTGATTTTTTTAAGGTAATTTTCAATGTGTTTGTTGTCTAAAGTTCAAAAAGGATCATTCTCAATAAGAAGGTTATTTTCTTTTCAGGTTAAATCCTAACCAATCTAAAACATGAATAAAAAAAAATTCCTATCCCAAAAAATAAACAAACAAATTAATTTTTATGGTGTTTTTAAAATTTCATCAAATCCTAATGAATAATCACAAACTTGTTATAATACCCATTAATTGATTTTTGAGTTTTTCAAAGTATGATAAAGATGCAATTTTTATTTTAAAAAAACATTTGCATGAAAAGATTTTAGAACTTGGTCATATGCATGCAAATAAAAACACATTTGTATATTTTTTTTAAATAACAATTTTTTTTTGTATTTTTCTAAATTTTTGAAGAAAAGCGGGTATATTTAATATTGGGTCTGTATCTTTTAGTATAAGTTTACAATCCAAATATTAAATGAAAAGGTTGGAAAACACACAAGAGACCCACAAATAAATTTAAAATAGTCTTGAACTTTTTTTAGAATTTTTGAAAATCATTTGAGATTTGTTTGGAAAAAACATAAAAATAAAAAAAATAAACATTGCTGAGAAATTATTAGGGTGTGTTTGCCAAACACACCCTTAACTAAAAGTCAGAGGCTTAAAAAAAAAAATTTAAGATCATGTGGCAAACATGTCTTAAGGATAAAAATATTGTGTTTTTTTCTTTGATAAAATTGAACAAATCAAACATGGTCTTAAACTAACATATTCAGCCCAACCACGTGCTTCTTGACCCAAAGTCTAAGCCTAGAAATACAGTAAAAAAAATATAAATTAAAAATTAAAAATCAAGCAAGGTTTTTTTTTCTTGGATCTCATCAAGAATAGTGAGAACAAAATGAAGAACCCAAAAATATGAACTTTAATTTCAACCATATTATGTCAAATTGAAGGCATGGAAACATGTAGAAAAGACATTATTCAAACAAGAATTTGAGGCTAGATCATTATAATGAATGCTCAATCATCATAATGAATTGATTTTATATGCACAAAAAAATTGAAGAATAAACTCCTTTATTTTAGTATTTTTAAGTCATTAAAATCCTAAATTAATAATAAACAAGAATGCACATACATTATTCACCAGAGTTTATTTAAATTGTTTTTTTAGTGTTTTTTTAATTCAAATATATATATAAAAATGCATGTATTATTAATGTTTTTTTAGTAATTTTTTTTAATTTTTGCTAAGGTTAATTTGATGTGATCTAATCAACTTGATTAGTTAAAAAAACAACATGAATATCAATAAAGAATATAGTTCAACTCGTAAAAATTCAAGACAACATCTTTCTTAAAACAAAATATTGAAACAGAAATATATTGGATAGATCGGGGACAACTAGGGTTAACCTATCAAATCTACAACTCAGGTAATGAGAATATGATATTCTATATAAAGAAAATCAAAGTAAATTAGAAACCTCAATTCTCAATCAACCTAGTGTTGAAGGATGGAATTGAGAAAAATAAATTAAAAAATAAACCTGAATTAACCTATTAAACTCATGACTCAGGTCATGAGATTGAGATATCTTTATAGAAAGTAAAAAAAAAAAAATAACTTGAGTTTAGTCCAGGTTGATATACTAAACTCGCAATCAAGATCATAAAAATTTAATAATTATATATATATATATATATATAAAATAAAACTCAATTTTTAATACATTTATTATTAAATAATAAAATAAATAATATTTTATAAGGTGATGCAATTAAAATCACCATCCTTTTAATTCATTGTTAATAATAATAATAATGATGATGATGATATATTTGTCTGGAGAGAGTTGTACATAATAAATACTATAAAATTTATATTCCTAGAATTTATACCATGAACTGGGCTTTTTTTTTTAAAACAAACCCTTAATACATGGTATTAAAAAAAAAAATTGTAGGCTAGCGACTATACCTGGATTATGCATAGTTAAGTTTATAAATCTTTCAATTTAATTTTTTATATTTGCAAGGAAATATAAGAGAAAATATATTTTTTCTTAATTTGTGGTTAATGAATATCTTCAAACTAATTTATGTGGGAAAAAAAACTAGATTCTCTTTAAAAAAAAATACTTAATAAATAATTTTCATATTAGTCTGATAAGTTTAGAGGAATAGATTCTTCCAAGTGTTGATATTAAAGTTTAAATCCTAAAAGCAATTAACTAGGAGATGGAACTTCATATCTTAGGTTTTTGTTACATGAAAAATGTTTTCTTATGGAAATTGTGTAATTGTAACTTTTGCTAATTTTTTTTACTGTGATAATAGCAAAATTAAAATTTTTTAGTTTTTTATAATAATTTTGTATATATTTTTTTATACTTGATATTTTTATTACTTTACACTTCATCTATTCATCACTATTTTTTTTTATTTATTCTTTTTTAATATTATTTGTTTATTTTTCTTTTCACGTTTTCTTGTAAAAAGAAATACATTAAAATGGCATAATTGAAATTTTAGACTGAGGCATATATTTTTTATTCTTTTGTAATTTTAGACTCGTGGGGAAATATATATCAAATAACTATTAAATATAACTAAAAGGGATAAGTGTATTACTGTAGCAAGAATTGTTGTGGACTCTGAGTGTTTTTACTGTGGATTGCATTATTCTGCACTATAACAGGGGTTAGTGTGAATTATGAGTGCTTTCACTGTGGACCACACTATTTGGTAGGGGCATGGTGAGGCTGCAGGCTAGAGGTGCCTAGTTGGAGGCACACCCACTAAGGCTGCTAAGTCTGGGCATTGGGCAAGCCACGCGCCCCAAGCCATAACCACCTGGTGTTGTGGCTGGCCGAGGCCATGACTTGCAACCACCTGGAGCAGAGTTTGCCTAGCCTTAGGCACTCTGGGCAAACCCACATGCCTGGCTGCAGCCCCGCGACCTTAGGGTTTGTAAACCCGCGAGGCAAGGTCTGCAAACTTGAGCGCCTAGCCTGTAGACCCACGCGTTGGGTTCAAACACAGTCGTCGAGGTCTGTTGTCATAACCCAATTCTGGGTTATTTTCTAAAAATAACTTTTTTTAAAAATAAAAATAAAAAAATAAAATAAAGGATGGCAATATGGAGAAAGTAGACTGGGGAATCAAGCTGTAATTTTTTGGAGGAAATTAAAGACCTAATTGTAACCCATTATGCCCAAAAATGGAGAAAAAATGCAAATTCAATGTCAAATTAAATGATTATTGGACAGATTTGCATAAAAATTAAGTCTAAGGACATAATTAAATTTTTAATAGGCCAATTTGATTTAATAATGGGCCAAATTAAATTTTAATTATGTTTAAGAATTAATTTGGGTTCAATTGAAGGATTTAATTAAGTGCAAGGACTTAATTATACTTTAAATGGGTCAAATTAATTTTATTTGAGGCTTAATTGGTGAAAAATAAGTTTGGTAGCTTAATTGGGGCTTAATTGAGAAGATTAGGATTTTAAGAAACCAAATTTAATTTTATTTCAAGTTAATTGATTGCAATTAGGGGCCAAATTGCAAGAAAATTAAAGTTTTGGGGTCAATTAGGGGTTAAATTGAAGAAATTGACAGCCAAGGACCAATCTGCAAAATACGCCAAAATTTGGGGCTTAATTGACAAAAACTAGGGGGAATTGAATAAATTAAAAGTTTTATAGTCAATTAGGGGTCAAATTGACAAAATCCGAGACCAAGAACCATGTTGCAATAGGCGCGTAACTTTAGGGTTTCAATTGAAGTTCATCAGGGGCTTAATTGCACTAAATCCAAAGTTTAGGGTAAATTAAGGGTTCAATTAAAACAAATTAAAAGATAGAGGATTGCATTGAACTTCGGCAAAATCCTTATTCAAACGCAAAACGACATCGTTTTGAGTGTTTTTTTTTTTAAAAAAAGAGAGAAGACCAGACGATGCGTCGTCTGATCATTGTTCATTGTCTTTTTCTTTTACCCGAAAGAAACTACCTTGATACCTACTTTGCAGGTGCATTTAATGAACCTAACGTCCACTAAATTTAACAAACTTACACGAAAATGATCCTCTGAAGTTCTTCTACAGCGCCATGTGAATAGTTCAGTCTGAATCACAACCATTCGGCGCCGGCATAAACATGCCTACTCAACAGTTTTTTCTGCAAAATTGACAACTCAAGATGCCTACTTTGAGCCAACGGTTAGGATCCTTTCAAACTGAATCAAGGGCTGAAATTTTTTCTCGATGCAGACGAGATTACCCTCTTAAACCACCTATAAATAGAGGCTCCGTTGATGAGCTGATGGAGGAGAAATCGGGTCCAAAGTAAGCTAAAAAACCAGCCTTCCTCCCTCTCCCCATTGTAAATTTTCTTTTTCTGCTTCTTCTTTCTTCCTCCACCGCAGGAACTATCACCATTTCTTCCTCCAGCTTCGCCTTGAGCAACCAGAACCACCAATCATTGCCAAGACCACTGGCCAGCCACCATTGTGTCTATAATAAGCCACCGTGAACTCTTTCTCTCCTCTGCAAGACATTCCTTCTTCCCTCTCTCTCCACCGTGGCCTTCGGCCACCACCATTCCTACCCAGAACACCAGCTCCACCACAGGAAGCCAGTACAACCACCAACTGACCACCGCGACTCTCTCCCTCTTCTCGTTCCAGCCTTTCTCTCTCCTCTGCAACCTTTTCTTCTTCCTCCCATAGCCGACGCCGGCCACCATCACCTCAGCCGACGCCTCCTGATCCACCGGCCAGACATCCTCAGAACGTCCACAACCCCCACACCAGACAACTTTCTCCACCCTGTTTTGCCTCCTTCATCGAGGTCGTTGCATGCAGAATTCATTTCTGCATGCAGCGACTGATTAATTAACTTCAGCCTCGGGTCGGGCCAGTTTTGGCCCAGCCATTATCTGGCCCGACCCTTTTTTTCTTGAAATTTTTTTTTCAAAAATCATTTTAAAAAATTATAATTTTCTCAAATATTTCTCTATCCATTTTGTATAATATTGAGTTGTATATTTACACTGTAAAAATACAAATCCAGTATTAAAATACCCGATTTTCTCCAAAATATTTCAAAAACAAAAATTCAAAACATTTTCAAAAATAAAAAAATATCTTATTGAATATGGTCAAATCCTAAAATTTTTCCAACCATATTTTTCATATAAAAAACAAAAACAAAAATTGCATCTTTTTCATGTTTAAAAAAATCAAAAACAGATATCGTAACCAGTTTATGATTATCCATTAGGATTTGGCCAACATGTCAAAAATCTTTTTTTATAATCTTTTTCAGGATCTAGATGTAGACTTTAATATTTGTGCGGTGTAAAATTACATGATAAAGTACACTATCAAGTATTAAAGATACAAGGTGTAAATAAATGTGATGGTAAAATTTAATCATAAAATTATAATTAATGTTTAGAAGTCGCCACCTAGTATTATAGTAACTAGGAACCTATAGTCTGCGAGAGTGTGAGTAAATGACTGGTTGTGCAAGGGGAAGATGCGTCACCCCAGTGCACCCTACCTAAGGTAAGCTGCATTGTTGTTTAATTGCTTTTTTTTTTTCTAAGTCAGGTTGGTCTTTTCTAAGGTTCAAGGTAGATCTCTCTTTATGAGAAAGTCTCTGTCTTATCGGGTTAAATCTTAACCGTTCTAAAGTCTTAATCTTAACATCGCATTTACACCTTGTATCTTTAATACCTGAGAGTGTACTTTATCGTGTAATTTAACACCCCACAAATACTAAAGTCTACATCTAGACCCTAAAAAAAGATTTGAAAAAGGTTTTTGATATTTTAGCCAAATCCTAATGGATAATCGTAAATTGGTTACGATATCCATTTTTGATTTTTTTTAAACATGAAAAAAATGCAATTTTTTTTAATGAAAAATATTCTTGGAAAAATTTTAGGATTTGGCTGTTTTAGGGTAAAGAAAAGATAAAAAGCCTCATGTCATTTATTATACTAGCAAGACTTTGAATGATGCTCAATTGAATTACATTACAATTGAAAAAGAACTATTAGTTGTGGTCTTTGCATTAGACAAGTTTAGGTCTTATTTGGTTGGATCTTTTGTTATTGTTTTCACCGATCATGCAGCATTGAAATTCTTGCTCACAAAACAAGATGCCAAGCCACGTTTAATTTGATGGATCCTCCTACTCCAAGAGTTTAACCTTGAAATTCAAGATAAAAATGGAGTAGAGAATGTAGTGGCTGATCATTTATCCCGTCTTTCAAGCGATGAGATCATAATTGATGAATATCTAATAAATGAACTCTTTGCTAATGAAAATCTATTTTGTTCAGGTACTATCTCCTATATTGGCTCTCCATGTGATTAGTACTTAAAAGTGTATATTTATCAAGGTTTTATATCATCATTTTGCACTTAAAGTATTAATAACTCTTTAACTAAAACATGTTTTATAATAACAAGTCTAATACTATAAAATGCCCTAATATATGGTAAATGTTCATCTTAAATGCAAGCCTATCACATAAATTAAAGGATTGATTGATGAATTCAACTACTGAAATTTGTGAAGATAAAGAGAGGGTGAAACTTAGAAAAGAGATGTTGGTGCAGTCCAAACTGAAACACTGTTCGGTGTTTGGGTCATATCTCGAGTTCTAGATGTCCAAATGACCTTAAATATTTACACAAATTCAGTAAGACATAGGCCTACAACTTTCATGTTTTCATCAAGATCTAAGAAGGCCGTTTTCAAGTCCAAATTATAGCAACAACAGAGAAGTCCGAATCTGTCCTGCAGCCCAAACACTGTTCAGTGTTTGACCCATATCTGAAGTTCTAGAAGTTCAAATATCTCCACTTTTTTTTCCTGGAAAGCTGAGTCAATTTCCTACAACTTTCATGCTTTCAAGTGAACCCAATTCTGATGCTAGCATTTTCGTTTTATTTAGACAAGATGATAAGGATTTTCACTAAGTCAAAAGTTGGCCACCCACTCAACAATTAATCATCAAATCAATAATTCTGAATTTTGGCCTATAAAAGGAGGCATTTGCCATGTATTTAGGGGCTTAGTTATTCAGATCAAGTTCATGCTCTTTATGTCTCTCTTTATATTTTTGTAATTCTTAAGTTTTCTTTCATTAATACCTTGTTTATGCTTTTCATTTCCTTTCCTTTCCTTAGTTAACTTGTATCTTATTTATGTTCTTGTTTTGTTTATTTATGTTTCTCTTCTTCATTATGTTTAGCTAAGTTTATTATGTCAAGGTGAAAAGGTTACACTAATGGTGTAAGAATAAGTATGGTATAAACTCAACATGGACCTTAATGTTTAATATTAACATTCTTATCTTTTTATCTTACTAATTCTTAATACCTTGCTTGTTAAATGGTTAATCTAGATTTGTGTTGTATAATACTTGGTACAACAAATGCTTGGCACTCTCATAGCCCAACCGTATGGTATTACCTACACCTGGGCTATGAAAGAAACTTGATTTGTTGTTAACATCAGTTAACATCATGAATTCCTGATAATATTTAAAAGTTTGGTGTTATGTAAATGAGATAATTAATATGATCATGTTAATAATTTATAATGAGCTATTAATGACAAATCATTTGATTGGAACCTCACTCGTGTGTGGTTTCAAAATTGAGTAATAAGAGTTTATACTATACTTGTTTGAAATACCATTGGTGGATCCTCTAACCTTGACATTTATTTTTTATCATTGTTTAATCCTTACATTAATCTTTCATCTCAAAGTTCTCATTAATTCCTTCATCTTCTTCTTTTATTATTATTATTATTATTATTATTATTATTTACATTCTGTTTATATTATATAATATATCTCTTTGATCTTTTCATAAACTCAGTATATAGGCTGGAAACCTGTGACCCGATCTTTTAGATCATTCTCAGGTGTAACAACGCCACGTACTGAGTATTATTATTACTATTATTATTACTATTATTGCTATTATTGTTATTGTCGCACGTCGAAAAATCCCCGCGCGCGGCAATCGGCTGGCGATTTATGTCTCTCGTTGTTGCATTGCTTGAAATGATTTGTTAGGAGTCGCCACCTAGTAATTTATTGAAGGCTACTAGGAAACCGGATATACTGGTCTTTGCAGAGATTCATGGGTAAGGGACTGATTGTGGTTAGGGAAGGTGTTAGCACCCCTAACACACCCTACCTGGGGTAAGCTGCTTCGCGGACTTAATGTGTTAAAGAAGTCTTAAAAATTTTGTCTTTTCATCGGATTTTAGAAATACAACTTCCGTACAAGTTTGTACTTCTACACCTTTGATCCGATCAAAATATTAAATCCTTCTTTATTCTGTGCTGTCTCATCAAAAATAAAATTCAAAATACACACACCACATTCAAGCTTCGTGAGCTTGATGTAATTTTAAAAATGAAATTTTAGCCCGATTCTAAGGCTTTGATAAATCAGTTATTAATTCCCAGAATATATGTAAAAACATGTTCTTACATTTTCATGAAAAATACAACATGACTTTATCTATCCTTAGATATTTGTGCATGTAAAATTAAACACTTGTTTCTTTTTATCCTTTTTTATTTTTTAAAATTCAATAACATAACTAAAAAGAAAAAAGAACACTATAACACACACTCTTTTTATTATTATTTTCTCTTCTTTTCTTCTTTTTTCTTTTACATCACATTTATACAATACAAATTCAAAACAAATAAATAAAAATTACATTAATTAAATTAAAATTTACAAAATAGTCCTCAAAAACTCCAGAAATTGCAGGGGAGGACTTCTGGGACTGTATGAACAGTGGCGGCGCGTCTTCCCACGCGCCACCGTCACTGGCGGCGCGTGGGTTCACGCGCCGCCGTGGGAAAGAAGCTGGAAACGGTGTGATCTGGTTCAGTTCTCTCCTTCTCTTCTCTGACCTGCAAAATCAACCAAAAAACGCAACACAGGCAGTTGTTTTGATTTGTTTTTGTTTTTTAAATCTGTTCTCGGGTTCTTCCTTTTTTAACAGATCTGCTTCTCTTTCTCTGTTTCTGCCTTTCTTCTTTTGATTTCGCCTGCTCTGTTTTAGGTAGCTGCCGGCGACTGGGCAGCTGCTGTCGCCTGTGCTTCGGTCGTGTCTGGCCGCTGGAGCTGGAGGAGGAAGGAGCGTTAGCTAATCATCTGTTTCGGTTTGAAATGGCGCTGGATCTGTGGCTGGCGGTGAAGATGGCCTTCAACCCTGTTGGTGGCGGCTGGGCTTCATCTTCTTCTCTGCTTTGGGTGCCAGATCGGGCGGCGCTGCTGGAGGAAGGACCGTTGTTGGCCGGTGGAGACGAGGCTGATCGCTGCTTCTGGAGGCCGAACGAAGGTCGTGGGTTTCTGGCAGAGAGTCTGGCTGAAGGTAGAAGAAAATCAAGGAAGAAGATGCCGTGTTGATGACCGGGCTGTCAGCTGAGAATGAGAAGAAGAACGAGAGGAATGGGTTCGGTTTCAAGCAGGGAAGATGAAGAAAGAAAATCAGAAAGGGGGTCGCCGGCTCGTTGGCTGCTGCTTTCGGTTTCAGAGGGAGAGGGGCCAAGAGAGAGGCCTGGTCTGAAAAATTAAAGCCGAGGGGAAAGAGCTTGTGGGGAACGGCTGTGTTGATGGCCGGTTATGGGAGATGACAGTAGGGAAGGGGGATCCACCGTAGCCTTTTTTTTTAGGAGAAGTGAGAGGCGGCTCTGTATGCAGCCAGCTGTGCAAGGGTTGAGGAAGAAGAGAATTAAAACTGGGGAGCAGCTCAGGGAACCAAAAATGAAAACCAGCTGGGGGCGGCTGGCGTGAAAGGCAGAGGTTTTTTAGGGTTAGGTTTTTCTGTGTTTTTTTCTTTTTTAGTGCCGAAAATGACTCCTTTTCAAAATGACCCCCCTTCTTTGAGTTAAAAACTGCTATTTATAGGTAAAATATTTTCGGATTTTCAAATTGGTCCCTCAATTTTTGTGTTCAATTCACTTGGTAAAAATTAAATTTGGTCTTAAAATTTCAATCTTTTCAATTCAGTCCAAATTAAGCTCCCAAACTTAATTTTTTCACCAATTAAGCCCCTAAATTAATTTGACCCATTTAAAGTATAATTAAGTCCTTGCACTTAATTAAATCCTTCAATTGGACCTAAATTAATTCTTAAACATAATTAAAATTTAATTTGGCCCATGATTAAATCAAATTGGCCCATTAAAAATTTAATTATGTCATTGGACTTAATTTTTATGCAAATTCATCCAATAATCATTTAATTTGACCTTCGAATATGCATTTAATTTGACCTTCGATTTTTGCCTATTTTTGCAGTCTTTTTTTTATCGGCTTTCTCCACAGTGCCAGCCTTTATTTTATTTTTTGATTTTTATTTTAAAAAAAAGTAATTTTGGGGAATAACCCAAAATTGGGTTATGACAGTTATTATTATTGTTAATTGTTGTTATTATTATTGTTATTGTTGTTATTATTATTATTGTTGTTGTTATTATTGTTGTTGTTTTATTATTGTTATTTATAATTTGTACAATTAACCTCTCTGTGGTTCGACCCCGGTCTTGCCGGGTTATTTATTACTTCGACACTCCTGCACTTGGGAGAAGACATCAATCTTTTGGTCGTGTCAAGTTTTTGGCGCCGCTGCCGGGGAGGTAAATTCTTGTACAAATTTTAGTATTTATTTTGTTTTTTCTTTTCACTTTTCTTGTATCTAACTTTGTTTCTTTTGTTTTGTTTCTTTTTCTTTTGTTTTCTTCTTCCTTTTATTCTCTTTCTACACGTGCATGAGTGTTTAGTCACGTACATTAAGTGGTAGACTTTCTAGGGTATCCTCATCATTTTTAGAAAATATAGCCGAAGAAGATAACCAGTCACTTCATAATGAGAATAATGAAAATAATGAGAATAACCGTGTTAGGACACTTAGAGACCACATGAATCCTACAAGAACAAGTGCACCCTCATGCATAGTTTTCCCTCTTGATGCATCCCATTTTAATTTTAAACCAGACATTATTCAACTTTTACCTTCTTTTCATAGCTTAGATCTAGAAAATCCATACTTGCATTTGAGAGAATTTGAAGAAGTTTGTAACACCTATAATGACTTAAATTGTAGCATGAACACCATTCGATTAAAGCTTTTTCCTTTTTCATTAAAAGATAAAGCTAAAACATGGCTACAAAATCTTAGGTCAGGATCCATTCGTGCTTGGGATGAAATGCAACAACAGTTTTTAAAGAAGTTTTTTCCATCTCACAGAACCAACTCTTTCAAAAGACAAATCACCACTTTCACTCAAAAACCAAGTGAAACCTTTTACCAATGTTGGGATAGGTATCGAGACTTGCTTAATACTTGCCCTCATCATGGTTTTGAAACATGGAGATTGGTTTCATAATTTTATGAAGGATTAACACCTAAAGATAGGCAAATGGTTGAATTGATGTGCAATGGAACTTTTGAAGATAAAGACCCTAATGAAGCAATGGAGTACCTAGACTTGCTAGCTGAAAATGCGCAAAATTAGGACACTAAGGGCACTTATGAGGCACCAAGTAAAACCCAACCTCATACATCTAGTGGAGGTATGTATAACCTTAGGGAAGATCATGACCTCCAAGCCAAGTTTACATCTTTAGC
Organism: Populus tomentosa; assembly: GCA_018804465.1. Classification (NCBI taxonomy): domain Eukaryota; kingdom Viridiplantae; phylum Streptophyta; class Magnoliopsida; order Malpighiales; family Salicaceae; genus Populus; species Populus tomentosa. Next base: position 21,594,746 of record CM031971.1, on the reverse strand, counting down.
TAGAAAAGTCGAGGCACTAGAATTGAAAAAGAGTGGTCAATTAAAATCTGTTCAAAACATTGTGTGTCAAATCTGTGAAACAAATGAACATGCAACCAATGACTGTCCAACTTTGCCTTCTTTCAAGGAATGTCTCCATGAACAAGCCCATGCTTTAAACAGTTTCCAAAGGCCCAATCATAACCCATACTCGCAAACATACAATCCTGGTTGGAGAAATCACCCAAATTTCAGTTGGAAGAGTGATAACAATAATGTACAAACTTCACAGCCACCGTTTCAAGCACACCATAATTTCCAAAATATGCACCTCATTATGCTCCATCTCCTAGAAGAAATCTTGAAGAAACATTGCATGCATTCATTGAAAAGCAAGAGACAATCAACACTCAACTTACTCAAAGCATGACAAATTTTAAAGATGCTCTTGCAAAATTCACATCTACTCTCAGTTTTCAAGAGAAAGGTAAGTTTCCATCTCAACCACAGCAAAATCCAAAGGGGCAATACAATGCAAATGCAAGTAGTTCCGAAAGCCAACACATGGATCAAGTCAAATCAGTCATCACTCTTCGCAGTGGTAAGGTTATTGAAAAACCCACTCTTGAACCTTGTGAGAAAGATGATGAGTCAATCTCTGAGGGTAAGGAAGGGGTTGAATTTGAACATTGTGAAGAAAAGACTGATTCTCCGCCAGCACTTCCATTTCCTCATGCCATGACCAAACAAAGAAAAGTCAATCACAATTCTGAAATTCTTGAAACTTTCAAACAGGTAAGGATCAATATACCTTTGTTGGATGCTATTAAATTGGTACCTTCCTATGCTAAATTTTTGAAAGATCTATGCACTGTGAAGAGAAAACTGAATGTGAAAAAGAAAGCCTTTTTAGCCGAACAAGTAAGTGTTATTCTTCAGAACAATAATGCTTTGAAATATAAAGACCCTGGTTGTCCTACAATTTCTTGCTTTATTGGAGAACATAAAATTGAAAGAGCTTTACTTGATCTTGGAGCTAGTGTGAATTTACTTCCATATTTGGTTTTTTAAAGTCTCAATCTAGGTGAGTTAAAACCAACTTCTGTAACTCTTTTACTTGCTGATAGATCTGTAAAAGTGCCTAGAGGATTAGTTGAGGATGTGTTAGTACAAGTTGATAAATTCATTTACCCTGTAGATTTTATTGTCTCAGATACACAACCTATTAAAGCATGTAATTCAATTCTTGTTATTTTAGGACGTCCATTTCTTGTAACTTCTAATGCATTGATTAATTGTAGGAATGGACTGATGAAGCTATCATTTGAAAACATGACATTGGAGATGAATATTTTCAACATTTGCAAGCAACCTGGAGATGATAATGATTTACAGGAAGTGGACTTTATTGAAAAATTAGTTCATGATCAATTTCAAACCACTTCTAGTGAAACTGAGATTGATGAACCTGACGAGTTGCAAATGGTTTATTTTCAGGAAGAAGCAAAGGCATGTAATTGGAGACCACAAATTGAAGAATTACCACCACAATCAATTGAGTCCATACCTTCAAGTGTTCAACCACCAAAACTTAATTTGAAGCCATTACCAGTCAACCTCAAATACTCATTTTTAGGAGAAAATGAAACTTTTCCGGTAATAATCTCTTCCAAACTTAATGCACATCAAGAAGGTAAGTTACTATAGACTCTGAAAATGCATAAAAATGCATTAGGATGGACCATAACTGACATAAAAGGAATTAGTCCTTTGATTTGCACACACAGGATTTATTTGGAGGAAAATGCTAAACCATCTAGAGAAATGCAACGAAGACTTAATCCTAATATGAAAGAAGTAGTGAAAAATGAAGTCATTAAGCTTCTAGATAATGGAATCATTTATCCTATTTCTGACAGCAAATGGGTAAGTCCTACCCAAGTTGTACCCAAAAAGTCTGGAGTCACTGTGATAACAAATGAGAAAAATGAGTTAATTCCAACTCGGACTATTACTGGTTGGCGCATGTGCATTGACTATAGGAAACTTAATTTAATGACTAGAAAAGATCATTTTCCTTTACCTTTTATGGATCAAATCCTAGAAAGAGTTGCAGGTCATGAATTTTATTATTTCCTAAATGGCTATTCAGGTTACAATCAAATTGAAATTGCATTGGAAGATCAAGAGAAGACTACTTTCACATGTCCATTTGGTACTTTTGCATATCGAAGAATGCCTTTTGGGTTATGTAATGCACCAGCCACGTTTCAAAGATGCATGCTTAGCATATTCAGTGATATGGTTGAACGTTTTCTTGAGATTTTTATGGATGATTTTTTTATTTTTGGTGATTCATTTGATGATTGCTTAACTAACTTGGAAAAGGTTTTGAACAGGTGTGAAGAGAAGAATCTTGTACTAAATTGGGAAAAATGTCACTTTATGGTAACAAACGGCATTGTACTTGGTCACGTTGTTTCATCGACAGGAATTGAGGTTGACAAATCTAAAATCGAGTTAATTGCCAACTTACCAACACCAAAATCTGTTAAAGATGTTAGATCATTCTTAGGACATGCTGGTTTTTACAGAAGGTTCATCAAAGATTTTAGTGTAATATCTAAACCATTATGTAACCTTCTATCAAAGGAAACTATTTTTGAATGGACTGAACAATGTGAAAAAGCCTTTGTTAAACTTAAAAGCTTGCTTACTTCTACTCCTGTCATTCAACCTCCTGATTGGTCCTTACCTTTTGAAATAATGTGTGACGCTAGTGATTATGCCGTGGGTGCTATCTTGGGACAAAGAAAAGATAAGAAACCTTATGTGATTTACTATGCAAGTAAAACTTTAAATAGTGCTCAAGTGAATTACACTACCACTGAAAAAGAATTACTTGCAGTAGTATTTGCATGTAACAAGTTCAGGTCTTATCTTGTTAGCTCACCTGTTGTTGTTTTTAGTGATCATGTAGCATTGAAATATCTTCTCTCTAAGAAAGATTCTAAGGCTAGATTGGTGCGGTGGATTTTGTTACTTCAAGAATTTGATATCACAATTAAAGACAAGAAAGACACCAAAAATGTTGTCGCGGATCATTTGTCAAGATTGACAACCGATTCGAGATCTGACATCACACCAATCGATGACTACTTTCCTGATGAATCTTTATTTTCTGTCTCTACGATGCCTTGGTTTGCTAATATTGTTAATTTTCTTGTTTCAGGACAATTGCCAGCTCATTGGAGTACCCAAGACAAAAGAAAGTTCTTAAACGAAGTGAAGAACTTTTATTGGGATGACCCTTATTTATTCAAATATTGTCCTGATCAAATATTTTGAAGATGCATTCCTGACAATGAGGTAAGTAATGTCATTAAATTTTGTCATTCTGAGGCATGTAGGGGTCATTTCTCATCAAGAAAGACAACTGCAAAAATCTTACAAAGTGGATTTTACTAGCCCACCATGTTCAAAGACTCACATGCATTCTACAAGACTTGTGAAAATTGTCAAAAGTTGGGATCTATTTCAAAACGTCACATGATGCCTTTAAATCCTATTCTTGTCATTGAGATCTTTGACTGTTGGGGTATAGATTTTATGGGTCTATTTCCTCCATCATTTGGTTTCTTGTATATATTGGTCGCAGTAGATTATGTTTCAAAATGGATAGAGGCAATTCCAAGTCGAACCAATGATCACAAAACAGTGATAAAATTTTTGAAAGAAAACATTTTAAGTCGATTCAGAATCCCTCGAGCCATGATAAGTGATGGTGGAACACATTTCTGCAACAAGCCATTTGAATCTTTAATGAAGAAATATGGAATCACACACAAAGTTGCCACCCCTTATCACCCTCAGACGAGTGGACAGGTAGAACTTGCTAATAGGGAGATCAAACAGATCTTGGAGAAAACGGTGAACCCTAATCGGAAAGACTGGTCTTTAAGACTTAATGATGCACTTTGGGCTTATCGAACTGCATATAAAACATCATTAGGTATGTCACCTTATAGACTAGTCTATGGAAAACCTTGTCACTTGCCTGTGGAAATTGAACATAAAGCTTATTGGGCTATTAAAGCTTTCAATTCAAACATTGATGATGCTAGTCAGCTGCGAAAATTACAAATAAATGAGCTTGAGGAAATAAGAAATGATGCATATGACAATTCAAGAATTCATAAAGCAAGAATCAAAGAGTTTCATGACAAGAAAATACTGAGAAAAACATTCAATGTTGGTCAAAAAGTCTTGCTTTATAATTCTCGACTCCATTTATTTCCTGGAAAACTAAGATCAAGATGGAGGGGTCCTTTTATTGTGAAATATGTGTATCCATATGGGGCCTGTGAAATCGAAAATCCAAAGAATGGTAATGTTTTCAAGGTAAATGGACATCGGTTGAAAGTTTATTTTAATAATTTTTCAGTTGAAAATGACTCTATTGAATTGAGTGATCCTGTATATAAAGATTGATTCTTTTTCTCACATTGTTTTGTGTTTGTTTTGGTATATCTTTTGTTTTGCTAGTTTCTCTCACCTCGGTCAAATGGCGGATAACGGTACTCCGTGACTCTTAAGTCGGTTCTTTCAGTTTCCCATGATAACTGATATTTGTGTATATAATTGTGCAATTCTCTGCTCTTTCTTCTTTCTTTGAATCTCTCATCCAATTCTCATTTGAAAATGGACACTACTCTTGAAAAATTGAAAAAGTATTTTCCCGCTCTGCCTCAGAATGCGATTACAAAAATTTACCGTGCTAGATGTGCAAGATTGAGGTTGTTAATGAACCATGAAATTCCTAAAGATATTCGTTGGCTGATTGAAGCAAAGGTCCGATTATCAGGTGAGTCCTCCAATTATTTCATTTCATACATGCCTGGAACAGATAAAAGCACTTTTGCGAAGAAACGTCATGCAAAACGACTGAAAGTCTGTCACAGATGTGCCAGATGGACTTGTAATGCGACATGTCGTTCTTTAGGAATGGTATATGTAAACCGTGAAGATAAAATACAATTCATTAAGGATGGCCTGAGTAAGGGGTCTTTAGATAATCTTCTATTGACTTTTGAGACGCACCCTAGTGGAGATGTGCATCGTGCAATTTATGATTTATGGCCACAATTCCATAAAGAACATGCTCGACTTAGTCTTGGGAATCTGACTAAAAAAAGACCTTGTTTGCCAGTTTTTAAGAAAACTGGATGGGAAGCCTATCCCCGACCCATAGAGGGCGTTTAAGCCGTTCTTGGATGTAAAATCAAGGAAAGATGTGAGCCACAATCACAACTACTTGTACATACACATGCTTTTTCAAAATAAATAAATAAATAGAGAGAGAAAGAGAGAGAAAGAGAGAGTGAGAGAGTGAGACTATAGCTTGCCTACATATAGGTGGTATGATTGCATTTTCAATTTCTCATCTATAAATTCTTCTCTTCCTTCCCTTCATTTCTACTCAACCCATACATTCATCAAATACAGACGTGTGTAGAAATGGCAGGTTCCTCAAGTAATCTCATAAACAATATTTGTGTTTTCGGTGGATCCAGTCCTGGGAAAGAAAAAGAGTTTTTAGAATCAGCAAATCATCTTGGTCAGGTACTAACTGAGCGAAAGATTCATTTAGTGTATGAAGGAGGCAGCCTTGGGTTAATGGGGGGAGTGTCAATAGCTGCATTTTTAGAAGGTAGTCGAGTTTTGGGGGTAGTCCCCAAAGCTTTAGCACAAGGGGATATCATTGGAAAAACAATTGGAGAGGAATTACAAGTCCCCACAATGTCTGATCGACTGAATGTCATGTTTAACCATGTTGATGCCTTCATTGCCTTACCAGGTGGTCTGGGCATATTGGAAGAGATCTTTCATATTTCCTCTTGGGCCCAACTACACATTCACCATAAACCCATAGGTTTGTTAAATGTTAATGGTTTTTATGATAAGTTGTTGTCTTTTCTTGATCATGCTGTGGAACAGGAATTTCTAACATCTTCAGCACGACAAATCATAATCTCTGCTGCTACTGCTGAACAATTGATTGACCAACTACAATCTTCCATCCCTGTAATTAATCCCTCCATGAGTCGCATAAATTGGTCAACTAAGAAAAGCCGTAAAAAGCTTAGATTGGATTTGAGCCTTTGTTTGTAAAAACTTTATGTCTTTTGGTTTTATTATTGTGTTTTGTTGTTTCTTATATTTGTTTAAGTGTGTTTCAGGTTTGTCAGTGTTTGTTATTTCAGGTGATGTCTTCTATACTCTATCTTTCTACCTTAATACATTGAGGACAATGTCTCATTTTGGTTGAGGGGAAAGAGTAGTAGTTAAAAAAAAAAACTGTGTTTTCTATTTCATAAACTATTTGCAAAACTGTTGTTACTAGGATGGCAGAGTAAAAGGAGTTCTTTTGTTAAAGTGACTCTTGAGACGCATCTTAGTAAACATTCTTAACAAGGTCTATCAGAATACTTCTTGAAATATCTAAGTTTACAAACTCTCATATTGTTAACACTTGATTCTGCTCATATGCTCATTTAACAAGTATTCTTAAATCTTGATTTTCACACACACACACTTTAACATATGATTGTGGGTTGCACATTGGATTATTACATTATTTATGTTCTTTTGTTAAAGGTAACAACTAAGGGAAAGGGATAGTACATAATTTGCAAAAAAAAAAGAAAAAACAAAAAGAAAAAAAGAAAAAACAATTTTTTTTTTTGATAATAATGATGAATAAAAACGTAGATAAGTTTGGTTTCGTAGCCTCCTTAACCTAAGCAATTAAGCCCGAAAGGGTGTTTTAACACTTAATACCCTAAAGTCAACTGACTTGGGAGCTATTGGCCCAAAGCTTGTTACATGGGTTAAGGAGAAAAGCTTAAGGGAATCAAACATTGCACTATCTACGTATCAGTATCTGCAACCCGAGTTGCTAAGCTCGTAGAGGTGTCTCAACACCTAATGCCCTAAGACCAACTGGTCTGGGAGTCATTAGCCTAAAGCTCGTTACATGGGTTAAAGATGCATTGTGTTTTAAGTTGTATGTAGAAAAAAAGAAAAAAAGAAGAAAAAATAATCCCAACCCAAGGAAGTTAACCTTAAACATTAGAACATAATATTGTTTTCTTCCAACAATAGCCCCATCATATATGTTTTCATACATTGAGTTCATAAAAAGAAGGTTTATTAATATCTTGTTTAAGAAATATGAAGCAGAAATGAGAGTTTGTTTATCTGGATAGATTAATGGAAGTTGAATGATGGATGCCTTGCTTTATGGAATTTGCAAATTGTTTTTCTATTTTAACGCTTTGATTACTAGGGACTAGTAATAAGTTTGTTGGGGGGTGTGATTAGTACTTAAAAGTGCATATTTATCAAGGTTTTATATCATCATTTTGCACTTAAAGTATTAATAACTCTTTAACTAAAGCATGTTTTATAATAACAAGTCTAATACTATAAAATGCCCTAATATATGGTAAATGTTCATCTTAAATGCAGGTCTATCACATAAATCAAAGGATTGATTGATGAATTCAACTACTGAAATTTGTGAAGATAAAGAGAGGGTGAAACTTAGAAAAGAAATGGTGTAGTCCAAACTGAAACACTGTTCGGTGTTTGGGTCATATCTCGAGTTCTAGATGTCCAAATGACCTCACTTTTTTACACAGATTCAGTAAGATATAGGCCTATAACTTTCATGTTTTCATCAAGATCTAAGAAGGCCATTTTCAAGTCCAAATTATAGCAACAACGGAGAAGTCCGAATCTATCCTACAGCCCAAACACTGTTCAGTGTTTGGCCCATATCTGAAGTTCTAGATGTCCAAATCACCTCCACTTTTTTTTCCTGGAAAGCTGAGTCAGTTTCCTACAACTTTCATGCTTCAAGTGGACCCAGTTCTAATGCTAGCATTTTCGTTTTATTTAGACAAGATGATAAGGATTTTCACTAAGTCAAAAGTTGGCCACCCACTCAACAATTAGTCATCAAATCAATAATTCTGAATTTTGGCCTATAAAAGGAGGCATTTGCCATGTATTTAGGGGCTTGGTTGTTCAGATCAAGTTCATGCTCTTTATGTCTCTCTTTATATTTTTATAATTCTTAAGTTTTCTTTCATTAATACCTTGTTTATGCTTTTCATTTCCTTTCCTTTCCTTAGTTAACTTGTATCTTATTTATGTTCTTGTTTTGTTTATTTATGTTTCTCTTCTTCATTATGTTTAGCTAAGTTTATTATGTTAAGGTGAAAAGGTTACACTAATGGTGTAAAAACAAGTATGGTATAAACTCAACATGGACCTTAATGTTTAATATTAACATGTCTTATCTTTTTATCTTACTAATTCTTAATACCTTGCTTGTTAAATGGTTAATCTAGATTTGTGTTATATAATACTTGGTACAACAAATGCTTGGCACTCTCATAGCCCAACCGTATGGTATTACCTACACCTGAGCTATGAAAGAAACTTGATTTGTTGTTAACATCAGTTAACATCAATTAACATCATGAATTCCTGATGATATTTAGAAGTTTGGTGTTATGTAAATGAGATAATTAATATGATCATGTTAATAATTTATAATGAGCTATTAATGACAAATCATTTGATTGGAACCTCACTCGTGTGTGGTTTCCAAATTGAGTAATAAGAGTTTATACTATACTTGTTTGAAATACCATTGGTGGATCCTCTAACCTTGACATTTATTTTTTATCATTGTTTAATCCTTACATTAATCTTTCATCTCAAAGTTCTCATTAATTCCTTCATCTTCTTCTTTTATTGTTATTATTATTATTATTATTATTTACATTTTGTTTATATTATATAATATATCTCTTTGATCTTTTCATAAACTCAGTATATAGGCTGGAAACCTGTGACCCGATCTTTTAGATCATTCTCAGGTGTAACAACGCCACGTACTGAGTATTATTATTACTATTATTGCTATTATTGTTATTATTATTGTTAATTGTTGTTATTATTATTGTTATTGTTGTTATTATTATTGTTGTTCTTGTTGTTATTATTGTTGTTGTTTTATTATTGTTATTTATAATTTGTACAATTAACCTCTGTGGTTCAACCCCGGTCTTGCCGGGTTATTTATTACTTCGACACTCCTGCACTTGGGAGAAGACATCAATCTTTTGGTCGTGTCACCATGGTATGCTGATATAGCAAATTACCTAGCCACAAGTTAGATTCCTTCTCATTGGTCTACACTTGACAAACAAAAATTCTTGCGTAATTTGTGTACTTTTTTTGGGGATGACCCCTACCTATTTAAATATTGCCCTGACTAAATTGTTAGGCGGTGTATCCCTGATCATGAAATTCTAAGTGTCATTAATTTTTGCCATGCATTAGCCTGTGGTGGGCATTTCTCTTCCAAGAAAACCATTGACAAGATTTTGCAGTGTGGTTTTTATTGGCCCACCATGTTTAAAGATGCCTATGCCTTTTTTGTTGCATGTGATCGATGCCAACGACTAGGTAACCTCACTAGGCGTAACATGATGCCCCTTAACTCCATTCTTGTTTTGGAAAATATTTGATTGTTAGGGGATTGATTTCATGGGACCTTTTCCAAGTTTATTTGGCTACCAATTCATCCTTGTAGCTGTTGATTATGTGTCTAAATGGATGGAGGGCATTGCATCTCACACCAATGACCATCAAGTTATGGTCAAATTCTTGAAAGAAAATATTTTCTCTCATTTTGGCATGCCCCGGACTATGATTAGTGATGGGGGAAAGCATTTTTGTAACAAGCCTGTTGGGATGTTGATGAGAAAATATGGTGTAATTTACAAGGTTAGTACCCCCTATCACCCACAAACTAGTGGCCAAACTGAGTTGGCAAATAGAGAGATTAAGAACATTTTAGAGAAAACGATCAATCCAAACCGTAAAGATTGGTCCCTACAACTAGTTGATGCTTTGTGGGCATATCGCATTGCTTACAAGACCTCTTTAGGAATGTCTACTTATAGGCTAGTTTATGGAAAGCCTTGTCATCTCCCTGTTGAGATTAAGCACCGTGCATATTGGGTCATTCGGCAATTCAATGACAATGAAAACGAGGTTAGCAAAAATAGAAAGCTTCAATTGGATGAATTAGAGGAGCTGAGAAATGATGCATTTGAAAATGCAAAAATTTCAAAACATAAGATGAAAACGTTGCATGATAAACATATTCTCAAAAAATCATTTCACGTTGGTCAAAAGGTTCTCTTGTATAATTCACGATTACCTCTATTTCCTGGGAAGTTGAGTACAAAATGGATTGGTCCATTTGTGATTAAATCCATCTCTGAGCATGGTGCCTTTGAGGTAGAAAATCCTAAGAATGGAAATGTTTTCAAAGTAAATGGTCATCGATTGAAACCTTATCTTGAAAACTTTGTGGCTGAAGTTGAGACATTGGATCTTGAAGATCCAATACCATTGTAGTATCAAAAGTAATGATTTTATTTTTTTATTTTTTTTCTTTCACTCTTATTCTTCCAACTCTTATATTTACTTGTTCATGCATTAAGGACAATGCATTATTTTAAGTTGAGGGGTGTGAGGTTCTTTATTTTCAAAAAAAATAAAATGGTTTCATGTTTTCTATTAGTTGTGATATGCAGGTTAAAAAAAAACAGAATCAAGCAAGAAATCAGCTCATGTCTAATTCAATAAGACATTCATCCTTGAAAAAAAAAGGGAGTATCAATTTTCTAATCTTTATTATTTTCTTCTCTTCCTTTTTTTTTACATTCAGGATAATGTAAAACTTAATTTTAGATATTTGATTATGTTGAATGCTTGAGATGGCCATGTTTGTTTGAAAAAAAGAAAAAAAAACTTTCATTCGTAGGTGAGTGAGACTTGTTTAGGATCAACATTACATTTTTGGATTCATTATTGTGTTGAACATTCAATGCTTTAATTTGGGATAGATAATATCTTATAAAGCAAGATATAGCATACTTTTTTTTTTCTCTTTAAGATTATTGAAGTACATCTTTCCTGTAAAAGTTGGGTGAGTTGTGTGATTATGCATAAAAGATGAGTGTGATGCTTTACTTGTGATCATCCCTTTTGATCTAGTCCTAAACAAGGTTTAAGTAAATAGAGTAATAATTATTAGACAATTAAATAAATAAATATGTACAAAGTTCTATCTACTCCAATGTTTTGAGTTGCTCAGTAACTAGGGGTATTCATCACAAATGTTTATCTTTACGTCAAACGGCAGCTTGAAATATGAGTATGCAAAAGTGCTTTAAGTTTGTGACTTTGTGAGTAACCGGGTTTATTCATCACAAATGTTTGTATTTCCGTTAAAAGGGAAGTGACCACTTAAAGACAAAGAATAAATAATATCTCAAAAAAAAGAAAAAAAAAGAAAAAATATATAGATATTTCTCTAGTTTGTTACCTTGTTTGTAGTGGTAAGAAAGGAAGATTACAAATTGAGTTTTCACGTGAATCAATTATGTTGGTTGCATGATAAATACGATTGAATTTGAAATTTTGTATGGATGTTTGATTTAGAGAATGTGAGTATGCTTATTTTTTTTATTTGCTATCGTGTACACTAAGTTGAAGATACCAATGTTTGCATGATAGGTCCTTCAAGTGTGATGAGTCGAGCCTAATTATGGTTATTATTATTCTTTTTATTTGAAAGGTTTTATGTTGTGTTTTGCTTGAGGACTAGCAAAATCTAAGTTGAGGGGTGTGATTGTGAATCAAGAGTATCATTAAGTCTCTTATTTTACATATGTATTTATTATTTTTATTTGGGTTTTTTATAATAATTGTTGTGCTTTTTAGTAATGAAGTTTCTTTTAATGTTTCAATAGATTTTTGGAGCTTAAATAAATTATTTTAGAAAATTCAACATCGGAATTCGGAACAAAGAATTGAAGAGAAATTTAGTTGAAGATTGAAGCAAATCTTGGTTCAAATAAGTGCTTCAAATTTGCCCCAAAAATCAATTCTATTCCAATTTTAGAAAAGATTATCATATGATCTATTTCAAGCCTAAACTTGCTTTATGTTGTGTGCAAACTTCAACCATCAAACACTCAAGGTTTCAATGTCAATCTTAGCCCAAATAATAGGTACATTTGTATCCTTATTTGATACTTAAATTCAGCCCCAAATCAGTCTCCAAATCAGACCAAGCACAATCCATGATCTTACATGTCCATATAACAAATAACATTTAAAGAAAGAGACAGCTCATAAAAGAGGAAGAAAAACGTGCACCAAAGTGGTTTCCAAGCTGGCCTGATTGGATTTTCCAGAACAACTTTTGGTGCTATGCCCATAAAGTTTGACTTAGATGTCCAAAAGTGCCATTCTTTAATGATCTAGAAAGCTAACAGAAATGCCTATAAATATGTCTCTAATAGCCATCTCGAAAGGAGGCTTATAGGAGGGTTAAATTGTTGTCCAAAGTAAGTGTCATATTTGTGTCTGAATTTTTACTGAAATTGTGTTGTGTTCTTCTTGTAGATTTCAGTTCTTTGGTTTGTAAAACTCATTATTTTAGTTTCATTCAAGTTATTTCATGTTTATTAAAGTGTTCTTATATATAATCATGGTTGGCTAATGTCTTTCTTGGATTCAAATCAAGGATGATGGTGATTGAGGTGAGTTCTTTAAGATATGAATGAATCTTAATGTTTATCTTCTCATTTTCTTCATGAATGTTTTATTATTGCAAAGAAATTTTAGAAATCATTTAGGTAATGTTATAATCTTGAATTTTTATGCACAAACCTTAGTTTTGATAGAGAGATTGCTTGATTCAATGTCTTACTTAATATGAAAGTACTTGTTCATTCTTAAGTAATAATCAATCTTCATCTTTTTAAACTTCATTGTAATATCTTCTGATCTAATATCACCATCGTTGATATTAGGTTGAGTTATCTTATATATGTTGAAGGAATCACCAATACATCACCATTAAAATTGATTTGGACCAAGACTTACTTTTTCTTGTCGTTTAAAATCTATTTACACGTTTTCATCTTTGAAAACAAATTCATCAATTATTTTCAACCAAGTTATTGTTAATTTAATTTCTCTCAAGTTTTTTTTTTGCTACCTAACTTAATTTCTAGATCTAGCTCTCTGTGGATATGACCTCGGTCTTACCAAGTTAATTGCTACATCACACACTCGTGCACTTGCGAGTTAAAATAAGCCGATCATAAAAAGCGGTCAAGCACCTACCTCCTTTTAAGTGCGCCTTCGAGCTCTCACCTATTGGGTAGTGTGTTTTCTAACCCTACCTTAGTGCCTTAGAGCCCTCAACCATTTTAGGTAATGCGTTTTCCAACCCTACCTCTTTTTGAGTGGGCCTTCAAGCCCTCACATCATGGGTAGTGCGTTTTTCAACCCTACCTCATTTTTAGTGTGCCTTTGAGCCCTCACCTCATAGATTGTGCGTTTTCCAACGTACCTCTTTTTTAGTGCGCCTTCAAGCCCTCACCTCATAGGTTGTGTGTTTTCCAACCCTACCTCTTTTTTAGTGCGCCTTCAAGCCCTCACCTCATAGGTAGTGCGTTTTCTAACCCTGTCTCCTTTCAAATGCGCCTTTGAGTCGTCACCTCTCAGGTAGTGCGTTTTCTAACCCTATCTCCTTTCGAGTGCACTTTTCCCCTTCGAGTCCTATCTCTTTTTAAACGCTCCTTTGAGCTCCCATCTCTTGAATAGTGCGCCTTCGAGCCCTATCATGTCGTCTCTTCAAGACATTTCACCTGGGTAGGTCACCCATCACAATTAGACCTCTTTGAAAAAAAAATTCATCTTCCATTTGGGTCAATTGCCCATTACAATGAAACCATTTTGAGAAATTTTTACATTTCTCACCTCCTCTAAAATTTTCATCTGGGCAGGTTGCCCATTACAATAAGACCACTTTGAAAAATCATCGTATTTTTCACCACTTTGAAAAATCTCTGTATTTTTCACCATTTCAAAAAATCTCTGAGTTTTTCACCTGCGCAGGTCACCCATTACAACAAGACCACCTCAAAAAACCTTTTTTCAATCTCTTTTGGGTAGGTCACCCATGAGAATTCAACCACTTCAAAATCTCTGCATTTTCAAAAGATAAATCTTCCAGTTTTCACTCTGAGTGCGCTTTCTAGCCCTCAAAAGGATTCATCATTCCATCATCTCTCATCCTTATTTTCCTTCTTTACAACGCTTACTATCTAAAGTCTTTTATGAAACTTTTTATCATAAGCATTGTAAAGAGAGGGGCAACTATCATAACCCAATTCTAGGTTATTCCCTAAAAATAACTTTTTTTTCAAAATAAAATTCAAAAAATAAAATAAAGGCTGGCAATATGGAGAAAGTAGGCCGGGGAATTAAGCTGTAATTTTTTAGAGGAAATTAAAGACCTAATTGTACCACATTATGCCCAAAAATAGAGAAAAAATACAAATTCAATGTCAAATTAAATGATTATTGGACAGATTTGCATAAAAATTAAGTCTAAGGACATAATTAAATTTTTAATAGGTCAATTTGATTTAATCATGGGCTAAATTAAATTTTAATTATGTTTAAGAATTAATTTGGGTCCAATTGAAGGATTTAATTAAGTGTAAGGACTTAATTATACTTTAAATGAGTCAAATTAATTTTATTTGAGGCTTAATTAGTGAAAAATTAAGTTTGGTAGCTTAGTTTGGGCTTAATTGAGAAGATTAGAATTTTAAGAAACCAAATTTAGTTTTTTTTCAAGTTAGTTGATTGAAATTAGGGGCCAAATTGCAAGAAAATTAAAGTTTTGGGGTCAATTAAGGGTTAAATTGACAAAATCTACAAAAGACGCCAAAATTTGGGGCTTAATTGACAAAAACATGGGCGCAAAATTGAAGAAATTGAAAGTTTTATGGTCAATTAGGGGTTAAATTGACAAAATCCGAGACCAAAAACCATGTTGCAATAGGCGCGTAACTTTAGGGTTTCAATTGAAGTTCATCAGGGGTTTAATTGTATTAAATCTAAAGTTTAGGGTAAATTAGGGGTTCAATTAAAACAAATTAAAAGATAGAGGACTGCATTGAACTTTGGCAAAATCCTTATTCAAACGCAAAACGGTGTCGTTTTGAGTGTTAAAAAAAAAAAGAAAAAGAGAAGACCAGACGACGTGTCGTCTGGTCACTGTTCATTGTCTTCTTCTTTACCCGAAAAAAACTGCCTTGGTACCTACTTTGCAGGTGCATTTAATGCACCTAACGTCCACCAAATTTAACCAAACTTACACGAAAATGATCATTTGAAGTTCTTCTACAGCGCCATGTGAATAGTTCAGTCTGAATGACAACCGTTCGGCACCGGTGCCGGCATAAACATGCCTACTCAGACAACTTTTTCTGCAGAATTGACAACTCAGGATGCCTACTTTGAGCCAACAGTTGGGATCCTTTCAAACCGAATCAAGGGCTGAAATTTTTCCCTGGTGCTGACGAGATTACCCTCTTACACCACCTATAAATAGAGGCTCTATTGATGAGCTGAAGAAGGAGAAATCGGGTCTAAAGTAAGCCAAAAAACCAGCCTTCCTCCCTCTTTTTATTGGAGATTTTCTTTTTTTGCTTCTTCTTCTTTCTTCCTCCGCCACAGGAAACTAACGCCATCACCATTTCTTCCTCCAACTCCGCCTTGAGCAACCAAAACCACCAAGCATTGCCAAGATCACCAACCAGCCACCACTGCGTCTGTAATAAGACACCGTGAACTCTTTCTCTCCTCTACAAGACATTCCTTCTTCCCTCTCTCTCCACCGTGGCTTTCGGCCACCACCATTCCTACCCAGAACACCAGCTCCACCATAGGAAGCCAGTACAACCACTAACCAGCCACCGCGACTCTCTCCCTCTTCTCCTTCTAGCCTTTCTCTCTACTCTACAACTTTTTCTTCTTCCTCCCATAGCCGACTCCGGCCACCATCACTTCAGTCGACGCCTCGTGATCCACCGGCCAGACATCCTCAAAACGTCCATAACACCCATGCCAGGCAACTTTCTCCACCCCATTTTTCCTCCTTCATCAAGGTCGTTACATGCAGAATTTATTTCTACATGTAGCGGCTGATTAAACTGATTAATTAACTTTAGCCTCGGGCCAGGCCAGTTTTGGCCCAACCATTGATCTGGCCCGGCCCTTTGTTTTTTGAAAAAAAAATTCAAAAATCATTTTAAAAAATTATGATTTTCTCAAATATTTCTCTATCCATTTTGCATAATATCGAACTGTATATTTACACTGTAAAATACAAATCCGGTATTAAAATACCTGGTTTTCTCCGAAATATTTTTTTAAAAAATTCAAAACATTTTCAAAAATATCTTATTGCATACGGTCAAATCCTAAAATTTTTCCAAGCATATTTTTCATATAAAAAACTAAAAACAAAAACAAAATTTGCATCTTTTTCATGTTTAAAAAAATCAAAAACGGATATCGTAACCAGTTTATGATTATCTATTAGGATTTGGCCAACATGTTAAAAATCTTTTTTTCTAATCTTTTTTAGGATCCAGATGTAGACTTTAATATTTGTGTGATGTAAAATTACATGATAAAGTACACCCTCAAGTATTAAAGATACAAGTTGTAAATAAATACGATGTTAAAATTCAAACTTTAGAACGGTTAGGATTTAACCCAATAAGGTAGAGACTCTTTTATGAAGAGAGATCTACCTTGAGCCTTAAAAAAACCAACAAAAAGCAATCAAACAACAACGCAGCTTACCTTAGGTAGGGTGCACTAAAAGTGATGCGTCTTCCCCTTGTACAACCAGTTCCTTACTCAAAATATCGCAGACCATAGGTTCCTAGTGACCATAATACTAAGTGGTGACTCCTAAAAATTAATCATAATTTTAAGATTAAATAAATAAAAAACTTTCCCAACATACAACACCCCTCATATAGGAGGCACGACAGTAGCCTCCGTCGTCACCAGACGACATCGCGACACTCGCGATATCTGTTTTGACTGCCCTTGGGTTTATAGGCCTACGCTACTAGATTGGCAGACCTTGTAGAGAAGGAAAAAAAAAACATAATAACAATTATTATTGTTATTGTTGTTAATGATTTTTTTCAAAAAAAAAAATCTTTATGTAGAAACTTTAGCCATGCAAGTTTAATATTATTATTAATATGGTAAATATTATTATTTGTATTCTAAATATTATAATCTTTATTGTAATTAAAAGTATTGATATTAAGAATAGAAGAAAATTGAAAAAAAAATATAGTAACAATTATTATTGTTGTTGTTGTTGTTAATAATGTTTTTTTAAAAAATTATTACTGTATAAACTTTGGTCATGCAAGTTTAATATTATTATTAATATGATAAATATTATTATTTGTATTCTAGATATTGTGATCTTTATTATAATTAAAAGTATTAATTAATTATAATTAATTAGCTTAATTTTATAGTTTAAAAAACACTATTTTGCATACTAAAAAATTACATAGATTTTAGTTTTGATAGAACCCTAAAGTCTTTCCATGCTCTATAAAGCTTATTAGTTTTAGTCAATTGATTCACCAAGTTTCTCCAAGTTCATTTAATTTTGAATTTGATTTTTTTGGAAGTTTAAAAGTTGACTCTGACTTTGTTGGGCAATTTGACTGGCTTAATTATGTTATGTAAACACAAACTCCCTTCAAATAGGCTGAGAAAGATAGAAACAAGCATTATATATATATATATATATATATATATATATAAGGAATAAGAATTCATTTATTGTCTGCTAAGCCAGACCCAATATTTTCTAGGTCTGGTGATCTATCCACATTCAAGAGCTTTGGATCTGGTTGTCGAGCCCTACCCAATAGCGTTAGGTGTGGCTGCAAAGTCAGATCCAATAATCTTCTTCCACTATATGTCATTAATCACTGTCTTCCCTTTATATGAGACCTGTAATCATTTCTTTAAAGTTTGGGGGATATACGCTGCTATCAAAGGAGTATTCGTATTCGTGTTAAAGCAATCTAAATCTAACTTCAAAGTTAGACCCTGCAGCTTTTGAAAGCAATTTGAGTCCAAGGCAGACTCAAAGTGTTGCTCAACAACTTTTAGCATAGAAAATAAAAAGACATCGCTCACAAGATGCTACGGTGTCATTCATAGTACAAAAAAATGATATCTACAATGTGATTCACCATATAATAAATCTATGTAAATAGTATTTGCACACAATTTTTTTTCATGTATTTTAAAATTTAGTATAAATAGTCTCAGTTAATTGATTTACCGAGTTTCTCCAAGTTCATTTATGAATTGAAGAATTTTTATTTTTATTTTCTTTTGAATGTTCAAAAGTTTGTGTGTTAGGCAATTTGATTGGCTTGATTTTGTTAGGTAAATACATACTCTTTTTCAATAGGCTGAGAAAAATCGAAAAAAGCACTATAAAGAAAAAAAGCATAAGAATTCGTTTCATTGTTTGATTGGTTTAATTTTAAATATTTTGTAGCTTTAAGTTATTGATTTTTTTAATATTAAAAATAAAAAAATATTATTTTAATATATTTTAAAATAAAAAATAATTTTAAAAATAATCTCATCTATGATCTCCGGTTTTAAAATTAAAAATATTATTTTAATAAATTTTTATTTAAATCACACTTTGAAAACCCGGAAAAAAGCACGAGGCCCCACAGTAGAGGTGGGAAATCATGAATTTTTGTGCCTGTATATTTTGCCTGGAGAAAGACAAGAGAGAATTTTCAAACACCACATTCCACATAATGGGCCCATGAGTGGAAAGACAGATAATCCTTGACTATATAAATATAACCTATATTATAAGACATGTTTAATATTCCCTATATATATAAAAAAATATTATTAATTGGTCATTTTATTAGCCAAAAAAGATGTTTAATATTAATTTGAATTTAAAATAGTTGAACTACGTACTAAATTTTCATTAAAAAAAAATAGGTACTAAAAAAATTAATGTTGAATATTCATTTAAAAAAACCAGGTACTAAATTCTCATTGAGCATCCAACTAGCTAAATATAATAATTCAATATTTTTATACTATACTTTTGTTTTTCTTTGAAGATTTATTAATCCAAATTATTAAGTGTTCATGTTAGAAATTTGTGATTTTTAAATGTTGCACAACTACACATAAGATTTATTTAATTCACATTATTTTTCTTTGTGATTTTTAACAAAGAATCCAAAGCCAAAATATATTCCTTCGAGGCCAAAAAAACATAGAAAATATTTTTAGAAATCATAAAAGAGTGCCTAATAAAGTTTTTGTTCTGCATAACTTGAAATGACAATATCTTTGAAAAAAACTAATAATTTTCTGCAGATGATATACATAAATAGAGGTATTTTATCAATATTTTATAATTTTAAAAAAAATCATTCATAAATTAATTTAAGGTGACCATCATCATCAAAGAGAGGTCTTGCTCATCATGTCTAAAAAATCAACGAGACTTAACTATATTCTCACATCCTTACCGGTCCATGGAGGCATATAATATGGACTTTTCAAAGTCAACTCTTCAGTCTTGAGAAAGTGAAAATAGATATTAATGTGGCACAATAATTATCAGCAAGAACTCAAGCTTACCTGGCTGAGCCACTGAACTCGATAACTATCAGCAAGTTGAGAAGTTTTCAAAAATAGAAGATGGACCAGAGTAGGATAGGCTACTTTTGATTTTGGTTTGACAGAATTCCATGGCTTTCACGAATTACAATTCATTTTTTTTATATATATAGTTATTATTATATTATTACTACACTATAGCTAGCTGTGTGGTTTTTTTTTTTTTTCTTAGCTTGGAAAGTATTTGATTTACATAAGCGAGATCATGGTGCTGTTGTCTGCATCTCAAATTATTGTGCATGGGAGGGCTAAGAGAGCACTTTGTTGCATTTTGTTTCTTTTGCCCAGCACTGGATCTAGACCATTTATTAGATGTAAGGAAAATAAAGTGGACAATAGAAATTATCCACTTTCAAGAAAATAGGATCCTGCAAGATATTTTTGTTTTGTTTCTATTTCATGTCTCTTCATGTAAATTTATTTTTCAATGCTGCATTTTACAAGTTTTAATCCTGCATTCCTGCACTTTTCCTTATAAATTCTTAACATGCGAGCTCTGTTATTTATATTTGATTTTTCTCTCTCTTTTTTTTTCTTTTTGATATATAGAGACCGTTTATGTTGTCAAAACAAAACTTAATGAGCAAAGGTTTTTCCTCTTTTTTTTTACTTGTAATGGATGGTCATGCAAATCATTTTAAAATTAGTATGAAAAACCGGTAATAAGCAAAAGTTGCTTCTTTTTATTTTTTGGCATAATGGCTGGCCATGCAAATCATTACAAAAATTAGTATGAAAGATCTATTGGGCTAATTCTTGATTGTTGTTGTTTCTAATCATTGATTTATTTTGTATATTAATTTCACCTCTGCGATGTTTCTTGGTGTTACAAAAGAAAAATAAAAAAAAATTCATATCCTTTCTATGTTTTTTCGGTCTATTATTATCTTTATATTTAGAAATTCAAGTTTATAGAAGATTATTTAATTGTCATGAAAAAAAAGATAAATATGATTTATAATATTAATTTGTATATGTTTCTTAGCATCACAATTACAAACTTGGGTTATATATTTATTAAGATATGTTGTTTTTATTAGATATAAGCATTGGTTCTTATTATGAGGTTAGGTTAATTATTCTTGTTTAAGAACATGATTCTACAACGGCTTGACAGAATTCCCTGGCTGTTTATAAGCTTTCAAGAATAGAACCTATGTTCTATAACCTTCTTCAATATTTTATAGGATTTGCCATGATTTCCTTGGATTAGTTCATAGTTGGCGAAGGTCCTTGAGATGTCACTCCGAATCATAAAGTAAAGTACGCACCAGTTACCATGTGTTATGGAGGAAGAGGTGGTTTTTCAATCCCCCTCGGATCTAGAGATCCTCTGAGGCTGTTTATTTCGTTTAATGTTTTAATATTATCATACTAGTTGTTTTTTTAAAATATTTTTATTATGATTCAAATATTTTTTAAAAAATTTATAGGTAAATTAGAATATATGTTTGTTGTCTAAAGTTCAAGAAGGATCATTCTCAATAAGAAGGTTATTTTCTTTTCAGGTTAAATCCTAATCATTCTAAAACATAAACAAAAAAAATTTCTATCCCAAAAAATAAATAAATAAAAATTAATTTTTATGGTGTTTTTGAAATTTCATCAAATCCTAATGAATAATCATAAACTTGTTATAATACCCATTAATTGATTTTTGAGTTTTTCAAAGTATGATAAAAATGCAATTTTTATTTAAAAAAAAACATTTGCATGAAAAGATTTTAGAACTTGGTTACATGCATACAAATAAAAACACATTTGTATATTTTGTTTAAATAACAATTTTTTATTTTTTTGTATTTTTCTAAATTTTTGAAGAAAAGCGGGTATATTTAATATTGGATCTGTATCTTTTAGTATAAGTTTACAACCCAAACATTAAATGAAAAGGTTGGAAAACACACGAGAGACCCACAAATAAATTTAAAATAGTCTTGAATTTTTTTCAGAAATTTTGAAAATCATTTGAGATTTGTTTGGAAAAAACATAAAAAATAAAAAAAATAAACATTGCTGAGAAATTATTAGGGCGTGTTTGACACATTGCTGAGAAATTATTAGGGCATGTTTGCCAAACACGCTCTTAACTAAAAATCAGAGGCTTAAAAAAACATTTTAAGGTTGTGTGGCAAACACGTTTTAAGGATAAAAATATTGTGTTTTTTTTTCTTTGATAAAATTGAACATATCAAACATGGTCTTAAACTAATATATTCAACCCAGCCACGTGCTTCTTGACCCAAAGTCCAAGCCTAGAAATACAGTAAAAAAAATATAAGTTTAAAATTTAAAATCAAACAAGGTTTTTTCCGCTTGGATCTCATCAAGAATAGTGAGAACAAAATAAAGAACCCAAAAACATAAACTTTAATTTCAACCATATTATGCCAAATTAAAGGCATGGAAACATGTAGAAAAGACATTATTCAAACAAGAATTTGAGACTAGATCATTATAATGAATGCTCAATCATCATAATGAATTGATTTTAAATGCACAAAAAAAATGAAGAATAAATTCCTTTATTTTAGTATTTTTAAGTCATTAAAATCCTAAATTAATAATCAACAAGCATGCACATACATTATTCACCAAAGTTTATTTAAATTGTTTTTTAGTGTTTTTTTTAATTCAAATATATATATATATATATAAATGCATGTATTATTAATTTTTTTTAGTATTTTTTTTTAATTTTTGCTAAGGTTAACTTGATGTGATCTGATCAACTTGATGAGTTAAAAAAACAACATGAATAGCAATAAAGAATATAGTTCAACTCGTAAAAATTCAAGATAATATCTTTTTAAACAAAATATTAAAACAACAATATATTGGATAAATTGGAGACAACTAGAGTTAACCTATCAAATCTACAACTCAGGTCATGAGAATATGATATTCTATATAAAGAAAATCAAAGTAAATTACAAACCTCAATTCTCAATCAACCTAGTGTTGAAGAATGGAATTGAGAAAAATCAATTAAAAAATCAACATAAACTAACCTGTTAAACTCGTGACTCAGATCATGAAATTGAGATATCTTTATAGAAAGTAAACATAAAAAAATAACTTGAGTTTAGTCCAGGTTGATCTACTAAACTCGCGATCAAGATCATAAAAATTTAATAATTATATAAAAAACAAATCAAAACAAATAAAACTCAATTTTTAATACATCTATTATTAAATAATAAAATAAATAATATTTAATGAGGTGATGCAATTAAAATCACCATCCTTTTAATTCATTGTTAGTAATAATAATAAAAATATATTTGCCCAGAGAGAGTTGTACATAATAAATATTATAAAACTTATATTCCTATAATTTATACCATCAACTGGGCCTTTTTTTAAAAAACAAACCCTTAATACATGGTTTTTTTTATTAAAAAAAAAAACTCTGAGTTAGCGACTATACCTGGATTATGCATAGTTAAGTTTATAAATCTTTCAATTTAATTTTTTATATTTGCAAGGAAATATAAGAGAAAATATATTTTTTCTTAATTTGAGGTTAATGAATATCTTCAAACTAATTTATGTGAGAGAAAAAAACTAGATTCTTTTTTTAAAAAAATACTTAATAAATAATTTTCATATTAGTCTGATAAGTTTAGAGGAATAAATTCTTCCAAGTGTTGATATTAAAGTTTAAATCCTAAAAGCAATTAACTAGGAGTTGGAACTTCAAATCTTAGGTTTTTGTTACATGAAATATGTTTTCTTATGGAAATTGTGTAATTGTAACTTTTGTTATTTTTTTACTGTGATGATAGCAAAATTATAATTTTTTTTGTTTTTTTAATAATTTTTTATATATTTTTTTATACTTGATATTTTTATTACTTTACACTTGGTCTATTCATCACTATTTTTTTATATTTATTCTTTTGTAATTTTTTTTATTTCTTTTTCTTTACACGTTTTCTTGTAAAAACAAATAACATAAAAATGGCATAATTAAAATTTTAGACTAAGGCATATACTTTTTAATCTTTTCTAATCTTAGACTCGTGGGGAAATATATATCAAATAACTATTAAATATAACTAAAAGGGATAAGTGTATTACTGTAGCAAGAATTATTGTGGATCGTGAGTGTTTTTACTGTGGATTGCGCTGTTCTGCACTATAACGGGGGCTAATGTGAATTATAAGTGCTTTCACTGTGGACTACACTATTTAATAGGGGCATGATGAGGTTGCAAGCTAGAGGTGCCTAGCTGGAGGCACACCCACTGAGGCTGCGAACACCTAGTGCGAGGTTGCCAAGCTTGGGCATTGGACAGGCCAACGCCCCAAGCCACAACCACCTGGTGCTATAGCTGGTCGAGGCCATGGCATGCAGCCCCCTGGCGCGGAGTTTGCCTAGCCTTGGGCGCTCTGGGCAAACCGGCACGCCTAGCTGCAGCCCCGCGATCTTAAGGTTTGCAAACCCGCAAGGCAAGGTCTGCAAACTCGAGCGCTTAGCCTGCAGACCAGCGCGTTGGGTTCAGACACGGTTGCCGAGGTCTGTTTTGACTGCCCTTGGGTTTATAGGCCTTCGTTGCTGGATCGGCATACCTTGTAAAGAAGAAGAAAAAAAGTTTTTAAAAAAACATAATAACAATTATCATTATTATTATTGTTAATGATTTTTTTTAAAAAAAAATTCTTTATGTAGAAACTTTGGCCATGCAAGTTTAATATTATTATTAATATGGTAAATATTATTATTTGTATTCTAAATATTATTATCTTTATTGTAATTAAAAGTATTGATATTAAGAATAGAAGAAAATTAAAAAAAATATATAGTAACAATTATTGTTGTTGTTGTTGTTGTTAATAATGTTTTTTTAAAAAATTATTATTGTATAAACTTTGGTCATGCAAGTTTAATAATATTATTAATATGATAAATGTTATTATTTGTATTCTAAATATTGTGATCTTTATTGTAATTAAAAGTATTAATTAATTATAATTCATTAGTTCAGGATGTTGTCACCTGGCGCTAAGGCTGACAAGGTAGAGCATTGGGGCCACCACGCTCGCCTGGCCACAACCCCAGGTAGCAAAAACCTTGCGCGGGGTCTGCCAAGCCTTAGGCTCTAGAGGCAAATCCACGTGCTTGGCTGCAGCCCGGGAGGGGGGGCATTCATCTACTGTGTTTTTTTGGCAAAAATTACAACTAAAGGTATTGCCTCCTTTGCGAAAAACTATTGGGAATAGCTTGGCAGTTGAACCCAATGTTGTTGGATCTAGCAGCTAAGTCAGGTCTAAAACACCTCCTAAAGGAGTCACCAACGTTAGGTCATGTTGCTCAACATGACCTAGTAGTTTTAGGTCTAGCTCAAAACACTTCAAAAGGGAGTCGAGTCTGCTTGCCTAGCCAGACTCATCGATCTGGCTTACAGTGAGATCCAATATCCTTGGGTAGTCTTGCAATGCAACCATACCCAAGGATATTAATATTTGTATTATAAATATTTTAAATTTTATTATTATTAATATTAAAAATATTATTATTTTTCTTATGAATATTATTTTTTTTATTATAATTAAAAGTATTAAAATTAAAAATATTATTTTTTATTATAAATATTATTTTTTATTATAATTAAAAATATTAATATTAAAAATAATATTTTTTGTGTTCTAAATATTATTATTTTTATTATAATTCTAAATATTCATATCAAAAATATTATTATTTATGCTAGAAATATTCTTAGGTTTCTAAATATTATTATCTATGTTATAAATATTATTATTATTATTATTATTCAAAATATTAATAGAAAAAATATTATTATTTTTGGTATAAATATTATTATTTTTATTATAATTCTCTTAGGTGCTGAACCAATTGGTCTTAGGTATTATGTGAGGATCCAATTATGTTGGGTCCGGCGTCAGGACCCTTTTCTCTTGAGTCTAAAGGCATGATCCAATGTTCTTAGGTCGTGGTTTGTGTTATAAATTTTTTTTTTTTTTTATAATTCAAAGTATTCATATCAAATATATTATTATTTGTATTATAAATATTATTATTTTTATTATAATTCTAAGTATTAATATAAAAAAAATATTATAATTCGTGTTATAAATATTCTTGGGTTTCTTAATCTAATTATTTGTGTTATAAATATTATTATTTTTCTTATTCATATCAAATATATTATTATTTGTGATATAAATATTATTATTTTTATTATAATTCCAAGTATTAATGTAAAAGATGTTATTATTTGTGTTATAAATATTCTTGGAATTCTTAACATAATTATTTGTGTTATAAGTATTATTATTTTGTCTTATATTCATATCAAAGATATTATTATTTGTATTATAAATATTATTATTTTTATTTTAATTCTCTTGGGTGCTCCAGACATAGAAACAATTGGCCTTGGGTCTGTGTCGAGACCCTAGTCTCATGGGTCTCACAACGCAGCTATACCCAAAGATATTAAATATTTTAAACTAAATTATTATTAATATTAAAAATATTATTATTTATCTTATAAATATTATTTTTTTTAATTATAATTAAAATTGAAAATATTATTTTTTATTATAATTAAAAGTGTTAATATTAAAAATAGTATTATTTGTGTTCTAAATATTATTATTTTTAGTATAATTAAAAGTATTAATATTACAAATAGTATTATTTGTGTTATGAATATTATTATTTTTAGAATAATTAAAAGTATTAATATAAAAATAATAATAATAATAATTATTAAAAGTATTAATTAATTATAATTAATTAGCTCAGGTTGTCGACACCTGACACTAGGGTTGGCCAGGCGCGCCTGGCCACGCCTCCTGGCTGCAGACACCAGACATGGGGTCTACACGGTTTTGGGCACTGGGGTAGACCTGTGCGCCTAGCTGCAGCCCCAAGTGGGGTGTTCCTCTGCTATGTTTTTTGGCAAGACTTATGGCTGGGGGCATTTGGATCCAATATTTTTTTTTTAATATATTTTAAAATAATTAAGATCTTCATATAATCAAGCCATTCATTCACAGGTGTTGTTTTAAACGTGTGATTAATGTTGGCATTAAAAATATTATTTCAATATATTTTAAAATAATAAACAATTTTAAAAAGCATGGAGAAGCCTAAAAAGTTTATTGAAAAAAAACATAATTTTTTATTTGATTATTTAATCAAACTAAAATTTAATAGCAAATTATCTATAGAATTAATCCGCTAGCAACAATGAAGTTCAGGATCATGCTAAAATTAGATTTGAAAGTTGTTTTTTTATAATTTTATTTATTTTTCTACTTATTTTCATATTCATGTTTTAATTAGGTTTTAAAAATTATTTGATTTGATTTTAAATAGGAAAGTTTATTTAGTTACTATTTAAATAGTTTAGTATCTTATTTTAAAAAAAAACAAATTAAGAATGTTTTGCTTTCAGAATTTAGTATATTATAGTTTTCTATGAAGTTTAGCTTTAATTTTAAAGTTTAAAAAACACTATTTTGCATACTAAAAAATTACATAGATTTTTAGTTTTGATAAAACCTTAAAGCCTTTCCATGCTCTCTAAAGCTTATTAGTTTCAATCAATTGATTCACCAAGTTTCTTCAATTTCATTTAATTTTAATTTTGATTTTTTTTAGAAGTTCAAAAGTTGACTCTGACTTTGTTGGGCAGTTTGACTGGCTTAATTATGTTATGTAAACGCAAACTCCCTTCAAATAGGCTGAGAAAGATAGAAAAAAGCATTATATAGAAAAGAAAAAAAAGACTAAGAATTCGTTTATTGTCTGTTGAGCCAGACCCAATATTTTCTAGGTCCGGTGATCTATCCAGAATCAAGAGTTTTGGATCTGATTGTTGAGCCGTACCCAAGAGCATTATGTGTGACTGCAAAGTCAGATTCAATAATTTTTTTCCACTATACTTCATTAATCACTGTCTCTCCTTTATATGAAACCTGTAATCATTTCAAAATTTAAAATTTAGGGGACTTATGCTATTATTAAAGGAGCAATTGTATTCGTGTTGAAGCGATCTAGGTCTAACTTTAAAGTTAGACCCAATAGCTTTTGGAAGCGATTTGAGTCCAAGCCAGACTCAAAGCGTTGCTCAACAACTTTTAGCATAGAAAATAAAAAGGCATTGCTCCTCAAATGCCACAGTATTGTTCACAGTACAAAAAATTTATATCTACAATGTGATTCACCATATAATAAGTCTATGTAAATAGTATTTGCACACTATTTTTTTCATGTATTTTAAAGTTAAGTATAAATAGTCTCAGCTAATTTATTCACCAAGTTTCTCCAAATTCATTTATGAATTGAAGAATTTTGATTTTTATTGTCTTTTGAATGTTCAAAAGTCTGTGTGTTGGGCACTTTGATTGGCTTGATTTTGTTAGGTAAACACAAACTCCCTTTCAATAGGCCAAGAAAGATGGAAGAAAGCACTATAAAATAAATTAAAAAAAAAAACATAAGAATTCGTTTCATTGTTTGACTGGCTTAATTTTAAATATTTTTTAGCTTTAAGTTATTGATTTTTTTAATGTCAAAAATAAAATATATATATATATATATATATATATTATTTTAATATATTTTTTTTAAAAAAATAATTTTAAAAATAATCTCATCTATAATCTCCGGTTTTAAAATTAAAAATATTATTTTAATAAATTTTTATTTAAATCACACTTTGAAAACCCGGAAAAAAGCATGAGGCCCCTCAGTAGAGGTGGGAAATCATTAATTTTTGTGCCTGTATATTTTGCCTGGAGAAAGGCAAGAGAGAATTTTCAAACACCACATTCCATATAATGGGCCCATGAGTGGAAAGACAGATAATCCTTGACTTTATATATATATATATATATATATATATATATATATATATATATATATATATATTAAACATGTCTTATATATATATATATTAAACATGTCTTATAATATATATATATATATAATATTATTAATTGGTCATTTTATTAGCCAAAAAAGATGTTTAATATTAATTTGAATTTAAAATAGTTGAACTACGTACTAAATTTTCATTAAAAAAAATAGGTACTAAAAAATTAATGTTAATTTGAATATTCATTTAAAAAAACTAGGTACTAAATTCTTATTGAGCAACCAACTAGGTAAATATAATAATTCATTATTTTTATACTATACTTTTATTTTTCTTTGAAGATTTATTTAATCCAAATTATTAAGTGTTCATGTTAGAAATTTGTGATTTTTAAATGTTACACAACTACATAAGATTTATTTAATCCACATTATTTTTCTTTGTGATTTTTAACAAAGAATCCAAGGCCAAAATATATTCCTCCGAGGCCAAAAAAACATAGAAAATATTTTTAGAAATCATAAAAAGTGCCTAATAAAGTTTTTGTTCTGCCTAACTTGAAATGACAATACCTTTGAAAAAAACTAATAATTTTCTGCAAATGATATACATAAATAGAGGTATTTTACCAGTATTTTATAATTTAAAAAAAAATCATTCATAAATTAATTAAAGGTGACCATCATCATCAAAGAGAGGTCTTGGTCATCATGTCTGAAAAATCGACGAGACTTAACTATATTCTCACACACCTACCGGCCCATGGAGGCCTATAATGTAGACTTTTCAAAGTCAATTCTTCAGTCTTGAGAAAGTGAAAATAGATATTAATGTGGTAGTTGTTTTTTTAAATATTTTAATTTAAAATATATCTCCGCAGACTTAACTATAAGATCACTGCCGAGATCACGTCCAGCATGCATAACCCAAGCATGGCAGCTTCTCAAAAGCTTTATGCTGCTCTCTTCCATGTCCTCCTTCTTTCCTTGTTTCCTTTGAATGCCAAATCATCTGCAAGAACACAAGCTGAAGCTCTCCTCCAATGGAAAAGCACCTTGTCTTTCTCACCTCCTCCTCTTAGTTCATGGTCTCGTTCCAACCTCAACAACCTCTGCAAGTGGACTGCTGTTTCCTGCAGCTCCACCTCTCGAACAGTCTCTCAAATAAACCTCCGCAGCCTAAACATAACTGGAACACTCGCCCATTTCAACTTCACCCCTTTTACTGATCTCACCAGGTTTGACATCCAGAATAACAACGTCAATGGAACGATACCATCAGCCATTGGCAGCCTCTCCAAGCTCACTCACTTGGACCTCAGTGTCAACTTCTTCGAGGGCAGCATACCTGTGGAGATATCTCAGCTGACAGAGCTTCAGTATCTTAGTCTTTACAGCAACAATCTCAGCGGTATCATCCCCTTTCAACTTGCTAATCTT
This sequence comes from Populus tomentosa, assembly GCA_018804465.1. Classification (NCBI taxonomy): domain Eukaryota; kingdom Viridiplantae; phylum Streptophyta; class Magnoliopsida; order Malpighiales; family Salicaceae; genus Populus; species Populus tomentosa. The sequence continues at coordinate 21,564,730 of CM031971.1, read as the reverse complement.
CCCAAGGTAAGACACTTGGACCTTGGAGCAAACTACCTGGAAAACCCTGACTGGTCCAACTTTTCCATGCCTTCTTTGGAATATCTTAGTTTTTCTCTCAATGAACTCACTGCAGAATTCCCCCATTTTATAACCAATTGCCGGAACTTGACGTTTCTGGATTTGTCACTCAATAAATTCACAGGCCAAATACCAGAATTGGTCTTTACCAATCTGGGAAAGCTTGAGACCTTGAATCTCTATAACAATTCATTCCAAGGAAATATCCCATCTTCCATAGGCCAACTTAAGCATCTTGAAAAACTTGATCTCCGGAATAATGCCTTGAACTCAACGATCCCTCCTGAGCTTGGTCTCTGTACTAACCTCACCTACTTGGCCTTGGCTGGTAATCATCTAAGTGGGGAATTGCCTTTGTCTTTGTCCAATCTAGCTAAAATAGCAGATATGGGTTTATCTGACAATTCTCTCTCAGGTGAGATCTCACCTACCCTTATATCCAACTGGACTAAATTGATCTCGCTTCAGGTTCAAAACAATTCGTTTTCTGGAAATATTCCTCCAGAAATTGGGAAATTGACAATGCTTCAATACCTTTTTCTGTATAAGAACACATTCTCTGGTTCAATTCCCCCGGAGATAGGAAACTTGAAGGAGTTATTAAGTCTAGACCTTTCAGAAAACCAGCTTTCAGGCCCCCTTCCTCGACCATTATGGAATCTCACAAATCTTCAAACCCTGAATCTTTTCTCAAATAACATCAACGGTAAAATTCCACCAGAAGTTGGAAATTTGACGATGCTGCAAATTCTTGATCTCAACACCAACCAGCTCCATGGGGAGTTGCCACAGACCATTTCAAATATTACTTCTTTAACTTCCATCAATCTGTTTGGCAATAACCTCTCTGGTAGAATTCCGAGTGATTTTGGGAAGTACATGCCTTCTCTGGAGTATGCTAGATTTTCATACAATAGTTTCTCTGGAGAATTGCCGCCTGAATTGTGTAGAGGTCTGAGTCTTCAACAATTTACTGTCAACAGCAACAGTTTTACAGGGTCACTGCCAACCTGCTTGAGGAATTGTTCGGAGCTAACACGAGTTCGGCTTGAAGAGAACCGATTCACTGGAAACATCACTGATGCATTTGGTGTCCTTCCAAATCTTGTTTTTGTTGCCCTCAGTGACAATCAATTTATTGGTGAAATCTCACCAGATTGGGGAGAATGTAAAAACCTCACCAATTTACAGATGGACGGAAACAGAATTTCTGGTGAAATCCCCGCTGAGCTTGGGAAGTTGCCCCGGCTGCGAGTTCTAAGTCTGGGCTCCAATGACCTGACTGGGAGGATTCCTGCAGAACTGGGAAATCTGAGCATGTTATTCAAGCTCAATTTGAGCAACAATCACTTGACAGGGGAGGTACCTCAGAGTCTAACCAGCTTGAAAGGCCTTGAATCTCTCGACTTATCTGATAACAAGCTGACTGGAAAGATCTCAAAAGAGCTTGGGAGTTATGAGAAGCTATCAAGCTTGGACTTGAGCCACAACAACCTTGCTGGTGAAATACCTTTTGAACTGGGCAACTTAAACTCGTTGCAGTACCTGTTGGATCTTAGCAGCAACTCACTCTCAGGAGCCATACCTCAAAATTTTGAAAAGCTATCGCGGTTGGAGACTCTGAATGTCTCACATAACCATCTCTCAGGAAGAATCCCAGAGTCGCTGTCTTTCATGGTTAGCCTCACTTCATTTGATTTCTCATACAATGAGTTGACAGGTCCTATACCAACTGGAAGCGTTTTCAAAAATAAATCCGCAAGAGCTTTTGATGGCAATTCAGGATTGTGCGGTGAAGGAGAAGGACTATCACAATGCCCAACAACAGACAGTAGCAAGTCCTCAAAGGATAACAAAAAGGTTCTTATTGGTGTTATCGTTCCGGTTTGTGGCTTATTAGTAATAGCAACCATCTTTGCTGTTTGCTATGTTTCCGAAAAAACAAACTGCTTGATGAAGAGGCCAAAATTGCCAAGAATGGTGAGAGTTCCAAGTCAGTGATATGGGAAAGAGAAAGCAAATTCACATTTGGGGATATTGTCCAGGCCACGGATGACTTCAACGAGAAGTACTGCATTGGAAGAGGAGGATTTGGTAGTGTTTACAAAGCAGTATTGTCTACAGGTCAAGTAGTTGCAGTCAAGAAACTCAACATGTCAGACTCCAGCGACATCCCAGCAACCAATCGCCAGAGTTTCGAGAATGAGATTAAAATGCTGACAGAAGTTAGGCACCGGAACATCATAAAGCTTTATGGGTTTTGCTCCAGGAGGGGCTGCTTGTACCTGGTTTACGAGCATGTTGAAAGAGGAAGTCTAGGAAAAGTGTTGTATGGGATAGAAGGGGAAATGGAGCTTGGTTGGGGCAGGAGAGTGAATACAGTGCGAGGAGTTGCTCATGCAATTGCCTACTTGCACCGTGACTGTTCTCCGCCCATTGTGCACCGTGACGTATCATTGAACAACATTTTGCTAGAGACAGATTTTGAGCCTCGTCTCGCGGATTTTGGCACAGCAAGACTCTTGAATACAGATTCCTCCAACTGGACTGCAGTTGCTGGGTCTTATGGCTACATGGCTCCAGGTAAGACAACAATCCCATGTTCTTTATTTTTGTTCTTGTCATTTGAGTATCTGCTCTAAGATTATAAAAGCTATAACATGTGTACAACAAGGAAATGGGAAACATGGCATGGTGTTAAAAACTTTCATAGTGGATGTTTCAAATGTTCATTTAGATTGCCTGGTGATTTCAGAACTGGCACAAACAATGCGGGTCACAGACAAATGCGATGTGTATAGCTTTGGGGTGGTGGCTTTGGAAGTCATGATGGGAAGGCACCCGGGAGACCTCTTATCTTCATTGTCAGCAACAAAACCACCATTGTCGAGCGATCCAGAGCTGTTCCTAAAGGATGTGCTAGACCCGCGGCTCGAAGCTCCCACAGGCCAAGCAGCAGAGGAAGTCGTTTTTGTAGTTGCAATGGCCTTAGCATGCACACAAACCAATCCAGAGGCACGACCCACCATGCATTTTGTGGCACAAGAATTATCAGCAAGAACTCAAGCTTACCTGGCTGAGCCACTGAACTCGATAACTATCAGCAAGTTGAGAAGTTTTCAAAAATAGAACAAGACGGACCAGAGTAGGATAGGCTACTTTTGATTTTGGTTTGACAGAATTCCATGGCTTTCACGAATTACAATTCAATGGGGTGGGCTTTGCTTCCTTGTGGCTGCCCTAGTATTAAGATTATAGTACCAGAGTACGGATGAATGTTCCGTATCATGTATTAGTTTTGGTTGGGGTATTATTAGTTGGATGTCCGCTCTAACCGGCGAACTAACTTTTTATTTTCATAAAAAATAATATATTTCATATGAAAGATCTATGGGGCTAATTCTTGATTTTTATTGTTTATAATTATTGATTTATTTTATATACTAATTTCATCTTTGCAATGTTTCTTGGTTTTGGAGAAGAAAAACAAAAAAAATTTCTTATCCTTTTTAGGTTTTTTCGGTCTGCTATTGTCTTTATATTTAGGAATTCAAAGTTTATTTATAGGAGATTATTTAATTGTCATGAAAAAAAACAAATATGATTCATGATATTAATTTGTATATATTTCTTAGCATCACAATTAAAACTTGAGGTTAGGTTAATTATTTTTGTTTAAGAACATGAGCCTACAACGATCCATTTATGGGAGGTTATTTGAATGTCATGAAAGAAAAGGACACATATGGTTCATGATATTGAATATTAATTTCTATATAAAATTTGTTTTTTCTTAGCTGTTTCCTATACTTGTGCCAAAATGATCATGAACATCAACCTTGCCCTTAACCTAATTGATTTATTTTTATTCTTTGCTTCGATGTAAATTATATTTGCTTTGTTTCTTTGCTCATGTAAGCTTTCTTGAACATGTAAATTTTGTGGAGTTATATTTTTTTATTCCTTACATAAAATGCCTTTTCAACCATGCTATTAATGTTTTATTTGTTATTTTTTGATTTCAAGATGTTGGACTGACTGACACCACTATCTCATAAACTCTATATTCATTCCTATGATAGCTATTAGTTATTACTTTATGTGGTTTACTAATAAATAAATAAATGATTTTTCCTTTCATTCTTTCCGTTTAATATATGATTTTGCACCCTAGCCAAGACCATTGGAAGATTATATAGGCTCATCAAGCGAACATCTTTGTGGAGATATTGATGTTGGTCCTACACCAACACTTTCAAAGAAACGCCTCTTCATTTCATCACATGAAAAGGTTTACATCTCCAATATCTTTGTGGAGATATTGATGTTTTCAGAATTGGCACAAACAATGCGGGTCAAAGCGATGTGTATAGCTTTGGGGTGGTTGCTTTGGAAGTCATGATGGGAAGGCACCCAGGAGACCTCTTATCCTCATTATCATCAATAAAACCACCATCGACAATCCATTTAGAGTTGTTTCAAGCTTGTTTGATTCTGCGTTTCAAAATATTTTTTAAAAGAATTTGATTTTTTTTTTAATTTTTTTATGAACTTCAAATTAATATGTTTTTAGTGTTTTCAAATTATGCTGATGTTAAAAATAATTTTTTAAAAATAAAAAATATCATTGGCATGTATTTTGATATGAAAAGTTATTTAAAAAGCAACCAAAACCACATTGTCAAACACATTCTAAAAGAGGTGCTTGACCCGTGGCTCGAAGCTCCCACGGCCCGCCATGCCTTTTGTGGCACAAAAAATTATCATCAAGAACTCTAGCTTTCAAAAATAGAACAAGGGTGCACTGAGGGCCTTGGCTTGGCGGTGGGAGGCGCTTGTCTCCTTCCGCTGCTCCTGAGTTCGAGTCCTCATGTGCACGCCTGTCACCCCCGCGGTGCCTTACATGCCCACTGGGTTTGCAGGGTGTTCAGTGGACCGTGAGATTAGTCGTGGTGCACGTAAACTGGCCTGGATATCCATGTAAATTAAAAAGATAAAAAAAAGAACAAGGCTTGACAAAATTCCTTGGCCTTCACAAATCACAATTCAAGGAGGTAGGTTGTACTATCGTTGTAGGCTGATTTTAACCTTCTTCAATATTTTGTAGGATTTGCCATGATTTCCTTGGATTAGTTCATAGTTGGCGAAGGTACTTAAGATCTCACTCTGAATCATAAAGCAAAGTACACACCAGCTACCATGCGTTATGAAGGAGGAGGTGGTTTTTCAATCCCCCTCGAATCTAGAGATGCTTTAAGGCTGTATATTTCGTTTAATGTTTTAATATTATGATAGTAATTGTTTTTTTAAAATATTTTTTATCATGATTCAAATATTTTTTAAAAAATTATTGATAAATTAAAATATTTTTTTAAAAAATTAAATACACACAATACTATTAAAAAAAATTAAATTAGAAAAAAATCACAAAAAAAAGATATTAATTGAAACATAATTTAAAAATTATATAAGAAAAAGACATTACAAAAATATCAGTTAAAAATAACAATATTAGAAGAAAAAAATAGCTCAAATATTGTGGTTTAACTCGTCAAACCTATGCTTCGAGTTGTGAACTCAACAAGGTTCAGTAATTTTTTTCTCTTAAATTTATGTTTAACCTTAAAAATAAAAAAAACAAAAGAGAAAATATTTAAAGAGGTGGCCCTTGAGCCTATGGCTCAGTGCCCCTAGGCCATTATAAAGAAAAGCCCAAAGCATGTGGGTGACTCTTCAGGCCTAGGTCTGCATGCCTAGGCTTCATTTTATTTTTTATATATATTTGAAAGGGTGTATGACCTCTAGGTATTGGGACTAGTTATCCATGAAAAGACGCATCACTCCAATGCACTCCATCTAAGATAAGTTGTATTATTAATTGATTTTTTTAAGATAATTTTCTATGTGTTTGTCTGTCTAAAGTTTAAAAAGAGTCATTCTCAATAAGAAGGTTATTTTATTTTCAAGTTAAAACCTAACTATTCTAAAACATAAACAAACAAAAAAAATTCCTATAAAATAAAAACAAACAAATTAATTTTTATGGTGTTTTTGAAATTTCATAAAATCCTAATGAATAATTACAAACTTGTTATGATACCTATTAATTGTTATTTTTAAGTCATTAAAATCCTAAATTAATAATCAACAAGCATGCACATACAATATTCACCAAAGTTTATTTAAATTGTTTTTTTAGTTTTTTTAATTCAAATATATATATAAAAATGCATGTATTATTAATGTTTTTTTAGTATTTTTTTTAAACTTTTTGCTAAGGTTAATTTGATGTGATCTGATCAACTTGATGAGTTAAGAAAACAACATAAATAGCAATATAGAATATATTTCGACTCGTAAAAATTAAAGATAATATCTTTTTTAAAATAAAATATTGAAACAACAATATATTGGATAAATCGGGAACAACTAGGATTAACCTATCAAATCTACAACTTGGTCATGAGACTATGATATTCCATATAAAGAAAATCAAAGTAAATTACAAACCTCAATTCTTAATTAACCTAGTGTTGAAGGATGAAATTGAGAAAAATCAATTAAAAAATCAACCTAAATTAACCTGTTAAACTCGTAATTTAGGTCATGAGATTGAGATATCTTTATAGAAAGTAAACATAAAAAAATAACTTGAGTTTAGTCCAAGTTGATCTACTAAACTTGCGATCAAAATCATAAAAAATTGATAATTATATATATAAAAAATCAAAACAAATAAAACTCAATTTTTAATATATTTATTTTTAAATAATAAAATAAATAATATTTTATGAGGTGATGCAATTAAAATCACCATCCTTTTAATTCATTGTTAATAATAATAATAATAATAATATATTTGCCTAGAGAGAGAGAGAGAGAGAGAGAGAGAGTACATAATAAATACTATAAAATTTATATTCCTAGAATTTATACCGTCGACTGGGCCTTTTTTTTTTTTAAAAACAAACTCTTAATACATAGTTTTTTTAAATAATAAAAAAACTCTGTGTTATCAACTATACCTGGATTATGCATAGTTTAGTTTATAAATCTTTCAATTTAATTTTTTATATTTGCAAGGAAATATAAGAGAAAATATATTTTTTCTTAATTTGAGGTTAATAAATATCTTCAAACTAATTTATGTGAAAAAAAATCTAGATTCTCTTTAAAAAACAATACTTAATAAATAATTTTCATAGTAGTCTGATAAGTTTAGAGGAATAGATTCTTCCAAGTGTTGATATTAAAGTTTAAATCCTAAAAGCAATTAACTAGGAGTTGGAACTTCAAATCTTAGGTTTTTGTTACATGAAATATGTTTTCTTATGTAAATTGTGTAATTGTAACTTTTGTTATGTTTTTACTGTGATGATAGCAAAATTATAATTTTTTAGTTTTTTTAATAATTTTTTATATTTTTTATAGTTGATATTTTTATTATTTTACACTTCGTTTATTCATCACTATTTTTTTCTTATATTTATTCTTTTGTAACATTTTTTATTTCTTTTTCTTTACACGTTTTCTTGTAAAAAAAATAACATGAAAATGGCATAATTAAAGGATTGCACTGTTCTGCACTATAGTAGGGGTTACTGTGAACTGTGAGTGCTTTCACTGTGGACTGCTGATTAGTACTTAAAAGTGCATGTTTATCAAGGGTTTATATCATCATTTTGCACTTAAAGTATCAATAACTCCTTAACTAAAGCATGTTTTATAATAACAAATCTAATATTATAAAATGCCTTAATATATGGTAAATGTTCATCTTAAATGCAGGCCTATCACATAAATCAAAGGATTGATTGATGAGTTCAAGTATGGAATTTGAAAGGACAAAGAGAGGGCTAAACCTAGAAAAGAGATGTTGGTGCAGTCCAAACTGGAATATTATTCGGTAATTGGATCATATCTCGAGTTCTAGATGTTCAAATGACCTCAAAGTTTTACACAGATTCAGTAAGACATATACCTACAACTTTCATGTTTTCAAGTCCAAATTATAACAACAATGGATAAGTCCGAATCTGTCCTGCAGCCCGAACACTATTCAGTGTTTGACCCATATCTAGAGTTCTAGAAGTCCAAATGACCTTCATTTTTTTTCCTACAACTTTCATGTTTTTAAATGGATCCAATTCTAATAATAGCATTTTTGTTTTATTCAGACAAGAAGATAAGGATTTTTCACAAAGTCAAGAACACCCACTCAACAATTAGTCATCAAATCAATAATTCTGAATTTTGGCCTATAAAAGGAGGCATTTGCCATGTATTTAGGGGCTTGGTTGTTCAGATGAAGTTCATGCTCTTTATTTCTCTCTTTATATTTTTTTTGTAATTCTTAAGTTTTGCTTTCATTAATATCTTGTTTATGCTTTTCATTTCCTTTCCTTTCCTTAGTTAACTTGTATCTTATTTATGTTCTTGTTTTGTTTATTTATGTTTCTCTTCTTCATTATGTTTAGCTAAATTTATTATCTCAAAGTGAAAAGGTTACACTAATGGTGTAAAAATAAGTTTAGTGTAAACTCAACATGGACCTTAATGTTTAATATTAACATGTCTTATCTTTTTATCTTACTAATTCTTAATACCTTGCTTGTTAAATGGTTAATCTAGATTTGTGTTGTATAACACTTGGTATAACAAATGTTTGACACTCTCATAGTCCAACCGTATGGTATTACCTACACCTGTGCTATGAAAGGAACTTGATTTGTTGTCAACATAAGTTAGCATCATGAATTCCTGACAATATTTAAAAGTTTGGTGTTATGTAAATAAGATAATATGATCATGTTCACAATTTATAATGAGCTATTAATAATAAATCATCCGATTGAAACCTCCTTCATGTGTGGTTTCCAATTAAGTAATAAGAGTTTATACTATACTTGTTTGAAATACCATTAGTGGATCCTCTAACCTTGACATTTGTTTTTATCATTGTTTAATCCTTACATTAATTTTTCATCTCAAAGTTCTCATTAATTTCTTCCTCTTCTTCTTCTTCTTCTTCTTCTACTACTACTACTACTACTATTATTATTACTATTATTAATATTACTATTATTAATATTACTACTATTGGGTAGGCCACGCGCCCTAAGCCACAACCACCTGGGGCTATGGCTGGCTGAGGCCATGGCATGCAACCACCTGGCGCGGAGTTTGCCTAGCCTTGGGTGCTCTAGGCAAACCCACACGCCTGGCTGCAACCTCGCGACCTTAGGGTTTGTAAACCTACAAGGTAGGGTTTGCAAACTCGAGCACCTAGCCTGCAGACCCGCGCATTGGGTTTAGACACGGCTATTGACGTCTGTTGTCATAACCCAATTCTGGATTATTCCCAAAAAATAACTTTTTTTCAAAATAAAAATAAAAAAATAAAATAAAGGCTAGCAATATGGAGAAAGTAGGCCGGGGAATCAAGCTGTAATTTTTTGGAGAAAATTAAAGACCTAATTGTACCCCATTATGCCCAAAAATAGAGAAAAAAAATGCAAATTCAATGTCAAATTAAATGATTATTGGATGGATTTGCATAACAATTAAGTCTAAGGATATAATTAAATTTTTAATATGCCAATTTGATTTAATAATGGGCCACATTAAATTTTAATTATGTTTAAGAATTAATTTGGGTCTAATTGAAGGATTTAATTAAGTTCAAGGACTTAATTATACTTTAAATGGGTTAAATTAATTTTATTTGAGGTTTAATTGGTGAAAAATTAAGTTTGGTAGCCTAATTGGGGCTTAATTGAGAAGATTAGGAATTTAAGAAACCAAATTTAATTTTTTTCAAGTTAATTGATTGAAATTAGGGGCCAAATTGCAAGAAAATTGAAGTTTTGGGGTAAATTAGGGGTTAAATTGAAGAAATTGACAACTAAGGACCAATCTGCAAAAGGCGCCAAAATTTGGGGGCTTAATTGACAAAAACTGGGGGGGGGAATTGAAAAAATTGAAAGTTTTATGATCAATTAGGGGTTAAATTGATAAAATCTGAGACCAAGAACCATATTGCAATAGGTGCGTAACTTTGGGGTTTCAATTGAAGTTCATCAGGGGCTTAATTGCATTAAATCCAAAGTTTGCGCCGGCATCAGCATAAACATGCCTACTCGGCAGCTTTTTCTGCAGAATTGACAACTCAGGATGCCTACTTTGAGCCAACGGTTGGGATCCTTTCAAACAGACTTAAGGGTTGAAATTTTTTCCCGTTGCAGACGAGATTACCCTCTTACACCGCCTATAAATAGAAGCTCCGTTGATGAGCTAAAAGAGGAGAAATCAGGTCCAAAGTAAGCCAAAAAACCAGCCTTCCTCCCTCTCTCCACTGCAGATTTTCTTTTTCTGCTTCTTCTTCTTTCTTTCTCCGACACAGGAAACCAACGCCATCACCATTTCTTCCTCCAGCTCCGCCTTGGGCAACCAGAACCACCAAGCGTTGCCAAGACCACCGGCCAGCCACCACTGCATCTGTAATAAGCCACCATGAACTCTTTCTCTCCTCTGCAAGATGTTCCTTCCTTCCTTCTCTCTCTACCATGGCCTTTGGCCACCACTATTCCTACCCAGAACACCAGCTCCACCACAGGAAGCCATTACAACCACCAACTGGCCACTGCGACTCTCTCCCTCTTCTCTTTCTAGCCTTTCTGTCTCCTCTACAACCTTTTCTTCTTCCTCCCATAGCTGACTCCGGCCACCATCACCTCAATCGACGCCTTCTGATCCACTGGCCAGACATCCTTAGAACGTCCATAACCCTCATGCCAAACAACTTTCTCCACCTCGTTTTGCCTCCTCCTTTGTCGAGGTTGCTGCATGAAGAATTCATTTCTGCATGTAGCGGCTGATTAATTAACTTCGACCTTGGGCTGGGCCAGTTTTGGCCAAGCCCAAATGGTTGGGCTGGATCTGGTCCGACCCTTTTTTTTTTAATTTGTTTTTTCAAAAATCATTTTAAAAAATTGTGATTTTCTCAAATATTTCTTTTTTCCAAGCATATTTTTCATATAAAAAACAAAAACAAAAGCAAAAACAAAAACAAAAACAAAAAATGCATCTTTTTCATGTTTAAAAAAATCAAAAATAGATATCGTAACCGGTTTATGATTATCCATTAGGATTTGGCCACCATGTCAAAAATTTTTTTTTTTTTTTTTTTTTTCTGAGAGTCTGAGTAAGGGGCTGGTTGTGCAAGGGGAAGATGTGTCACCCCTAGTGCACCCTACCTAAGGTAAGCTACATTGTTGTTTGATTGTTTTTTTTTTTTCTAAGTCAGGTTAGTCTTTTCTAAGGTTTAAGGCAGATCTCTCTTTATGAGAGAGTCTCTATCTTATCGGGTTAAATCTTAACCGTTCTAAAGTCTTAATCTTAACATCGCATTTACACCTTGTATCTTTAATATCTGAGGATGTATTTTATTGTGTAATTTTACACCCCACAAATACTAAAGTGTACATCTAGACCCTTAAAAAAGATTTGAAAAAGGTTTTTGATATTTTGGCCAAATCCTAATGGATAATCATAAACTGGTTATGATATCCATTTTTGATTTTTTTAAACATGAAAAAAATGCAATTCTGTTTAATGAAAAATATGCTTGGAAAAATTTTAGGATTTAGCCGTATGCAATAAAAAATATTTTTTTTTTGAAAATGCTTTAAATTTTTTTGAAATATTTTGGAGAAAACCAGATATTTTAATACCGGATTTGTATTTTACAGTGTAAATATACAACCCAATATTATGCAAAATAGATAGAAAAATATTTGAGAAAATCATGATTTTTTTTTAATAATTTTTTATTTTTTTTGGATTTAAAAAAAAAAAGGGAGGCGGGCCAGACCCAGCCACTTGGGCTGCTGCTACTTAATTATTTAACCGCTGCATGCAGAATGAATTTTGCATGCAGTGACTACAGCAGTGAGCAACGACAATGATCGATGCAAGGCAGGGATGGAGAGCCACCTGAGGTGGCGAGGGTCTGTGGTCGTGCTGGTGGAGAGGACGGTGTCTTCGCTAGCGGTTGCAACAGTGGAGGCTGACATTGGTCACAGCGAGAAGAAGAAACGCTGCAAAGGAGAGAAAGACGTTCATGGCGGCTGCTCCACCACTGGTAAATCGTTTGTTGGTGCAGGAGGAAGGCTTCTATGGTGGAGCTGATGGTGGAGAAGCTGGTGGTGGCTCCGGTTGGTGGTTGGAACGGCGGGGAGAGAGAGGGAGAGAAAAACTGCAGAAACGGGCCAGGGGGGCTGGTTTTTATCAACTTTGGACTCAATCTTCTCCTCCCTCAAGTCATCAACGGAGCCTCTATTTATAGGCAGTGGAAGAGGGTAATCTCTTCTACACCGGGGTAAAATTTCAGCCATTAATTCAGTTGGGAAGGATCCCAACCGTTTGCTCAAAGTGTGCCTCATGAGTTGTTCAATCTGCAGAAAAAAGTTGCCCGAGTTGGCCTGTTTAGGCTGGCACCGGCGCTATCTCGTTGCCATTTAGACTGAACTTTTTAGTTAGAGTTGTAAAGCAACTGTAGGGGATCATTTTGCGTGCATATTTTGTTAGATTTGGTGGAGACATGAAGCATTAAATACACCTGAAAAATAGCCGTCTGGGCAGCATTCACGAGGAAGACGATGAACAATTCCAGACAACACGTCGTCTGGTCCTCCTTTTTTTTTTTTTAAACTCAAAACGACGCCGTTTCAAGTTGAATTAGGGATTTAAACTGATTTTTAATTTAGTCCTCAATCTTTAAAATTCATTCAATTGAACCCCTAATTGACCCTAAACTTCTGATTTAATGTTATTAAGCTTTTGATGAACTTCAATTGGAACCCCGAAGTTATGCGCCGTTTACAATATGATCCTTGGTCTTAGAATATTTCAATTTAACCCTTCATTAACCATTAAACTTTTAATTTCTTCGATTTTGCCCCCTAATTTTTGTCAATTAAGCCCCTATAGTTTTGGCGCCTTTTGTAGATTGGTCCTTGGCTGTGAATTTTATCAATTTAACCCATTGACCCCCAAACTTCGATTTTCTTGCAATTTTGCCCCTGATTTCAATCAATTAACTTTGTAAAAATTAAATTTGGCCTTTTAAAATTCCAATCTTCTCAATTAAACCCAAATTAAGCTCCCAAACTTAAATTTTCACCAATTAAGCCCCAAATAAAATTAATTTGACCTATTTAAAGTATAATTAAGTGCTTGCACTTAATTAAATCCTTCAATTGGACCCAAATTAATTCTTAAAATTTAATTTGGCTCATGATTAAATCAAATTGGCCTATTAAAAATTTAATTATGTCCTCGAACTTAATTTTTCACTAATTAAGCTCCAAATAAAATTAATTTGACCCATTTAAAATATAATTAAGTCCTTGCACTTAATTAAATCCTTTAATTGAATCAAAATTAATTCTCAAACATAATTAAAATTCAATTTAGCCCATGATTAAATCAAATTGGCCTATTAAAAATTTAATTATGTCCTTGGACTTAATTTTTATGCAAATTCATCCAATAATCATTTAATTTGACCTTGAATTTGCATAGTTTTTTTTTCATTTTTATAGTCTTCCTTGATCTGTTTTCTCCACATTGCCAACCTTTTTTATTTTATTTTATTTATTTTAAAAAAAAATGATATTTGGGGAATAACCCAGAATTGGGTTATGACAACAACAATAAAATCCACAAATAGAAAGACTTGGTGGATGCATTTGTGAAGCAATACAAGTACAACATGGACATTGCTCCTGATAGAATCAGTTTGTCCAATATAGAGAAAAGGGACAAGGAAAGCATAAGGGAATATGCTCAAAGGTGGAGAGACCTAGCTACTTAAACACATCCCCTACTCTTGGACAAAGAGATGGGGACTTTATTTGCGAACAGGCTCAAGGACCCATACTATGAGCATGTGATGGGTAGTTCAGCCCAACAATTTACTAATGCTGTGGTAGTAGCTGAGTACATAGAACAAGGAATAAAGAGTGGTAGAATCTCTGCACCTGTGGAGAAAAGGGGATTCGAAGGTAAAAAGAAAGAGGTTGACCATGTTGAGGGTAGAAAGAACCCATTCCAAAACTATCACACTCCATCTTCTTTGCTTCAAATCGCCAACATCAATGTCAACTCTTCTTTTCTTGCCAGAAAACCTGAGCCTCAAACCAAACACCAAAAAGCCCAAGAACAACTACCTCCATTACCGCTACCCTTAGATGAGATGTACCAAAAGCTATTGAGCATCGGGTATATAGCTCCAGAACCCTTGACACCTTTACAACCACCTTACCCCAACTGGTACAAGCCCGACCTCAATTGCGAGTACCATGCTGGCGCTGTGGAACACAACATTCATACTTGTTATGCCTTCAAAAAGAGGCTCATACATTTGATTAAAGCTGGATGGATAACCCTCGAAGGAACTCCAAACATAAGTTCGACCCCTCTACCCAATCATGCTTCAGGTAGTGGATCGGTGAATGCACTGGTGGTGGAATGCTCCGAAAACATCAAAGCACTGATGGCAGGAGCAGGGTGTGAAGAAAGCAGTGTGCATTCTCGAGGATAGAGGACGAAGTTCTGCCATAAATTGGGAGGATGGAGCCTACTAAATTATTTTCTTTTGCTTGATCATGTTTGTTTTAACTCGTTTTAGTTTTGTTGGCAATTTGGCTCATAATGCCACAAGACTTTCTTTGTCAAATGAATCTTTCTTGTTAATAAGATCATGTGTTTTTTTGTGTTTATGATGTGCCTTTATTTTTGTTGCAAATAACATACTCAACACATTTTTTACTCATAAAACCACTACACCAAGAATTTTTTGGTGCTTTCCTTTTTCCTCTCCCAAAAAAGAAAAAGCATGACCCCATGTTTTCACAAGGATTTTTAGGAAATCAAAGTTTTAATACAAATACAAAAATCAAATTGGTGTTTATTCTAATAAACAAGTTCTGAAAATTCAAGTGATATTCTAACACTTAAAAAAAAAACCTCAAAGACAACCCGAACACCATGAGATAACTTCAAAGCTAAGTTTTGACTGCGTGAATAATGAGAAACCATTTTGCATATTCGCATGTGAGAAAGCAAAGCTTGTCGATTCTGAATGAATGTATTTGAAATGAAGAAAGTCCATCTTTGATCATCCTTTCACAAATTCTAAAAAACTCCTTTTATAGTCCCTTTTTTAGCCTAATATATATTTCTTGAAAAAATAACATTGGCTAGGATCACACCCTACACTGGGGGGCCAAGAGCAAAAAATCTTTAATGACTAAAAGTGTCCAAACAACCCTGGAGGGCATGAAAAAGCCTTTAACTATAAAAATGCCCAAACAACAATAAGGGGCATGAAAGAAAATCCTTAATGATTAAAAGTGCCCAATTGAAGTTGGGGGGCATGAAAGAGTTCCAAAAAAAGATTTGAGCGTGCCACAAAAATTACTAAATATAATGATGGTCAAAATTAAAAGAAGAAAAAGCTCAACACTAGGGGGCACCATGGACCATTTTGAAAATCAATTCCAAGGTCCAGAAATTCACGGACCAAAAAAAAAAAGTTTGAGATATAAGCACTAATGATCCTTAGTCTTAAAGTCCCTTAAACACCTTTTGAGCCTATAAATATCCTTTTTATTCATAGCCAAGAGCTAAAGTCTATGTTACGTGCCTAATCAAGCCCTTTCTGATCAAAGGCAGGCAATCTAGATCGGTAGACTTTGCTTTCCCATGCAAAACAAGTCATTATTCATGCAAGCAAAATGAATGCTTTGAAATAGTTCTTTGAAACCCACAAATTGAAGCTTGAACCCTTTTCACCAATCAAACATCACTTCACTTCACCAAAAGCAAAACAAAGAAATTTTCAACACTTATACAAACATATCCATGAGAATCGCTTGAATTTTTTAGAACAAGTTTGTTTTGAACAAACATCAAAAAGATTTTTTGGAATAGCTTTGAAATACCAAAAGTTATTTGTGAAAACAACTCCTTATAAATAACCAAATCTTCTTCCACATATCCTCATCCCCAAAGAAAACCCAAATTGAACACTTGGAGACATGATCAAAATGGGGTGCAATCTGACAAACACATAATAGGGTTGGCTCTATGATTCCATGAAAAAAAGCAAGGCAAAGCTTGTAACCTACAGATCAAGGCTCGTTGATATTGTACCCTCCTAGAGGTCAATATCACAAGATATGGCTCGAGTAAGCAAGAGCGGAAAGAGCCATGAAAGCTTACTATTAGAGTCTCAAACTTCTGAGAAGATGACAAGCTTACGAAGAAAAGGAGACCTATATTTCTCAGGTAAGTATACATGTATATTGATCATGATGCATTACTTTCATCCTTGACATATCGGTGTCTCATCGTCACCTCTTTTTGAACGGGCTATTGAGCCCTCATTTTATAAATAGTATGCTTTCTAGCCCTATCTTCCTTCTCTTTGACCATCCCTTTTGAATGTGCTTTTAAGCCATTATCTCTCGGGTATTGTGTTTTCTAACCATACCTTTTTTTGAGTGCGCCTTCAAGCCCTCATTTATCGGATAATGTGTTTTTTAACCCTATCTCTTTTTAAGGCGCCTTAGGGCCCTCAACCACTTTAAGTAGTGTGTTTTCTAGCCCTACCTCCTTTTAAGTGCGCCTTCGAGCCCTTACCTATTAGGTAGTGTGCATTTTCTAATCCTACCTCTTTTTCAGTGCGCCTTAGAGCCCTCAATCACTTTAGGTAGTGTGTTTTCTAAACTTACTGATTGTGAATCAAAAGTATTATCAAGTCTCTAATTTTACATATGTTTTTCTTGTTTTTGTTTGAGTTTTTTTTTATATAATAATTGATGTGCTTTTTAGTAATGAAGTTTCTTTTAATGTTTCAATAGGTTTTTAGAGCTTAAATGAATTATTTCAGATGCAGGTATCATTTACCCTATTGCAAACTCAAAATGGGTTAGTCCAACCTAAGTTGTCCCTAAAAAATTTGGAGTCATTGTCGTGAAGAATGAAAATAATGAGCTAGTGCCAACTAAAATCCAAACTGGATGGCATATATGCATTGATTATCGTAAGTTAAACATGGTGACTAGGAAGGACCATTTTCCACTTCCATTTTTAGACCAAGTGCTTGAAAGAGTAGCCGAAAGAGCTTTCTATTATTTTCCTGATGGATACTCAGGTTACAACCAAATTGAGATTTACTTAGAAGACTAGGAAAAACCACTTTCACTTGTCCTTTTGGTACCTATGCTTATAGAAGAATGCCTTTTGGCTTCTGTAATGTACCAGCCACTTTTCAAAGGTGTATGATGAGTATCTTTAGTGACATGGTGGAAATTTTTTTGGAAGTTTTCATGGATGATTTTTCAGTTTATGGGGATTCTTATGAGTTGTGTCTAATGCATTTAGAAAAAGTCCTTGAAAGGTGTGAGGAGAGCAATCTTGTACTAAATTGGGAGAAGTGTCATTTTATGGTGACACATGGCATTGTCTTAGGTCACATTGTCTCTTCAAAAGGGATAGAGATGGATAAGTCAAAAGTTGAAGTCATTCAAAAATTACCTACCCCTAGGACTGTGAAAGATGTGAGATTCTTTTTAGGATACGTTGGTTTTTACCGAAGATTCATTCATTCTTTTAGTACCATTGCCCAAACCATCGTGTAACTTGTTGTCACAAGATGTCCAATTTGATTGGACATCAAAATGTCAAGAAGCTTTTGAAAAGCTTAAAGAGTTGGTAACCACTACACCAATCATTCAATCTCTTGATTGGTCTTTACCGTTTGAACTGATGTGTGATGCTTGTGATTTTGCGGTAGGGGCTATTTTAGGGTAAAGAAAAGATAAGAAGCCTCACATCATTTATTATGCTAGCAAGACTTTAAATGATGCTCAATTGAATTACACTACAACTGAAAAAGAACTATTAACTGTGGTCTTTGCATTAGACAAGTTTAGGTCTTATTTGGTTGGATCTCTTGTTATTGTTTTCACCGATCATGCAGCATTGAAATGCTTGCTCACAAAACAAGATGCCAAGCCATGTTTGATTTGATGGATCCTCCTACTCCAAGAGTTTAACCTTGAAATTCGAGATAAAAAGGGAGTAGAGAATGTAGTGGCTGATCATTTATCCTGTCTTTCAAGCGATGAGATCATAATTGATGAATCTCCAATAAATGAACTCTTTGCTAATGAAAATCTATTTTGTGAAGGTATTATCTCCTATATTGGCTCTCCATGGTATGCTGACATAGCAAATTACTTAGCCACAAGTCAAATTCCTTCTCATTGGTCTAAACTTGACAAACAAAAATTCTTGCGCAATGTGCATACTTTTTTTAGGGATGACCCCTACCTATTTAAATACTGCCCTGGCTAAATTTTTAGGCGGTGTATCCCTGATCATGAAATTCTAAGTATCATTAATTTTTGTCATGTATTAGCCTGTGGTGGGCATTTCTCTTCTAAGAAAACCATTGCCAAGATCTTGCAGTGTGGTTTTTATTGGCCCACCATGTTTAAAGATGTCCATGCCTTCTGTGTTGCATGTGATCGATGCCAACGACTAGGTAACCTCACTAGGTGTAACATGATGCCCGTTAACCTCATTCTTGTTTTGGAAATATTTGATTGTTGGGGGATTGATTTCATAGGACCTTTTCCAAGTTCATTTGGCTACCAATTCATCCTTGTAGTTGTTGATTATGTGTCTAAATGGGTGAAGGCCATTGCATCTTGCACCAATGACCATCAAGTTATGGTCAAATTCTTGAAAGAAAATATTTTCTCTCGTTTTGGCATGCCCCGGGCTATGATTAGTGATGGGAGAAAACAGTTTTGTAACAAGCTCGTTGGGATGTTGATGAGAAAATATGGTGTAATTCACAAGGTTAGTACCCCTATCATCCACAGACTAGTGGCCAAGCTGAGTTGGAAAATAGAGAGATTAAGAACATTTTAAAGAAAACGGTCAATCCAAACTATAAAGATTGGTCCCTACGACTAGTTGATGCTTTGTGGGCATATCACACTGTTTACAAGACCTCTTTAGGAATGTCTTCTTATAGGCTAGTTTATGGAAAGCCTTGTCATCTCCCTATTGAGATTGAGCACCGTGCATATTGGGTCATCCGGCAATTCAATGATAATGAAAACAAGGTTGGTATAAATAGAAAGCTTCAATTGGATGAATTAGAGGAGCTGAGAAATGTTGCATTTGAAAATGAAAAAAATTCAAAACATAAGATGAAAACTTTGCATGATAAATATATTCTTAGAAAATCATTTCATGTTGGTCAAAAGGTTCTCTTGTATAATTCATGATTACATCTCTTTCCTGGAAAGTTGAGGACAAAATGGATTGGTCCATTTGTGATTAAATCCATCTCTGAGCATGGTGCATTTGAGGTAGAAAATCCTAAGAATCAAAATGTTTTCAAAGTAAATGGTCATCGATTGAATCCTTATCTTGAAATCTTTGTGGCTGAAGTTGAGACATTGGATCTTGAAGATCCAATACCATTGTAGTATCAAAAGTAATGAGTTTTATTTTTTCATTTTTTTTTCTTTCTCTCTTCTTCTTCCAACTCTTATATTTACTTGTTCATGCATTAGGGACAATGCATTATTTTAAGTTGGGGGGGGGTGAGGTTCTTTATTTTTTTAAAAAAATGGTTTGATGTTTTCTTTTAGTTGTGATATGCAGGTTAAAAAAAAAAAAACAGAATCAAGCAAGAAGTCAGCTCATGTCTAATTCAATAAAACATTCATCCTTGAAAAAAAAGGGGAGTATCAATTTTCTAATCTTTATTCTTTTCTTCTCTTTCTTTTTTTTACATTGAGGATAATGTAAAACTTAATTTTAGATATTTGATTATGTTGAATGCTTGAGATGGCCATGTTTGTTTGAAAAAAAGAAAAAAAAAACTTGCATTCGTAAGTGAGTAAGACTTGTTTAGGATCAACATTACATTTTTGGATTCATTATTGTGTTGAACATTCAATGCTTTAATTTGGGATAGATAATATCTTATAAAGCAAGATATAGCATACTTTGTTTTTTCTCTTTAAGATTATTGAAGTACATCTTTCCTGTAAAAGTTGTGTGAGTTGTGTGATTATGCATAAAAGATGAGTGTGATGCTTTACTTGTGATCATCCCTTTTGATCTAGTCCTAAACAAGGTTTAAGTAAATAGAGTAATAATTATTAGACAATTAAATAAATAAATATGTACAAAGTTTTATCTACTCCAATATTTTCAGTTGCTCAGTAACTAGGGGTATTTATCACAAATGTTTATCTTTACATCAAACGACAGCTTGAAATATGAGTATGCAAAACCACTTTAAGTTTGTGACTTTGTGAGTAACGGGGTGCATTCATCACAAATGTTTGTATTCGCGTCAAAAGGGAAGTGACCACTTAAAGACAAAGAAAAAATAAAAACTCAAAAAAAAGAAAAAATATATAGATATTTCTCTAGTTTGCTACCTTGTTTGTAGTGCTAAGAATGGAAAATTACAAATTGAGTTTTCACGTGAATCAATTATGGATGTTTGATTTATAGAATGTGAGTATGCTTATTTTTCTTTATTCGCTATTGTGTACACTAAGTTGAAGATACCAATGCTTGCATGATAGGTCCTTCAAGTGTGATGAGTTGAGCCTAATTATGGTTATTATTATTCTTTTTATTTGAAAGTTTTTATGTTGTGTTTTGCTTGAGGACTAG
The DNA here is from genome assembly GCA_018804465.1 of Populus tomentosa. Classification (NCBI taxonomy): domain Eukaryota; kingdom Viridiplantae; phylum Streptophyta; class Magnoliopsida; order Malpighiales; family Salicaceae; genus Populus; species Populus tomentosa. Next base: position 21,543,889 of record CM031971.1, on the reverse strand, counting down.
CAAAATCTAAGTTGAGGGGTGTGATTGTGAATCAAAAATATCACTAAGTCTCTTATTTTACATGTGTATTTATTGTTTTTATTTGGGTTTTTATATAATAATTGATGTGGTTTTTAGTAATGAAGTTTCTTTTAATGTTTCAATAGATTTTTGGAGCTTAAATGAATTATTTCAGAAAATTCAACATCAAAATTTGGAACAAAGAATTGAAGAGAAATTTAGTTGAAGATTGAAGCAAATCTTGGTTCAAATAAGTGCTCCAAATTTGCCCCAAAAATCAATCCTATTCCAATTCTAGAAAAGATTATTATATGATCTATTTCAAGCCCAAACTCGCCTTATGTTGTGTACAAACTTCAACCATCAAACATTCAAGGTTTCAATGTCAATCTTAGCCCAAATAATAGGTACATTTGTATCCTTATTTGATACTTAAATTCAGCCCCAAATCAATCTTCAAATCAACCTAGGCATTATCCATGATCTTACATGTCCACACAACAAATAACATTTGATTTATTTTGGGTAATTCATTGACCCAAGAGGGCAAGCACATGGATGGAAAGCTGGAGGGGAAATTGTTACACTATTTTGGGTCAAAAAGAAGAAAGAGACAGCTCATAAAGGAGAAAGAAAAACATGCACCAAAGTGGTTTACAAGCTGGCCTGATTGGATTTTCCAGAACAACTTTTGGTGTTATGCCCATAAAGTTTAACTTAAATGTCCAAATGAGCTGTTCTTTAATGATTTGGAAAGCTAACAAAAATGCCTATAAATATGTCTCTAATAGCCATCTAGAAAGGAAGCTTCTAGGAGGGTCGAATTGCTATCCAAATTTAGTGTCATATTTGTGTCTGAATTTTTACTGAAATTGTGTTGTGTTCTTCTTATAGATTTCAGTTCTTTGGTTTGTAAAACTCATTATTTCAGTTTCATTCAAGTTATTTTATGTTTATTAAAGTGTTCTTATATATAATCATGGTTGGCTAATCTCTTTCTTGGATTCAAATCAAGGATGATGGTGATTGAGGTGAGTTCTTTAAGATATGAATAAATCTTAATGTTTATCCTTTTATTTTCTTCATGAATTTTATATTATTGCCAAGAAATTTTAGAAATCATTTAGGTAATGTTATAATCTTGAATTTTTATGCACAAACCTTAGTTTTGGTATAGAGATTGCTTGATTCAATGTCTTACTTAATATGAAAGTACTTGTTCATTCTTAAGCAATAATCAATCTTCATCCTTTTAAACTTCGTTGTAATATCTTCCGATCTAATATCACCATCGTTGATATTAGGTTGAGTTATCTTATATATGTTGAAGGAATCACCAATACATCACCATTAAAATTGATTTGGACCAAGACTTACTTTTTCTTGTCATTTAAAATCTATTTACCCGTTTTCATCTTTGAAAACAAATTTATCAATTATTTTCAACCAAGTTATTGTTAATTTAATTTCTCTCGAGTTTTTTTTTTTGTCACCTAACTTAATTTCTAGATCTAGCTCTCTGTGGATATGACCTCGATCTTACCAAGTTAATTGCTACATCGCACACTCGTGCACTTGCGAGTTAAAACAAGTCGATCATAAAAAGCGATCAAGCACCTACCTCCTTTTAAGTGCGCCTTCGAGTCCTCACCTATTGGGTAGTGTGTTTTCTAACCCTACCTCATTTTGAGTGTGCCTTAGTGATGCGAACCTCGTGATCACGTGGTCATGCAACCACAATCAAGATTGAGATTTGATCCCGGAAAGCCGAAAGAGGTCTGATAAGAGTGTGATACAATGGAAACCTGCCCCAAGGCACCAATATTATTGGAATGAGTAGAATGACGCCACAAAGCCAGTTAATCTTCGATAAGTCAGATTCAGTTCATTCAACAACTGAAGAATGCAATAATCACTTTCACGCGTTAAAACTGAAAATTTCAGAATAATATTCATCAAAGCTGCTGAAATTTTGGCTTACATGAGTTTAAGTAGTTCTTGAAAAATTAACCCTAATGGACCCCTTATGTGAACTTATATGAGGTCCACTCAAAATTGGCCCAAAACCCTAAACTGAAAAGCCCATAACTTAATCCAAACAAGCCCTGGATCCTAGCTGAAAACAAAGTATTAATTAAGCCCAAACAAGCCTTAGGCTGTAGCTATATATATAAAAAAACCCCTAATATTAAATCATTGTTCTGCCATGAGAAGAAAAGAATGAAGTAAAATATTATAGAACTAATTCAAGGCTTATTTATAGCCTTCCATGCAGCCCCTTAATCCTAGAAACAAAAGGAAAAAGGTAGCCACCCATGTTGTTTCCAGGTTGTAGTAGGATTCTTTTGTTTCCTTTGATGTCCTCACTTCAAGGCCCAAATAAGGTTGTATTGGACCCCTCTTACACATGGATAAGATGTACTAGGGTCTCCTCTTGATACTCCAATGGACCTTTCAATTCTAACTTGGAGGAAACCTTCAAAACCAATGCATTCAATGCCTCTTTCAATGTCTTTGTCTTGGACCGAGTTATTGGACCATTTGGAACATGTAATAGGTCCTTGCTAGTGTTTTTGGGATGATCCACATCATCCCCTCTATCCTTGAAAGGATTCGACCTCGAATCAAAATCTGTGTCAAACAATGTAAGATCAACAACATTAAAAGTAGCACTAACACTATACTCACCTGAAAGGTCAATTTTGTATGCATTGTCATTGATTCTCTCTAAAACCTGAAATGGACCATCACCATGAGGCTATTGTAAACCCACGTAAATAAAAATAAATAATAATAAAAAGAAAGAATAAAAAAAAACAACACATAGGATCGAAGTAATGACGTTTCGATGAGTAATGGATATTCGGTATGAAAGAAATGAATAAATAGTAGGAATGACAATAAATGTGTCATGTGAGAGAGACAATGATCTCCATAAACAAATTTAAAGATATTGTTGAATTTGAAAAGAGAGTCATGATTTTTAGTTTAAAACTTGTAACGTTGGCGAAACTAGTGATGAGTTTCAATGGATAAAAGAATAAGAAAAAAAAATAGAAGATATGTAAACCCCGGTCAAAACACGTATTCTGAAAAATTAATAATAAATGTGGTAATATTGAATTTATTGAGTATAAATTAAGGGGAAATGTCATGAGGATCTAAGTAAATAAATTAATGCATGAAATTCAGATTTTAGTGTAAAAGACACTAATTGTCTAGTTTTACGATATCAATGATACATCTCAATCCGACCGTCGGATCGGGTTGAAATTTTATAAGGAATCTCCAGATATATTGTTTTATATTGTTCAAATTGCGTGTCAATCGGAGTTTGGAAAAGATTTACGAAGAGTACTGAAAATTGGGTAAATGAAAGAAGATGACATAAGGGGTATTTTTGTAATTTTATCAAAACAAATACTCTCCTCTCCTCTCCTCTCTTTAAAAATAGAGCACGTCCTCTGCAAATGAAAAAACAACAGGAGGGAGACCATTTGTTTTGTCCCATTTTCTTTATTTTCTCTTCATTTCTTCAAGCTAAATCAAAAGGGAGTGCTCTTAGGAGGATTCTATCCAAGAAAACAAATTAAATAACAACTTAGAGAGTTATAGAGCTTGAGAGAAACAAAGAGAAGAAGCTGGAAATTGGAAGAGGAGGACATGATTTTTGTAAGTTTTTGCAAGAATTCAATGAAATATGTTAAAGTAGCAAAGGTAAGCAACATACCCTTTAGTAATTTTGTTTTTCTCTCTTGTTCTTGCATGAGGAGAAGAAAACCTCCAAGTTTAAAATTCTAGGGTTCATATAAATATTTTAGGGGAGTAATTGTTCATGTGAATTTCAAGATTAATTGCATGATAATGACTTGATTTGCTGAAAAATAGAAAGAATAAATTAATTTGAAACTATGGGTTTTGGGATTGCAATAGGGCAGGCACTTCGACAGCCATAGTTTGACTTTCCACTGTTGGATTAAATTGAGTTTTGGATATGTTATTATGCTCAATGTCACCTACATTCTGACCAGAAGGATTGTAAATATCAGACTTCGTTTGAGGGCTGTCACCAGAGGAACATTTCTGGAAAATCACCCTTCAAGACAGCCTTGTTCGTCAGCCGTTATATCATCATTTCACCATTGGATTGGTCTGGATTTTGGATATGTTGTTCATCCAGATGTTATATAAATTCTGAATGGTTTAGATCAGAAAAGAACACTCCTACCAGAAATTGTACTTCCTGAACAGCAGATCTCCAAATTTCAGGTCAGTCCGGTATTGTTCTGATATCGGGAGTTTTAACCGTTGGATGTATGTTAATTTTGGATATGTTATTCTAATGATGATAATGTATAATTCCACCATGGATGTATTGAATTCTAAATTTAAATAATGATGTTTTAAGTTTGGTTTGAGAAATATTGAATGAGAATATGAGGTTTAGCATAAAAAGTATGTTTTGGGACTAAGGATAATGATAATGGGTTTAATGATGATGGTTGTGTTTGTGTTATGTTTGAGTCATGTTTGATGTGTTGGTAAGTGATGGTATAGTTAAATTCTATAAAGAATAGTGATTGACTAATATTTTGGTTGTGTTAAAATGGGAAATCATGTTGTAAGTTGAATTATGATATAAGGAATCATTTTGAGTGTGCTTTTGGAAAAATTTGGCATGTGTAGTCATTGATGAAATTTAAGTTAAATTACATTGTTTGGTGATAGATTAAATGTCTTGGGACAAAAGAAAATCGGTGACGAAAAGTCATGCCCTTTGGACATTGAAGATCATTGATGAAGAATTGAATTAAATGGGCGTTTAATTTAAATGACAAGTACGAAAAAAAATACATTCATGGAAATTGTTTACGAAAGTATTTGATTTTGTGAATTTATGAATATTATGAATAAATCGGGAAGATTCAATAATGATTCAGGATGTTATATTAAAAATGTAGGAGAAACATTCACTCGACTTCTCAGGAGCTCATATAGTAGGAGCTTTGCAGGAGGGGCACAACAACAACAAGGAAGAGCGAGTTGAGCTTCTGCAGCTAGTAGGTGTTCTATACCTACACTTTTTACGTAGCGTTAATTTACGAACTTATTAAATTCTTGGTCTTTGCGTCTATGGGTGAAACCACAAAGAGAGAGGATAAAGTGAAATAAATGAGAAATTAAAAATGGATTTGAGTACTTGACTGGGTTAAGAATATGAATTACACTAATAGACTTCGTTGATGATCATTCCTCGAACTTGATTAGCCGGTCCCGAATGCGGAGGCTAATGATGTTAGTAAGGTTTACTAACATCGAGCTTAATGTTGACAAATGAATGATTAGCTTTGGCTAATGGCATCTGAATGGATGACCGGGATGAAGGACTGATTAGCTTCGGCTAATGGCATCCGAATGGATGACCGGGACAAATGAATGATTAGCTTCGACTAATGGCATCCGAAAGAATGACCAGGACGAACGATTGATTAGCCTTGGCTAATGGCATCCGAAGTGGATGACAGGGGTGAATGAAAGGTTAATGATATTGATCGGTGCTGTCAATATCGGCAATCACACGAAACTTGATTAGCCAGTCCCGAATGCGAATCATCCCTGAAAACAAGGGATGTTGAACTTGATTAACTATTCGGGTGAGAATAGTTAATGATATCGACCGGTGCTGTCAATATCGGCAATCACACGAAACTTGATTAGCCGGTCCCGAATGCGGAGGCTAATGATGTTAGTAAGGTTTACTAACATCGGCATAATCATCCCTGAAAATGAGGGATACTGAACTTGATTAACTATTCGGGTGAGAATAGTTAATGATATCGACCGGTGCTGTCAATATCGGCAATCACACGAAACTTGATTAGCCGGTCCCGAATGCGGAGGCTAATGATGTTAGTAAGGTTTACTAACATCGGTATAATCATCCCTGAAAATGAGAGATACTGAACTTGATTAACTATTCAGGTGAGAATAGTTAATGATATGGACCGGTGCTGTCAATATCGGCAATCACATGAAACTTGACTAGTTATTCCTGAAGTGAAAGCTAATGATGTCAAGAATCTTGACATCAACATTTTCGGAAATATTCCAAGATATTATGGAAAGAAAAATCTGATTGGCTATTTCATGTTAGAAATAGTCGATAACATCAATCAATGGTATTAATTTTGATGTTTATAATGAACTTGATTAGCCGATCCTGATATGAGAGACTAATAACACTAATGAAAATTTATTAGTATCAGCATTCCCTTCCAAGTTTTAGGGGATAGGTAATAATTAAAAATATTAATGAAATGGGGATTGACATCTTGATAGGATTATTCATTCGGCCTTGAAGAGGCGGATATTGATTGAAAATTATGGAATAAAATGGGCGGAGGAACTAGTTACCCGGTGATGGGCTAGTAGCATTAGTTTTGTTTTCTAATGACCGGAATATATAACTTGAGTTAAACTTACTTGTGTGGTGTTAATATTATCAGAATGACTGACTTGTCAGATTATAAATGGAATGTTGGATGATACCTAATTCTTAAACAAAAATGGTAATTTGTGTTTATGTTATGGATTATTGAAGAAAAAAAGAAAAGGAGACACTGATGAAGATCTAATTCTTGTGAAGGATGGAGGCAAATATCGTATCACTTGGGACGTGAGAGTAAAAGTTCATTAACCATGGTAGGTGTTATACACTTAAGGAATGCAATGCTATATATATATATATATATATATATATGATGTATTTTGAATTAATTAAGGAATTGTAATTGATATAATTTGAGAATCATGTCCTGCGCACATGGAGGATGTCAAAGAAATTATGACCAATAATATACATATGTTGTATTAAGGTTTCATGTTGTTGCTGGCATGATAAGAATTTGGTGATAATTAGAATAGTGTAATAAAATGCCAATAATAGTCATATTATTTGAAGATGGATCGGATGTGAATATTACGAAAATGATGGCAGGTTCCATGATAATGAGAGATTTTACTGAAAATCTAAAGAAACATTGGAATGTGTTGAAAAGGGCACAAGAAATATGTAAGTTGAATATATTTATAAACTAAAATTGGACCGAAATCATGATGAGTTTGACAACTTATATGGAAAAACCATATGTGTATAATAGATGTTGGGATTGAAATTGATATAAAGAGATAGAGTAAGAGGGAGAGAAATCACATGGTAGATATTATAATGAATTAAATGCGCTCATGAGGTGAAACAAGACACACAATGAAAATGTTGAATGATTCTAGGAAGGATGGATAGAGACATAATAATGGAAGGATAAATGAGAATTTCAAGGAACTATGATTGCATATCATTGAATATATGTTTAATTTCGTGCATGTATTGTGTGATTTTCCTTTTATGCTATATTTATTATATACATTATGAAACTGCAGGTGCTTCAGATTCACGCCAGGAGTAGCGTTTTAGGTCCTCTAGTTTCCTTTTGCATGATTGAATAAGAAGATGAACATTAATGTATTTTGTCTTTAAGGAACTAAATGACTTAATATGTACTAGTACTCTTTTTACATTAAGTGTCGGGACATAAAAATATATTATTTTGTATTTGTAATCTTAGTTTGTTTACTTGCAATTATTATGAATTATGTATGTTAATGGGAAAGAAATGAGCATGCAAAATGTGAGGCATTTACCGTGAATGATATGTTGTTGAGGTTCTACATGATTATGATGTGATTGAGAAATAAATATAACTGTATAGGATGATTGTCGATAACTTGGGACCTCCAGATATAAAGGAAACTCTGCCAAAATTTTAGTGGAAATTTCGGCAAATCTCAGATAAGTTCGGTGGATAAAAAAAAACCCATGTTTTTAAAAGTTAATGCTCAAAGTTCTTTTATGAATGTACTAAATTACAGGGTGTTACACTGTAATTTTGATTTCCTTTAGTTAGGAAATCGTTCCTTATGCATGTGCACCCAAACCCAATCACCGGGTTGGAAAACAACTAGTTTACGTTCTTTATTTGCTTTTGAAGCATAAATTCTATTCTTTTTCTCTATTTGTAGTCGAACTCCTTCATGGAGTTCTCTCACCATCGTTGCATTCTTTTCACCATCTAAACTTACTCTTTTCTTCAAAAGGTAAAGGAATTAAGTCCATAGGAATTAGTGGATTAAAACCATAAACAATTTCGAAAGGAGAAAAACCAGTGGTTGAATGCACAATTCTATTATAAGCAAACTCAACAAAAGGCAAACATTCTTCCTAACTTTTCAAATTCTTTTGAATTATAACACGTAAAAGTTGGGATAATGTTCTATTCACTACCTCAGTTTGTCCATCTGTTTGAGGATGATATGTTGTCGAAAATAAGAGTTTAGTTCCCAACTTTCTCCATAAGGTCTTCCAAAAGTAGCTAAGAAACTTAACATCATGATCTGACATTATACTCTTAGGAATGCCATGCAAATGTACAATCTCCCTAAATAACAAGTCTGTGATATGAGTTGCATCATCTGTTTTATGGCATGGAATTAAATGCGCCATTTTAGAAAACCTATCAACCACAACAAAAATAGAGTCTCTACCTTTCTTTGACCTAGGTAAACCTAAAACAAAGTCTATAGAGATATCTACCTAAGGTTTAGTAGGCATAGGTAATGGTGTATATAGTCCATGTGGTTGTACTCTAGATTTTTCCTTTCTACAAGCAGTGTACTGTTCAGAAATTCATTACACATCTCTTTTCATCTTTGCCCAATAGAAATGCTCATGCAATACATCCAAGGTTTTTGCAACCCCAAAATGACTCATTAAACCACCCCCATATGTTTCACGAACAAGCAACTCACGCAAAGAACTAGCAGGAACACACAATCTATTCTCTTTGAACAAATAACCATCCATCAAATAAAACTTACCAAAAATCGAATGTCCACATGCATTATAAATCTTGGCAAAGTCAGAATCATTATCATACAATTCCTTCACATATTCAAAACCTAACAATCTAGTATTCATGGTGTGTAAAAGAACATACTTGCGTGAAAGTGCATCAACTACGATGTTCTCCTTGCCTTGCTTATATACTTGATTACGTAAGGAAAAGTTTCAATGAATTCAACCCATTTTGCATGCCTCATATTCAACTTACCTTATCCTTTCAGATGTTTCAAGGACTCATGATCCAGATGGATTACGAACTCTTTTGGCCACAAGTAATGTTGTCATATCTTAAGTGCTTTTACCAATGCATAAAGTTCTTTGTCGTAAGTGGGATAGTTCAAGGTCACTCCACTTAACTTCTCACTGAAATACGCAATAGGTCTCCGATCCTGCATCAAAACAGCACCTATTCCTATTCCAAACACATCACATTCTATTTCAAATGCTTTCGTAAAGTCAGGTAAAGCCAAAACAAGTGCAGAACATAATTTCTCTTTCAAAAGAACAAATGCCAATTCTTGTTCCCCCCCCCCCCATTTAAACCCAACTGACTTTTTAACAACTTCATTCAAAGGTGTAGCTATTGTACTGAAATCTTTCACAAAATGCTTGTAAAAACTAGCTAACCCATGAAAACTCCTTACCTCACTTACCGATTTGGGTGTAGGCCAATCCCGGATGACCTTAACTTTCTCCTCATCCATCTCGATACCCTGTGCAGTTACAACATAGCCAAGAAACATAATTTTCTCCATGCAAAAGGCATACTTTTTAAGATTAACATACAATTTCGCACTACGCAACACACTAAGTACATTACGCAAATGATCAAGATGCTCAGTTAAGTTCTTGTTATATATCAAAATGTCATCAAAATACACAACCACAAACTTACTTATGAATGCATGCAACACATGATTCATTAAATGCATAAACGTACTAGGTGCATTTGTAAGTCCAAACGACATTGCTAACCATTCATACAAACCATGCTTAGTCTTAAATGTTGTTTTCCACTCATCACCTTCTTTCATCCTAATTTGATAGTACCCACTTTTCAAGTCAATCTTAGAGAAAATACAGGATCCATGTAACTCATCTAACATGTCATCAAGCCTAGTTATGGGATATCTATACTTTACCATTATGTTGTTGATGGCCCGACAATCAACACACATACTCCATAATCCATCCTTCTTTGGCACAAGTAACATAGGTACAGCACACGGGCTCATACTCTCACGGATGTAGCCCTTTTCTAATGATGGCATGCCTTCATAATCAGATCTGTCACTTTTAGATTCCACATCACCATTATCTCTAATCATCATGATTCTCTTGTTTGGACACTCTGAAGCATAATGTCCATGTCCCTGACACCTGAAACATTTAACATCACGAGTACGTTTAGGTTGAGTTTCAGATTTACCTTTGGCATCAGTAGGGATATTAACTTTAGCCTTTGGTGGTTCAGTTATAGAAGAACCAAAGGATCTTGGTCGAATAGTACCCTCTCTCTTTAGATTCGGCTTCCAAGATGATGACGAACCCGAATTAAACGTTGGCTGTCACGACCAAAAGATTGATGTCTTCTCCCAAGTGCAGAAGTGTCGAAGTAATAAATAACCCGGCAAGACCGGGGTCGAACCACAGAGAGGTTAATTGTATAAATTATAACTAACAAGACAACAACAACAACAACAACAATAATACTCAGTACGTGGTGTTATTATACCTGAGAATGATCTAAAAGATCGGGTCACAGGTTTCCAGCCTATATACTGAGTTTATGAAAAGATCAAAGAGATATATTATATAATATAAACAGAATGTAAATAATAATAATAATAATAATAATAATAGTAATAATATTAATAGTAATAATAATAGTAATAATAATAATAGTAATAATAATAGTAATAGTAGTAGTAGTAATAATAATAGTAGTAGTAGTAGTAGTAGTAATAAAAGAAGAAGATGAAGAAATTAATGAGAACTTTGAGATGAAAGATTAATGTAAGGATTAAACAATGATAAAAACAAATGTCAAGGTTAGAGGATCCACTAATGGTATTTCAAACAAGTATAGTATAAACTCTTATTACTTAATTGGAAACCACACATGAAGGAGATTCCAATCGGATGATTTGTCATTAATAGCTCATCATAAATTGTTAACATGATCATATTAATTATCTTATTTACATAACACCAAACTTTTAAATATTGTCAGGAATTCATGATGCTAACTTATGTTGACAACAAATAAAGTTCCTTTCATAGCACAGGTATAGGTAATACCATACGGTTGTGCTATGAGAGTACCAAGCATTTGTTGTACCAAGTGTTATACAACACAAATCTAGATTAACCATTTAACAAGCAAGGTATTAAGAATTAGTAAGATAAAAAGATAAGACATGTTAATATTAAACATTAAGGTCCATGTTGAGTTTACACCATACTTATTCTTACACCATTAGTGTTACCTTTTCACCTTGACATAATAAACTTAGCTAAACATAATGAAGAAGAGAAACATAAATAAACAAAACAAGAACATAAATAAGATACAAGTTAACTAAGGAAAGGAAAGGAAATGAAAAACATAAACAAGATATTAATGAAAGCAAAACTTAAGAATTACAAAAAAAATATAAAGAGAGAAATAAAGAGCATGAACTTGATCTGAACAACCAAGCCCCCAAATGCATGGCAAATGCCTCCTTTTATAGCCCAAAATTCAGAATTATTGATTTGATGACTAATTGTTGAGTGGGTGGCCAACTTTTGACTTAGTGAAAATCCTTATCTTCTTGTTTGAATAAAATGAAAATGCTACCATCAGAACTAGGTCCACTGGAAAACATGAAAGTTATAGGAAATTGACTCAGCTTTCCAGGAAAAAACAATAGAGGTCATTTGGACTTCTAGAACTCCAGATATAGGTCAAACACTAAATAGTGTTCGGGCTGCAGGACAGATTCAGACTTCTCCTTTGTTGCTATAATTTGGACTTGCAAACGGCCTTCTTAGATCTTGATGAAAACATGAAAGTTGTAGGCCTATATTTTACCAAATCTATGTAAACATTTGAGGTCATTTTGACATCTAGAACTCGAGATATGACCTAATTACCGAACAGTGTTCCAGTTTGGACTGCACCAACATCTCTTTTCTAAGTTTGACCCTCTCTTTGTCCTTTCAATTTCCATACTTGAACTCATCAATCAATCCTTTGATTTATGTGATAGGCCTGCATTTAAGATGAACATTTACCATATATTAAGGCATTTTATAATATTAGACTTGTTATTATAAAGCATGCTTTAGTTGAGGAGGTATTGATACTTTAAGTGAAAAATGATGATATAAACCCTTGATAAACATGCACTTTTAAGTACTAATCACACCCCCAACCAGCTTATTACTAGTCCCTAGTAATCAAAGCATTAAAATAGAAAAAAAAATTGCAAATTCCATAAAGCAAGGCATTCATCATTCAACTTACTTTAATTTATCCATATAAACAAACTTTCATTAAATTCATATATCTGCTCAATACCTCTTAAACAAGATATTACTAAACCTTTCTTTTGTGCTCAAAATATCAACATATAGTTATGGGGCTTTACTTGAAAGAAAAACAAATTTTTGTTCTAATGTTTAAGGCTAACTTCCTTAGGTTGGGATTATTTTTTTTCTTTTTCTTTTATTTATTTATTTATATACATATACAACTTGAAACACAATGTATCTTTAACCCATGTAACGAGTTTTAGGCTAATGACTCCCAGACCAGTTGGTCTTAGGGCATTAGGTGTTGAGACACCCCTACGACCTTAGCAACTTGGGTTGCAAATATTGATACGTAGATAGTGCAATGTTTGATTCCCTAAAGCTTTTCTCCTCAACCCATGTAGCAAGTGTTGGGCCAATAGCTCCCAAGTCAGTTGACTTTAGGGTATAAAGTGTTAAAACACCCATTCGGGCTTAATTGCTTAGGTTAGGGAGGCTACGAAACCAAACTTATCTACCTTTTTATTATCATTGTTTTTTTTTTTTTGCAAATTATGTACTATCCATTTCCCTTAGTTGTTACCTTTAACAAAAGAACATAAATAATGTAATAATCTAATGTGCAACCCACAATCATATGTTAAAGTGTGTGTGTGAAAATAAAGATTTAAAAATACTTGTTAAATGAGCATATGAGCAGAATCAAGTGCTACCAATACGAGAGTTTTTAAACCTGAATATTTCAAGAAGTATTCTGATAGACCCTATTAAGAATGTTTACTAAGATGCGTCTCAAGAGTCACTTTAACAAAAGAACTCCTTTTACTCTATCATCCTAATAACAACAGTTTTGCAAATAGTTTATGAAATAGAAAACACAAGTTTTTTTTTTTGTTTTTTTTTTAAATATCAACTACTACCCTTTCCCCCCAACCAAAATGAGACATTGTCCTCAATGTCTCAAGGTAGAAAGATAGAGCATAGAAGACGTCACCTGAAATAACGAACACTGACAAACCTGAAACACACTTAAACAAATATAAGAAACAACAAAACACAATAATAAAATGAAAAGACACAAAGTTTTTACAAACAAAGGCTCAAATCCAATCTAAGCTTTTTACGGCTTTCCTTAGTTGACCAATTTATGCGACTCATGGAGGGATTAATTACAGGGATGAAAGATTGTAATTGGTCAATCAATTGTTCAGCAATAGCAGTAGAGATTATGATTTGTCGTGCCGAAGATGTTAGAAATTCCTGTTCCACAGCATGATCAAGAAAAGACAACAACTTATCATAAAAACCATTAACATTTAACAAACCTATGGGTTTATGGTGAATGTGTAGTTGGGCCCAAGAGGAAATATGAAAGATCTCTTCCAATGTTCCCAGACCACCTGGTAAGGCAATGAAGGCATCAGCATGGTTAAACATTGCATTCAGTCGATCAGACATTGTGGGGACCTGTAATTCCTCTCCAATTGTTTTTCTAATGATGTCCCCTTGTGCTAAAGCTTTGGGGACAACCCCCAAAACTTGACTACCTCCTAAAGATACAGCTATTGACATTCCTCCCATTAACCCAAGGCTGCCGCCTCCATACACTAAATGAATCTTTCGCTCAGCTAGTACCTGACCAAGATGATTTGCTGATTCTAAAAACTCCTTTTCTTTCCCAAGACTGGATCCACCGAAAACACAAATATTGTTTATGTGATTACTTGAGGTACCTGCCATTTCTACACACGTCTGTATTTGATGAATGTATGGTTTGAGTAGAAATGAAGGGAGGAAGAGAAGAATTTATAGATGAGAAATTGAAAATGCAATCATACCACCTATATGTAGGACAGCTGTAGTCTCACTCTCTCTCTCTCTCTCTCTCTCTCTATTTATTTATTTATTTATTTTGAAAAGACATGTATATGTATAGGTAGTTGTGATTGTGGCTCACATCTTTCCTTGGTTTTACATCCAAAAACGGCCTAAACGCCCTCTATGGGTCGGGGATAGGCTTCCCATCCAGTTTTCTTAAAAATTGGCAAACAGGGTCTTTTTTAGTCAAATTTCCAAGACTAAGTCGAGCATGTTCTTTATGGAATTGTGGCCATAAATCATAAATAGCATGATGGACATCTCTACCAGGGTGCATCTCAAGAGTCAATAGAAGATTATCTAAAGACCCCTTACTCAGGCCATCCTTAATGAATTGTATTTTATCTTTACAATTTACAGATACCATTCCTAAAGAATAACATGTCGCATTGCAAGTCCATCTGGCACATCTGTGACAGACTTTCAGTCGTTTTGCATGATGTTTCTTTGCAAAAGTACTTGTACCTGTTCCAGGCATGTGTGAAATGATAGAATTGGAGGACTCACCTAATAATCGAACCTTTACTTCAATTAGCCAGTGAATATCTTCAGGAATTCCATGATTAATTAACAACCTCAATCTAGCACACCTAGCACGGTAAATTTTATTAATCGCATTCTGAGGTAGAGCGGGAAAATACTTTTTTAATTTTTCAAGAGTGATGTCCATTTTCAACTAAGAATTGGGGAAGAGATTCAAAGAAAGGAGAAAGAGCAAAGAATTGCACAAATATATACACAGATATCAATTATCATGGGAAACTGAAAGAACCGACTTAAGAGTCACGGAGTACCGTTATCCGCCATTTGATCGGGGTGTAGTGACTAGCAAAACAAAAGTTACACCAAAAAGAAACACAAAAAAATGTGAGAAAAATAAAATAATCAACCTTTATCTAGAAGATCATTCAAACCAATGGATTCATTTTCACTAGGAAACTCATCAAAGTAAGCTTTCAAACAATGTCCATTTACCTTCAAAACATTGTCATTCTTTGAATTCTCAATATCAGGGGCCGCATAAGGATACGCATGTTTCAAAATAAATGGACCGCTCTGTCGTGATCTTATTTTTTCAGGAAATAAATGGAGTCAAGAATTATAAAACAAAACTTTTTGACCATATCAACTTTTTAACAATTTTCACAAGTTTTGCAAAATACATGTGTGTCCTTGAACATGGTAGGCCAATAAAATCCATTTTGTAAGATTTTTGCAGTCGTCTTTCTTGATAGGAATTGACTCCCACATGCTTCAGAATGACAAAGTTTAATGACACTACTTACCTCATTGTCAGGAATGCATCTTTGAAATTTTTTATCAGGACAATATTTGAATAAGTTAGGGTCGTCCCAATAAAAGTTCTTCACTTCGTTCAAAAACTTTCCTTTGTCTTCAGTACTCCAGTGAGCTGGCAAATCTCTTGAAGCAAGAAAATTGATATTTTTAACAAACCAAGGCATTGAACTAAGAGAAAGTAAGGATTTGTCAGGAGAGTAATCATCGATTGGTCGGATGTCAGATGTCAAATCTGTTGTCACTCTTGATAAAAGATCAGCATCAACATTTTTGGTGCCTTTTTCATCCGTGATTTCTTCCTGAGAATAAATCATTTGCAAATCTTCAGATTCATCCAACTCAATTTTACTCAAAGTAGATTCAAGTTGATCATGAACTAATTCTTCAATATGATCTACTTCTTGTAAATCATTGATGTAACCATATTATTCGATAGTTTCACCCGCATTTAACTAGTGTTTTGCATATGTTATTTATATAAAATGCCTTAATATTCTTTGTTTTATGTTTTGAAGGCATTTTTGGATGAAAGATGCAAAAAGGAGTAAATTGGAGGTAATTGGCAGATTTGACGTTCAGTCGATGTTTTGTGCAGAGCGTGAGTTCTAGAGGTCAAAACGAAGTGATTCAAATGGAATTAAAAAGCTAGCATCCATGCCTTTCTGGAAATGTAATGCAAGAAAAATAAAAAGAGAAAGATCATGGAAATCACATCCTTCAAAGTCAAATCACGCAGTCTGCCAATGTTGACCTTTGCCCATTCAAAATTCAATATCTGGTGCTTCCGAAGTCCAATTGATGCAAACTCAATTTTGTTGGATTCCTTACTCAAAGCTCTATAAACGCTCCAAATTTCAGACAAAAACGATGTCATATGAGGGAGATATGATTTTTCAAAGATGACAGCTGAATTCTGCCAGCAAGCAGGTTGCGTGAAGAAACGAATCCAAATTTCATCTAGAAGCATCCAAACCGACCAGCTATTTAGCTCCTCTAGTAAATATTCTAGAAGGTCAAGGAAGGCAGCCACCAACCTCAAGACAGAAGACAGCAGCCAGCAGCCACCAGCCAGCCACCAGCCGCCAGCCGCCTTCACACTACCACCATCTATTGATGTTCACACTTGAACTTTGATTTTCTTACTTACAATTTGTGTATAAATAGAGGGAGAGTGGAAGGAGGTGAGAGCAAGAAGAAGAAGAAGGGAGGAAACAAAAACTCTCCTCTCTACAAATCAGAAATTATGTATTCTTTCATCTTTAGGAGTAGTTGTTCAATAGATATGCAAGGCTAAGCTCGTTTTCTTGGTTGCAAGGACACAACAAACCTTCGGATTTCAAGAACCGTGAGATTTATTCTTCCTTTTATTTTCAGTTTATGTTATGAATGAGTATGATTGTTTTCCTATGCATATTTCCTATGATTGTTTATCTTAATTGCTAGAGCGGACTCTAAGTTATTATTGTGAACAATCTATTGCTAAGTTTGATATCAAAACCGGAGTTGTGGTATATAAACTTGTGAAGCAACTGAGCTTGATAATTGTAGCGGAACTACGTTATTAAACTTAGGGAGAACATTCAATCATAGCAACACAAATTGACAACTTGGTTGTTAAGATTAATGAATTTATCTGGATCTTAAGGCTGCCATTGGATTAAATCATTAGTGCGGACACTGTGATTGTTTGTTGGTTAGGGTTAGTTATATGGCGGATCCGTTAATTAACCAATATTAAGAAAAGATAAAATTCATAATATAAACTAGAGTTCCGTTTCAAGGATCGGTTCTAATTTCCGTTGGTGGATGTGTGCTTGCAACCAAGGTTTGTTTTCTTGATATATTTCAGTTTCAATTGATTTTGTTTGCTAGTTTAATTTCTGCCATAGTTTAAATCATTGCAAATCAATCCCCCCCAATTACATAACGTACAACATAAAAATCTGACTTCAAACTTCTTCGTGGGATCGACCCCTTGCTTGTTCTATACTATCTTGTGTGTTTTAAGCTAGGGTAATTAATTTGTGCGACCGCGACATCGCAACAATCATTATCATCTCCAAGCTGCTTGCAAATGTTGAAAATATTCATCTCTAATGTCATGTTTCCAAAAGATAACTTCATGAGTCCATTCCTACAATTAATCAATGCATTAGAAGTTGCGAGAAACGGACGTCCTAAAATAACAAGAAATGAATTACATGCTTCAACAGGTTGTGTGTCCAAGACAATAAAATCCACTGGATAAATGAATTTATCGACTTGTACTAACACATCTTTAATTATTCTTCTAGGCACTTTTATAGATCTATCAGCAAGTAAAAGAGTTATAGAAGTTGGTTTTAACTCACCTAGATTGAGACTTTGAAAAACTAAATATGGAAGTAAATTCACAGTAGCTTCAAGGTCAAGTAAGGCTCTTTCAATTTTATGTTCTCCAATAAAGCAAGAAATTGTAGGACAACCAGGGTCTTTATATTTCAAAGCATTATTGTTCTGAAGAATGGCACTTACTTGTTCGGCTAAAAAGGCTTTCTTTTTCACATTCAGTTTTCTCTTCACAGTGCACGGATCTTTTAAAAATTTAGCATAGGAAGGAACATGTTTAATAGCATCCAACAAAGGTATATTGATCCTTACCTGTTTGAAAGTTTCAAAGATTTCAGAGTTGTGATTGACTTTCCTTTGTTTGGTCATGGCATGAGGAAATGGAAGTGCTGGCGGAGAATCAGTCTTTTCTTCACAATGTTCAAATTCAACCCCTTCCTTACCCTCAAAGATTGACTCATCATCTTTCTCACAAGGTTCAAGAGTGGGTTTTTCAATAACCTTACCACTGCAAAGAGTGATGACTGATTTGACTTAATCCATGTGTTGGCTTTCGGAACTACTTGCATTTGCATTGTATTGCCCCTTTGGATTTTGTTGTGGTTGAGATGAAAACTTACCTTTCTCTTGAAAACTGAGAGCAGAAGTGAATTTTGCAAGAGCATCTTTAAAATTTGTCATGCTTTGAGCAAGTTGAGTGTTGATTGTCTCTTGCTTTTCAACGAATGCATGCAATGTTTCCTCAAGATTTTTTCTAGGAGGTGGAGCATAAGGAGGTGCATATCCATGAGAATTTTGGAAATTATGGTGTGCTTGAAACGGTGGCTGCAAAGTTTGTGCATTATTGTTGTCACTCTTCCAACTGAAATTTGGGTGATTTCTCCAACTAGGGTTGTATGTTTGCAAGTATGGGTTATAATGGGGCCTTTGAAAACTGTTTAAAACATAGGCTTGTTCATGGAGGCATTCCTTGAAAGAAAGCAAAGTTGGACAGTCATTGGTTGCATGTTCATTTGTTTCACAGATTTGACACACAATGTCTTGAACAGATTTTAATTGACCACTCTTTTTCAATTCAAGTGCCTCGACTTTTCTAGCTAAAGATGCAAACTTGGCTTGGAGGTTATGATCTTCTTTAAAGTTATACATACCTCCACTAGATGTATGAGGTTGCGTTTTACTTGGTGCCTCATAAGTACCTGTAGTGTCCCAATTTTGTGTATTTTCAGCTAGCAAATCTAGGTACTCCATTACTTCATTAGGGTCTTTATCTTTAAAAGTTCCATTGCACATCAATTCAACCATTTGCCTATCTTTAGGTGTTAACCCCTCATAAAATTGTGAAACCAATCTCCATGTTTCAAAACCATGATGAGGGCAAGTATTAAGCAAGTCTCGATACCTATCCTAACATTGGTAAAATGTTTCACCTGGTTTTTGAGTGAAAGTGGTGATTTGTCTTTTGAAAGAGTTGGTTCTGTGAGATGGAAAAAACTTCTTTAAAAATTGTTGTTGCATTTCATCCCAAGTGTCGCACCCGACATCGCGGCGGCCTTAAAAATTAATTCTCGTGTTATGAAAAAAGAATGGATTTCTGGCATCCTGCTCTTTTAGGAAAAAATATCTTGTTTAAGGAGTCGCCACCTAATATTATGGTCACTAGGAACCCTAACTGGTCAACAGAGATTCTATGGTTCGGGACTAGTTACGTAAAAGGGAAGATATTATCACCCCTTAAACGTCTTGCCTAAGGCAGGCTGCATTGCTAGTTTAGTCTTAAATTTGCTAAATGTTTATTAGTTTATGCTATGAAAATTTGCTTATAATATTCCTAACTCTGGCGCCAGTGAATATTCAACTACGAATATTTCCAACTCTAGCGTTGGTAAATATTACGTAGCTATAAAATAAATTAAATCAATATTTTATTTTATTTCAGACTTTGGCGCCAGTGAATAAATAAATAATAATAAATTTATTTTTTTACTAATGCAAATATTTTCTATTTTTCTAGCCAAATAAAATAAAATACAAAAAATAAAAATAATATAAATTTAAACCGGTATTTTTATTCCTGACTTTGGCGTCAGTGAATAAACCAATAAATTTACATTATTTTTATTCATGCATACACATTTTTTTTATTTTTTATTTTTCTGTTTTTTTATTATTATTATTTTGGGTTGGGTCGGGCCTGACCCAGCCCAGCACATGTTTTTTTGGGGGCTGGGCAGCCCGGCCACTGGCCCAAGCCAGTGGCCCGACTGAGTTAATGAAGCACGCGTGAACTCAATCACGCGTGCATGAGCAGGCAAAGAAGGTGAATTAAAATGAAAAGCGGGGGAAGAGAAGCTTACTTACCTGGTTCTGGAAACACCGAAGGCAGCAGCAACACTGGTTCTGGTCACGGTGGCTTTCCTCTGCTTATGTTTCTCCCTTCTGCTTGTCTCCTTCTGTGCTTCTGCCTATCCGCTCGTTCTCCCTTGTTTGTTTTTTTCATTTTTTCTTCGTTTTGTGTGTTCTGTTCTCGGTGTTCCTGCTTCTTTTTTTTCCCCTGGTCTTCCTTTTCGTTTCTGTCCTCTCCTTCCCCCTGCTGCGTTCACTGTTCTCCCTTATTCTCAGTTCTTGAGGTGAGCAAACTAAGAAAGTAATGCATATGCCAGCTTTACTGAGTTTTTTACTGACTTCGGGTTCTTTTTTTTTTTTTTTGCAAGGACGCAGACAATAACAAGGCTAATTCTTCTCTGTGTTGCCCCTCCCTTTTCTCCTTCTCTCTGTGAATTTGTGCTTTGGATTTATGCTCTGCTTTTTCTCTTTTCTTTTCTCTGATTTTCTTCTCTGATTTTTCGTCTGGGTTTAGCTGGAGTTTTTCCTCGATTTCTCGCCCAAAATCCCACGGTTTTGTTTCTCTCCCCTCAACCCCTTCGTTCCGTCCCCCTTCTGCTTTCTTTCTCTTGCTTCTTAAATCCAGAGAAAGCCATGCCGTTACCCAGATAATAAAGTGACTGTTATTACAGGAGTAATGGCGATGCATCGTTGGACATCCGTTTCTTCTGGCTTGGTGAACGGAAGAAGATGATGGGTTCTCTTTGAAACGACGTTGTTCAATTGTTAATGGCCATTTGTGTTTTCATCCTTGAAGTTTTAAAAGTTTTGTAATTAAGCCCCTATTTAAACTGTAATTAGACCATGTATTTCAATAACTTTTACAAAACAGTCCCTGGATTTTAATTTATTGCAAATTTGACCAGAATCAACCCTATACTTTGATAATTTTCAATTAAACCCTTGATTTGATTAATTGGATCCTTACATTTCTGCTCCATTTTCAAGTTGGTCCTTGGATTTTAATTTTTTTCAATTTGGACCCCAACTAAACCTCAAACTTTGATATGTCTTCGATTAAGTCCCTGATTGGATTAATTAAATTAATTTCAAACTCAATTAAGTCTCAAAACTTATCAATTCTCCAATTAAACCCTTAATTGGATTAATTAAATCAATTCCAAGCTTAATTAAGTCTCAAAACTTATCAATTCTCCAATTAAACCCTTAATTGGATTAGTTTAATTAATTCCAAGCTTAATTAAGTCTCAAAACTTATCAATTCTCCAATTAAACCCTTAATTGGATTAATTAAATCAATTCCAAGCTCAATTAAGTTTCAAAACTTATCAATTCTCCAAGTAAGCCCCCGATTAAATTAATTCCAAGCTTAATTAAGTCTCAAAACTTATTAATTCTCCAATTAAATCCTTGATTGGATGAATTAAATTAATTCCAAGCTTAATTAAGTCTCAAAACTTATTAATTCTCCAATTAAATCCTTGATTGGATTAATTAAATTAATTTCAAAGTTTAATTAAACCCTAAAACTTCCAATCATGTTGCCCTTAACCCAAATTTTAATTCATTCTTTATTTATTTCATTTTACTTGTTTTTTTCATCATTATTATTTTTTTTATCATCATTTTTTATCCTTTTTAGTAAATAAAATAATAAAAAAAAAAAATTAAAAATGATCAAAAATTGGGTTATGACACCAAGCACGAATGGATCCTGACCTAAGATTTTGTAGCCATGTTTTAGCTTTATCTTTCAATGAAAAAGAAAAAGTTTTAATCTAATGGTATTCATGCTACAATTTAAGTCATTATAGGTGTTATAAACTTCTTTAAATTCTCTCAAATGCAAGTATGGATTTTCTAGATCTAAGTCATGAAAAGAAGGTAAAAGTTGAATAATGCCTGAATTAAAATTAAAATATGATGCATCAGGAGGGAAAACTATGCATAACGGTGCACTTGTTCTTGTGGGATTCATGTGGTCTATAAGTGTCCTAACACGGTTATTCTCATTATTCTTATTATTCTCATTATGAAGTAACTGGTTATCTTCTTTAGCCATATTTTCTGAAAATGATGAGGATACCCTACAAAGTCTACCACTTAATGTACGTGACCAAACACTATAATTGTAGAAAGAGAATAAAAGGAAGAAGAAAACAAAAGAAAAAGAAACAAAGTTAGATACAAGAAAAGTGAAAAGCAAAAACAAAATAAATACTATAATTTGTACAAGAATTTACCTCCCCGGCAACGGCGCCAAAAACTTGACACGATCAAAAGATTGATGTCTTCTCCCAAATGCAGAAGTGTCGAAGTAATAAATAACCCGACAAAACCGGGGTCGAACCATAGAAAGGTTAATGTATAAATTATAAATAACAAGACGACAACAACAACAACAACAACAATAATAATACTCAGTACGTGGCGTTGTTATACCTGAGAATGATCTAAAAGATCAGGTCACAGGTTTCCAGCCTATATACTGAGTTTATGAAAAGATCAAAGAGATATATTATATAATATAAACAGAATGTAAATAATAATAATAATAATAATAATAGTAATAGTAATAATAGTAGTAGTAGTAGTACTAATAATAATAGTAGTAGTAGTAGTAGTAGTAGTAGTAATAAAAGAAGATGAAGAAATTAATGAGAACTTTGAGATGAAAGATTAATGTAAGGATTAAACAATGATAAAAACAAATGTCAAGGTTAGAGGATCCACTAATGGTATTTCAAACAAGTATAGTATAAACTCTTATTACTTAATTGGAAACCACACATGAAGGAGATTCCAATCGGATGATTTGTCATTAATAGCTCATTATAAATTGTTAACATGATCATATTAATTATCTAATTTACATAACACCAAACTTTTAAATATTGTCAGGAATTCATGATGCTAACTTATGTTGACAACAAATCAAGTTCCTTTCATAGCACAGGTGTAGGTAATACCATACGGTTGGGCTATGAGAGTGCCAAGCATTTGTTGTGCCAAGTGTTATACAACACAAATCTAGATTAACCATTTAACAAGCAAGGTATTAAGAATTAGTAAGATAAAAAGATAAGACATGTTAATATTAAACATTAAGGTCCATGTTGAGTTTACACTATACTTATTCTTACACCATTAGTGTAACCTTTTCACCTTAACTTAATAAACATAGCTAAATATAATGAAGAAGAGAAACATAAATAAACAAAACAAGAACATAAATAAGATACAAGTTAACTAAGGAAAGGAAAGGAAATGAAAAGCATAAACAAGATATTAATGAAAGCAAAACTTAAGAATTACAAAAAAAAATATAAAGAGAGAAATAAAGAGTATGATCTTGATCTGAAAAACCAAGCCCCTAAATGCATGGCAAATGCCTCCTTTTATAGGCTAAAATTCAGAATTATTGATTTGATGACTAATTATTGAATGGGTGGCCAACTCTTGACTTGGTGAAAATCCTTATCTTCTTGTCTTAATAAAATGAAATTTCTAGCATCAGAATTGGGACCATTTGAAAATATGAAAGTTATAGGAAATTGACTCAGCTTTCCAGAAAAAAAAATAGAGGTCATTTGGACTTCTAGAACTCTAGATATGGGCCAAACACTGAATAATATTCGGGCTGTAGGATAGATTCGGACTTCTCCGTTGTTGCTATAATTTGGACTTGTAAACAGCCTTCTTAGATCTTGGTGTCCACATGAAAGTTGTAGGCCTATGTCTTGCTGAATTGGTGTAAAAAATTGAGATCCTTTTGACGTCTAGAACTCAAGATATGACCCAATTACAGAACAGTGTTCCAGTTTGGACTGCACCAACATCTCTTTTCTAAGTTTGGCCCTCTCTTTGTCCTTTCAATTTCCATACTTGAACTCATCAATCAATCCTTTGATTTATGTAATAGACCTGCATTTAAGATGAACATTTACTATATATTAAGGCATTTTATAGTATCAGACTTGTTATTATAAAAAATGCTTTAGTTAAGGGGTTATTGATACTTCAAGTGCAAAATGATGATATAAAACCTTGATAAATAAGCACTTTTAAGTACTAATCACCCCCCCAGCCAACTTATTAGTAGTCCCTAGTAATCAAAGCGTTAAAAAAAAAACAATTTGAAAGTTCCACAAAGCAAGGCATTCATCATTCAACTTCTATTAATCTATCCAGATAAACAAACTCTCATTAAATTCATATATCTGCTCAATACCTCTTAAACAAGATATTACTAAACCTTTTTTTTGTGCTCAAAATATCAACATATAGTTATGTGGCTTTACTTGGAAGAAAAACAAATTTTTGCTCTAATGTTTAAGGTTAACTTTCTTGGGTTAGGATTATTATATATATATATATATATATATATATATAACTTGAAACACAATGCATCTTTAACTCATGTAACGAGCTTTCATCTAATGACTCCCAGACCAATTGGTCTTAGGGCATTAGGTGTTGAGACACCCCTACGAGCTTAGTAACTCGGGTTGCAGATACCGATACGTAGATATTGCAATGTTTGATTCCCTTAAGCTTTTCTCCTAAACCCATGTAACAAGCATTGGGCCAATAGCTTCCAAGTCAGTTGACTTTAGGGTATTAAGTGTTAAAACACCCCTTCAGACTTACTTGCTTAGGTTAGGGAGGCTACGAAACCAAACTTATCGACCTTTTTATTATCATTATTTTTTTTGTTTTTTTTTTCAAATTATATACTATCCCTTTCCCTTAGTTGTTACCTTTAACAAAAGAACATAAATAATATAATAATCCAATGTGCAACCCACAATCATATGTTAAAGTGTGTGAAAATAAAGATTTAAGAATACTTGTTAAATGAGCATATAAGCAGAATCAAATGCTAACAATACGAGAGTTTGTAAACCTGAATATTTCAAGAAGTGTTCTGATAGACCTTGTTAAGAATCTTTACTAAGATGCGTCTCAAGAGTCACTTTAGCAAAAAAACTCCTTTTACTCTACCATCCTAGTAGCAATGGTTTTGCAAATAGTTTATAAAATAGAAAACACAATTTTTTTTTTAATATATCAACTACTACCCTTTTCCCCCAACCAAAATGAGACATTGTCCTCAATGTCTTAAGGTAGAAAGATAGAGTATATAAGACATTACCTGAAATAGCAAACATTGACAAACCTAAAACACACTTAAACAAATATAAGAAACAACAAAACACAATAATAAAACCAAAAGACACAAATATTTACAAACGCAGGCTCAAATCCAATGTAATATTTTTACGGCTTCCCTTAGTTGATCAATTTATGCGACTCATGGAGGGATTAATTACAGGGATGAAAGATTGTAGTTGGTCAATCAATTGTTTAGCAGTAGCAGCAGAGATTATGATTTGTCATGTTGAAGATGTTAGAAATTCATGTTCCACAGCATGATCAAGAAAAGACAACAACTTATCATAAAAACCATTAACATTTAACAAACCTATGGGTTTATGGTGAATGTGCAGTTGGGCCCAAGAGAAAATATGAAAGATCTCTTCTAATGTGCCCAGACCACCTGGTAAGGCAATGAAGGCATCAACATGGTTAAACATTGCATTCAGTTGATCAGACAATGTGGGGACCTGTAATTCTTTTCCGATTGTTTTTCCAATAATGTCACCTTGTGCTAAAGCTTTGGGGACTACCCCCAAAACTTGAATTGTGAAACCCTGGAAATTTATAATTTAAATATGTAGATGTGTAAACCCTCATGTAAACGTAAGGCTGAAAGTGGTAATATTTCAATGAGTGATGAAAAACCAAGATTTGAAATAATAGATAAATAATGATATATAATGAAAGAGATGACCTCTACAAAATGAATTTTGGTTTAGAATTCATAAGGACAGAGAAACTAGTAACGTGTTTTGATGGATAAAATAATGAGAAAAATAACAAAATATTTTTAGGAAATAAGTGAGGTAATAAAGAATGCATTATAATAAATGATAGTGCAATGAAAAAGGATAGGACTGAAGGTGCAAGCACTGATTAAAAATCAGTGACGTTATTTTGAAATGGTAATAAGCCGATAAATAAATAAAGGTGAAAATTCTAAAATGAATACATTTCAAAATAATAAAATGACCGTAAAAGTTTAGAAGGATAATTGATATGATTTTTGTTTGTGAAGATTGAACAAGAAAAAAATCTAGATTGTTTATGAAAAGTCATGAACTGAACAAGTTTATATTAGGAAGCAGAATTCTCAATCTAATGATAGGATCGAGATGAAATTTTGCATGAAGTCTATTAATATGTTTTCCTACCTTGGTTGAATATCTCATCCCAATCGGAGTTTGGTAAAGACTAACGATTTAAGCAGAAATAAACCAGATAGTTTACATGAAAAATAAAATAAAATACATAAAGTCATGAACGAGGGATAAAATTGTAATTATGAAAAAAGTGCCTATAAAACTGCAAAGGCCACCAGTTAAAAAAAAAAAGAAAAAGAGAAAAGAAAAAAAAAAAAGAAGAGAGAGAAACGGATAGAGAGAGAGAGCTGCAGATTTTGGAGTAAAACCAATAATACTCCGGTGATCATATCTCAGGATTCCACCGTTGGATCCATCTCAGTTTTGGATATGTTGTTCTTATGACATGTATCTACGAACTGACCGGAGGGATTGAAAGGAAATCACCCCATTTGACAGAAATCATCATCGGAACTTTCCTGAAAAACAAAAAGGAAATGCACCTGCAGGGCAGTTTGGTCGCCGGCCGATTTCTCTCTCGTCCACCGTTGGATCAAGCTAAGGTTTGGATATGTTGTTGTTATTACACTTATCGACTAACTGACCGGAGGGATTGGAAGGAACACACTTCATTTGACAGAAAGCCTCATCGGAACGTTCCTGAAAAACAAAAAGGAAATGCACCAGCAGGGCAGTTTGGTCGCCGGCCGATTGCTCTCTTTTAAACCGTTGGATCATGCTCAGTTTTGGATATGTGGTGCGCCTAGATGTGTAATGCATTCTGAACGGTGGAGATCGGAAACTCCTCCTCCGGCAAGGTTTCGTGCATGTTGAACAGTAGCTCGTCCAGTTTTAGGTAAGCTCGGTTTTATGCAGATCTAGGGAGATCTAACCGTTGGATCATTATGATGTTGAGATATAGTATGCACAATTCTATGATATGTGGTCTGACCGTTGGGTTTAGAGCAATAATCAGAATTTGATGACTTATTGCCTTTTGAATCTATTACTAGTTTTGGCAAAATGTAGCAAGCTTGATTAAATACATGTTTTGATGAAATTAGAATTGTGTGGGTGTAGGTTTTATGGAAGATGTAATGGTAAAATATATTCTTGTTATTAATATTATTACAGATTAATTGTGTATTCTTTATATGAGGTGAAGTATGATTACTATGTAAGAATAGTAAGGAATATCGCTATATGAACATGTTGATTGAATACAAAGCTAACTTGTTGGTTGTGTGGATATAAATGGGGTGGAACCATGAAGAAATTAAAATGAAAGAAATATGGAACATAAAACATATTTAAAACTAGCCATAAGTATTTTTGGGAAATTGATTAGTTAATGAAGATTGTCATGGATTCCAACTAGTAGGGTGAAATTGTTGTTATGATAATGATCTAAGAATATTAATTGTTAAGGTTTGCCGCATATGTTTAATCGCACGAGGAGAGAGTGAAAGAAAATGAATAGTTCATCATTTTGTTGTATTAATAATAATATTAGGAGAAATCCCAAAAGGAATGAGTTTCCTTATTTTTGGTCTAATCTTTGCTATATTGTAAAGGTAGGGAAATTGTTTGAATGTTTTGCTTTAGAATTGGTTTGAATTTGTGATTTAATGATGCCAAATGACCTTGGATGATGTTGTTTTTGCAATAAAAATAAGTTGGAAGTTGAAAAGGATTCCCAAGAAATGAAAATCCTCGCTGCCCAAAATCTTAGCTATAAAGGAAGGGCTATTATGATTGTTGATTTTGAGCCTTAAAACAAAATAATTTGGAGTTGGTTTCTTCATAAAAGTTGTATCTCCATGTTTTAGCCTTTCATAGAGATACATCACACCCAAAACTGAGTTTTTACAGCTTTAGTTAGGATTAAGACACTAGATAGTGTTCTGGGTTGGTTAAGCTAAATTGATTGGAATCAGACAATTTTTAATCTTTGCTTGGAATTTGCTGTTGAGTGATGGTTTTGATAA
Organism: Populus tomentosa; assembly: GCA_018804465.1. Taxonomy (NCBI): domain Eukaryota; kingdom Viridiplantae; phylum Streptophyta; class Magnoliopsida; order Malpighiales; family Salicaceae; genus Populus; species Populus tomentosa. The sequence continues at coordinate 21,515,330 of CM031971.1, read as the reverse complement.
CAAAATAATAAGAATGAATATAAACATGAAAATGAGTAAGAGTATGAGATCTTAAAGAAAATTCCTTATGATTGGTTTGAGAATACTAGTTGAATGAGAATTAAATGAAGATGTGATGTTGGTTGTATTGTTGATAAAAATTGAATCCCTGGTGATACAGGGAAAGCTGTGGGGATTGGACAATTGCATGGAATGGCAGCACGTGCACCTCTTCTAGGTAGGTGACTTGCACCTTTCTTTTTTTTCATACGTTGAATATTGAAATACTTTAATATGATTATTACCGTATTGTTAGAACTGATATTAGATTGTCGAACGCTTAAATGTTGACTAAAGGTTGATTAGCTTCGGCTAATGGCATCCGAATGGATGGCCGGGATGAAGGATTGATTAGCTTCGGCTAATGGCATCCAGATGGATGACCAGGACAAATGAATGATTAGCTTCGGCTAACCAGGACGAACGATTGATTAGCTTCGGCTAATGGCATCCGAAAGGATGGCCGGGACGAACGATTGATTAGCTTCGGCTAATGGCATCCGAAAGGATGACCGGGATGAACGATTGATTAGCTTTGGCTAATGGCATCCGAAAGGATGACCGGGATGAACGATTGATTAGCTTTGGCTAATGGCATCCGAAAGGATGACCGGGATGAACGATTGATTAGCTTGGCTAATGGCATCCGAAGTGAATGATCGGGGTGAGTGAATGATTAACCTCAACAAATAATGCCTTAAGAGGATAGCCGGGTTTAAGATTATGGTTGATTGCAAAATAAATAAAATAAAATTGGTGCATCTATATGTACTACTAGCTATTTATACCAAGTACATGACGATATTGTAAATGTTACTGCTTCATTTAACTGCCAGACCGTTAGTTACCATTATTAGTATTCTTAAGTATTTGCATTCTCTTAAATGTTTTGTACTACTGCAGGGACATCACACCAACGAGATGTCTAGGAAACCCGATACACGAGAACCTACTTTTGCAAGGAATCATGTAGATGCATTCTAAATCATAATGTATTTTGTATGAATCAATGTACTGAATGTATAACTGGAGGCTGGGTAATTCGTATGGAATTACTAGATGTACTGGTAACCAAGGAAGGTTAACCAATTATATGGGTAATTATATGAAATTACCAGAATTATTGGCAATTGAGATGAGTTAGCCAGATAGTTAAGTTTTGAAAAGATTATGTGAATTAATTGATTGAAGTTAGAAGTAGTAAATTCTATATGTTATGAGTAAAATAATTAATATATGACTAAGATTTTGAGTAAATTAATTAATGTGGTTATTGGGTAGACACAATGATTTGGAGATTGGAGGAGAATTGATAGATAATTAATTACCATCATTAACATCATAATGATGGTGGCTAAGGGCATAAATTGATACTTGGCACTGTAATGAGGGTGACCAAAGTTATGTGAAGGATGCTTAGTGACCGTGGTGTCGATAACTAAGATTGTGTGTAAATGATACTTGGCAACCGTGGTTACAATGCATATGAGGTTAATAAGAAAATGAAAGGGATTCGATATGAATGGGAGAATCAAATGGCATGGATTAGCTACCAGGTTTGGATTGCTAATGGTATCGAAGAGGTTTCATCGGTGCTGGTATATGTTAAATTGATTAGTTCACCCAATATTAGAAGACTAATGATATTAATGAGATTTATTAGTTTCAGCGATTACCTTCTAGCAACAGATTTAGAAAAGGAAAAAAAAAATATTGATTAATTATTCTAAAAGAATGAGATAAGCTAATGATATCAAGATAGGAATATCTTGGTATCAAGTGAAAATTGATTTATAAGGAGATGGTGTTCGCAAACCGTTGAGTTGTGTTGAGATTTCTAAGATGGAATTATTCTTGGCAAATGAGATAGGATATTAGATGGGTATTGGTAATAAATGGAAAATATATGTTGTAAAAGAGGTTTATGCCTAATTTTATATATAAAAAGAAATGCCGTAGAGATTATTGTCTGCCATTGTTATTGCTTGTTACTATATTTTATATTTATGTGTACATGTTAATTTCTATTATCAGGTCCACCAGGGTTGCGTCAAGGGTAATACTAGTTTAGTTATCTTTTGCTTTTGACCATGTAAATTAATTGTAAATTAAAAGACTTATCTCCTAAAACTTGAGATGTAATATAAATCCGTAAATTTGAATGTATGTCTTTAATCTAATGGTTGAAACTCTTAGTACCTTTTTGACCATGCATGTTTACAGTTGAAATTGAATCTTTTATTTGAATTGCATTATATGATGTTATTGAATAAGATGTGTTGTGTTGATGAGAATGAGTTGGGTTGAGGCCCAGGATGATTGGGTCGTAATTTTGAGTTCTTATAAGTGTAAAAAGGGTATATGTCGATAACTTGGGACCTACCGGTACAGGGGAGACTCTGCCAAAATTTTGGTGGAACCTGTATATATATATATATAAAAAAAAAAAAATTACCTGAAATTTTTCCAATATATTGCGAAAAAGAAGGTAGAAAAATCCGGGCCGTTACAGTTGGTATCAGAGCACGGTTGTGATTCAGTAGACTTTGTAAGCATGAAAAGTACATTGAATCATGTATCTTGATATTGAATGAACTAGATATGTGTGTGTGTGTGTGTGTACTTGGATTACCACAAGTGTGGTAATTAAGGAAAGTGATACTAGGTTGGCAAAAAAGTCGGTAACTAGGGAAACAAGCTATTACCTTGTGATTGTGGTATCGGTAGCAAATAATAGATGTGAAACCATTGTCTGATAATACGTTAGATCATAATAAGGGATTCATGAACAAAATAAATTTGAAATATGAGTAAAATGATAATGTAACAAAGGTGTTTGCTGTCTTGATGAAATATGAATGGAGGTGATGAAATCATATATGAATTAATATTAAAGTGAATATATGATTGTTTAGGCATAATAATATGTTGGTGTAAGCGCTATTGATTAAAAAAAAAAAAAAAACTTTTGACATAGCGTACGGATAGAGATGGGATTGTTTTGTGATTAATGTCTTAATAAATATTTATGTCAAGACGATAGCAAGACCCTGCATATTAGGCACTTGCCTTAATTGACAACACGTTATCTTGACATTCAAAGGAAAACTAGTTTGGTACATAACAAAATGAACAATACTACAAGTTTATTATTTGCATCGCAGATATGAGGTAAAGGCTTGAAAATTGGTTATGAAAAGCATTATTAAATTACCTTATGAGAAGTCTACCCCAAAATCAAGAATGAATTAAGGATTGTAAGCGTGATTATCTTTGTAGACATAAAGGAGAAAATGGTTAGAACATGAACATGGATGTAATACCTGTTGTGGAATGTTATGGGTTAACGGTAAGACACTAAGTACCGTCATACAAGATAATAAATAAATAAATAATTTGGCAAGCTACCTATAAGAGTAGGTGAGGAGGTCACTAGTGTGCAATGTATATACATGTGATTGTGGAAATACATAGTTAATAAGGAAACTAGAAAAGAGATGAATTTAGGGAATGAAGGGAACTAATACGCACTGATGATGAGACGTAAATGAACGTTGATTCAGGAATTAATACTTAATATCAAGAGTGTTTATGCACAGAAGTTGAGTAATTATGGATACGGAGTGTGACTTGGTGGACTCTAAATAAGAATAGGACATGAAAATATGATGGTATGAACAAGTAGTAAGGTATGAAATTATAGGAACCATGAGGATTTCTATATTGGAATACTAAATAGCTAAGATAAATCATAGTTGTTAAACTGTAAGGGGTGCAACATGAAATTGAATATATATATATATATATATATATATATATATATATTTGACAATTGACGACAACAATAGTTATATACAAATGTAATTGGAAAGCTACGACAATAACAAGAATTACATGTTAATCGTAATGGACTTGGATGATGGATGCTTAATATATTCAATACATTAGTTAGCCACGGTATCAAATACTAACAAGTAAATGGATATTTAGTTGACAATATGACAAGGTAAAGTTATGAAATTGAGACTAGGTCATCTGAATGGTGGATGACTTGGTTGGTTGGCATTATACTTCACTAGTGGGGTGGACAATATTTAAGATAATTGACATGTTACTTATACTTTTGTTTGGGAAGGAGATGTCATTGATAATGTGACTAATAAGAACAATCATTAGATAAGATAAATGTGATGCTTGAGGCGTATTTAAGTTATAAATTTGGGAAGTAATTATAGGAATACTACATATCTATGAGAAATAAAGTGATGTATAAAAAAAAACGTGTGTCTAGTGGAAGCATGACATACATCAACAGCGGGGAAATAAGGTGAAATGGTTCCTCGAGACAAACACAAGAGTTCGGCTAATAGATTATCGAATTTAATTGTCTATACTTCTATATAGAATCCAAGACGCGATTCTTGTATCCATGTTACAGAAAGGAGAAAAAAGAAAAGGAAAGAAGTACCAAATAATATTCGCAAATATAAGTAGAAATCCTAAATTTCGAGGACGAAATTTCTTTAAGGAGGGGAGAATGTGAAACCCTGGAAATTTATAATTTAAATATGTAGATGTGTAAACCCTCATGTAAACGTAAGGCTGAAAGTGGTAATATTTCAATGAGTGATGAAAAACCAAGATTTGAAATAATAGATAAATAATGATATATAATGAAAGAGATGACCTCTACAAAATGAATTTTGGTTTAGAATTCATAAGGACAGAGAAACTAGTAACGTGTTTTGATGGATAAAATAATGAGAAAAATAACAAAATATTTTTAGGAAATAAGTAAGGTAATAAAGAATGCATTATAATAAATAATAGTGCAATGAAAAAGGATAGGACTGAAGGTGCAAGCACTGATTAAAAATCAGTGATGTTATTTTGAAATGGTAATAAGCCGATAAATAAATAAAGGTGAAAATTCTAAAATGAATACATTTCAAAATAATAAAATGACCGTAAAAGTTTAGAAGGATAATTGATATGATTTTTGTTTGTGAAGATTGAACAAGAAAAAAATCTAGATTGTTTATGAAAAGTCATGAACTGAACAAGTTTATATTAGGAAGCAGAATTCTCAATCTAATGATAGGATCGAGATGAAATTTTGCATGAAGTCTATTAATATGTTTTCCTACCTTGGTTGAATATCTCATCCCAATCGGAGTTTGGTAAAGACTAACGATTTAAGCAGAAATAAACCAGATAGTTTACATGAAAAATAAAATAAAATACATAAAGTCATGAACGAGGGATAAAATTGTAATTATGAAAAAAGTGCCTATAAAACTGCAAAGGCCACCAGTTAAAAAAAAAAAAAAAAAGAGAAAAGAAAAGAAAAAAAAGAGAGTGAAAAACGGATAGAGAGAGAGAGCTGCAGATTTTGGAGTAAAACCAATAATACTCCGGTGATCATATCTCAGGATTCCACCGTTGGATCCATCTCAGTTTTGGATATGTTGTTCTTATGACATGTATCTACGAACTGACCGGAGGGATTGAAAGGCAAACACCCCATTTGACAGAAATCATCATCGGAACTTTCCTGAAAAACAAAAAGGAAATGCACCTGCAGGGCAGTTTGGTCGCCGGCCGATTTCTCTCTCTTCCACCGTTGGATCAAGCTACTTTTTGGATATGTTGTTCTCAGGACACATATCTACGAACTGACCGGAGGGATTGAAAGGACAACACCCCATTTGACAGAAATCATCATCGGAACTTTCCTGAAAAACAAAAAGGAAATGCACCTGCAGGGCAGTTTGGTCGCCGGCTGATTTCTCTCTCTTCCACCGTTGGATCAAGCTAAGGTTTGGATATGTTGTTGTTATTACACTTATCGACTAACTGACCGGAGGGAGTGGAAGGAACACACTTCATTTGACAGAAATCCTCATCGGAACGTTCCTGAAAAACAAAAAGGAAATGCACCAGCAGGGCAGTTTGGTCGCCGGCCGATTGCTCTCTTTTAAACCGTTGGATCATGCTCAGTTTTGGATATGTGGTGCGCCTAGATGTGTAATGCATTCTGAACGGTGGAGATCGGAAACTCCTCCTCCGGCAAGGTTTCGTGCATGTTGAACAGTAGCTCGTCCAGTTTTAGGTAAGCTCGGTTTTATGCAGATCTAGGGAGATCTAACCGTTGGATCATTATGATGTTGAGATATAGTATGCACAATTCTATGATATGTGGTCTGACCGTTGGGTTTAGAGCAATAATCAGAATTTGATGACTTATTGCCTTTTGAATCTATTACTAGTTTTGGCAAAATGTAGCAAGCTTGATTAAATACATGTTTTGATGAAATTAGAATTGTGTGGGTGTAGGTTTTATGGAAGATGTAATGGTAAAATATATTCTTGTTATTAATATTATTACAGATTAATTGTGTATTCTTTATATGAGGTGAAGTATGATTACTATGTAAGAATAGTAAGGAATATCGCTATATGAACATGTTGATTGAATACAAAGCTAACTTGTTGGTTGTGTGGATATAAATGGGGTGGAACCATGAAGAAATTAAAATGAAAGAAATATGGAACATAAAACATATTTAAAACTAGCCATAAGTATTTTTGGCAAATTGATTAGTTAATGAAGATTGTCATGGATTCCAACTAGTAGGGTGAAATTGTTGTTATGATAATGATCTAAGAATATTAATTGTTAAGGTTTGCCGCATATGTTTAATCGCACGAGGAGAGAGTGAAAGAAAATGAATAGTTCATCATTTTGTTGTATTAATAATAATATTAGGAGAAATCCCAAAAGGAATGAGTTTCCTTATTTTTGGTCTAATCTTTGCTATATTGTAAAGGTAGGGAAATTGTTTGAATGTTTTGCTTTAGAATTGGTTTGAATTTGTGATTTAATGATGCCAAATGACCTTGGATGATGTTGTTTTTGCAATAAAAATAAGTTGGAAGTTGAAAAGGATTCCCAAGAAATGAAAATCCTCGCTGCCCAAAATCTTAGCTATAAAGGAGGGGCTATTATGATTGTTGATTTTGAGCCTTAAAACAAAAATAATTTGGAGTTGGTTTCTTCATAAAAGTTGTATCTCCATGTTTTAGCCTTTCATAGAGATACATCACACCCAAAACTGAGTTTTTACAGCTTTAGTTAGGATTAAGACACTAGATAGTGTTCTGGGTTGGTTAAGCTAAATTGATTGGAATCAGACAATTTTAATCTTTGCTTGGAATTTGCTGTTGAGTGATGGTTTTGATAACAAAATAATAAGAATGAATATAAACATGAAAATGAGTAAGAGTATGAGATCTTAAAGAAAATTCCTTATGATTGGTTTGAGAATACTAGTTGAATGAGAATTAAATGAAGATGTGATGTTGGTTGTATTGTTGATAAAAATTGAATCCCTGGTGATACAGGGAAAGCTGTGGGGATTGGACAATTGCATGGAATGGCAGCACGTGCACCTCTTCTAGGTAGGTGACTTGCACCTTTCTTTTTTTTCATACGTTGAATATTGAAATACTTTAATATGATTATTACCGTATTGTTAGAACTGATATTAGATTGTCGAACGCTTAAATGTTGACTAAAGGTTGATTAGCTTCGGCTAATGGCATCCGAATGGATGGCCGGGATGAAGGATTGATTAGCTTCGGCTAATGGCATCCAGATGGATGACCAGGACAAATGAATGATTAGCTTCGGCTAACCAGGACGAACGATTGATTAGCTTCGGCTAATGGCATCCGAAAGGATGGCCGGGACGAACGATTGATTAGCTTCGGCTAATGGCATCCGAAAGGATGACCGGGATGAACGATTGATTAGCTTTGGCTAATGGCATCCGAAAGGATGACCGGGATGAACGATTGATTAGCTTTGGCTAATGGCATCCGAAAGGATGACCGGGATGAACGATTGATTAGCTTGGCTAATGGCATCCGAAGTGAATGATCGGGGTGAGTGAATGATTAACCTCAACAAATAATGCCTTAAGAGGATAGCCGGGTTTAAGATTATGGTTGATTGCAAAATAAATAAAATAAAATTGGTGCATCTATATGTACTACTAGCTATTTATACCAAGTACATGACGATATTGTAAATGTTACTGCTTCATTTAACTGCCAGACCGTTAGTTACCATTATTAGTATTCTTAAGTATTTGCATTCTCTTAAATGTTTTGTACTACTGCAGGGACATCACACCAACGAGATGTCTAGGAAACCCGATACACGAGAACCTACTTTTGCAAGGAATCATGTAGATGCATTCTAAATCATAATGTATTTTGTATGAATCAATGTACTGAATGTATAACTGGAGGCTGGGTAATTCGTATGGAATTACTAGATGTACTGGTAACCAAGGAAGGTTAACCAATTATATGGGTAATTATATGAAATTACCAGAATTATTGGCAATTGAGATGAGTTAGCCAGATAGTTAAGTTTTGAAAAGATTATGTGAATTAATTGATTGAAGTTAGAAGTAGTAAATTCTATATGTTATGAGTAAAATAATTAATATATGACTAAGATTTTGAGTAAATTAATTAATGTGGTTATTGGGTAGACACAATGATTTGGAGATTGGAGGAGAATTGATAGATAATTAATTACCATCATTAACATCATAATGATGGTGGCTAAGGGCATAAATTGATACTTGGCACTGTAATGAGGGTGACCAAAGTTATGTGAAGGATGCTTAGTGACCGTGGTGTCGATAACTAAGATTGTGTGTAAATGATACTTGGCAACCGTGGTTACAATGCATATGAGGTTAATAAGAAAATGAAAGGGATTCGATATGAATGGGAGAATCAAATGGCATGGATTAGCTACCAGGTTTGGATTGCTAATGGTATCGAAGAGGTTTCATCGGTGCTGGTATATGTTAAATTGATTAGTTCACCCAATATTAGAAGACTAATGATATTAATGAGATTTATTAGTTTCAGCGATTACCTTCTAGCAACAGATTTAGAAAAGGAAAAAAAAATATTGATTAATTATTCTAAAAGAATGAGATAAGCTAATGATATCAAGATAGGAATATCTTGGTATCAAGTGAAAATTGATTTATAAGGAGATGGTGTTCGCAAACCGTTGAGTTGTGTTGAGATTTCTAAGATGGAATTATTCTTGGCAAATGAGATAGGATATTAGATGGGTATTGGTAATAAATGGAAAATATATGTTGTAAAAGAGGTTTATGCCTAATTTTATATATAAAAAGAAATGCCGTAGAGATTATTGTCTGCCATTGTTATTGCTTGTTACTATATTTTATATTTATGTGTACATGTTAATTTCTATTATCAGGTCCACCAGGGTTGCGTCAAGGGTAATACTAGTTTAGTTATCTTTTGCTTTTGACCATGTAAATTAATTGTAAATTAAAAGACTTATCTCCTAAAACTTGAGATGTAATATAAATCCGTAAATTTGAATGTATGTCTTTAATCTAATGGTTGAAACTCTTAGTACCTTTTTGACCATGCATGTTTACAGTTGAAATTGAATCTTTTATTTGAATTGCATTATATGATGTTATTGAATAAGATGTGTTGTGTTGATGAGAATGAGTTGGGTTGAGGCCCAGGATGATTGGGTCGTAATTTTGAGTTCTTATAAGTGTAAAAAGGGTATATGTCGATAACTTGGGACCTACCGGTACAGGGGAGACTCTGCCAAAATTTTGGTGGAACCTGTATATATATATATATATAAAAAAAAAATTTACCTGAAATTTTTCCAATATATTGCGAAAAAGAAGGTAGAAAAATCCGGGCCGTTACATGAATACCACTTAAAAATATAGCTATTGACACTCCATACACTAAATGAATCTTTCGCTTAACTAGTACCTGACCAAAATGATTTACTGATTCTAAAAACTCGATTTCTTTCCCAGGACTGGATCCACCGAAAACACAAATATTGTTTATGTGATGACTTGAGGAACCTGCCATTTCTACACACTTCTATATTTGATAAATGTATGGGTTGAGTAGAAATGAAGGGAAGGAAGAGAAGAATTTATAGATGAGAAATTGAAAATGTAATTATATCACCTATATGTAGGCCAGCCATAGTCTATCTCTGTCTCTCTCTCTCTCTTTATTTATTTATTTATTTTGAAAAAGCATATGTATATACAGGTAGTTGTGATTGTGGCTCACATCTTTTCTTAGTTTTACGTCCAAGAACGGCTTAAATGCCCTCTATAGGTCGGGGATAGGCTTCCCATCCAGTTTTCTTAAAAATTAGCAAATAGGGTCTTTTTTAGTCAAATTCCCAAGACTAAGTCGAGCATGTTCTTTATGGAATTGTGGCCATAAATCATGAATTGCACGATGCACATCTCCACTAGGGTGCGTCTCAAGAGTCAATAGAAGATTATCTAAAGACCCCTTACTCAGGCCATCCTTAATGAATTGTATTTTATCTTCACGGTTTACAAATATCATTCCTAAAGAATGACATGTGGCATTATAAGTCCATCTAGCACATCTGTGACAGACTTTCAGTCATTTTGCACGACGTTTCTTTGCAAAAGTGTTTTTACTTGTTCCAGGCATGTATGAAATGAAAAAATTAGAGGACTCACCTGATAATCGGGCCTTTGCTTCAATCAGCCAACGAATATCTTCAGGAATTCCATGGTTCATTAACAACCTCAATCTTTCACACCTAGCACGGTAAATTTTTGTAATTGCATTCTGAGGCAGAGCGGGAAAATACTTTTTCAATTTTTCAAGAGTGGTGTCCATTTTCAACTGAGAATTGGGGGAGAGATTCAAAGAAAGGAGAAAGAGCAAAGAATTGCAAAAATATATACACAATTATTAGTTATCATGGGAAACTAAAAGAACTGACTTAAGAGTCACGGAGTACCGTTATCCGTCATTTGATCGGGGTGAGAGACTAGCAAAACAATAGTCACACAAAAACAATGTGAGAAAAAGAATCAATCTTTATATACAGGATCACCCAATTCAATAGTCATTTTCAATTGAAAAATTATCAAAATAAACTTTCAAACGATGACCATTTACCTTGAAAACATTACCATTCTTTGGATTTTCGATATCACAGGCCCCATATGGATACTCATGTTTCATAATAAAAGGACCACTCCGTCTTGATCTTAGTTTTCCAGGAAATAAATGGAGTCGAGAATTATAAAGCAAGACTTTTTGACCAACATTGAATGTTTTTCTTAGTATTTTCTTGTCATGAAACTCTTTGATTCTTGCTTTATGAATTCTTGAATTGTCATATGCATCATTTTTTATTTCTCAAGCTCATTTATTTGCAATTTTCACAACTGACTGGCATCATCAATGTTTAAATTGAAAGCTTTAATAGCCCAATAAGCTTTATGTTCAATTTCCACATGCAAGTGACAAGGTTTTTCATAGACTAGTCTATAAGGTGACATACCTAATGATGTTTTATACGCAGTTTGGTAAGCCCAAAGTGCATCATTAAGTTTTAAAGACCAGTATTTCCGATTAGGGTTCACCATTTTCTGCAAGATCTGTTTGATCTCCCTATTAGCAAGTTCTACCTGTCCACTCGTCTAAGGGTGATAAGGGGTGGCAACTTTGTGTGTGATTCCAAATTTCTTCATTAAAGACTCAAATGGCTTGTTGCAGAAATGTGTTCCACCATCACTTATCATGGCTCGAGGGATTCCAAATCGACTTAAAATGTTTTCTTTCAAAAACTTTATCACTGTTTTGTGATCATTGTTTCGACTTGGAATTGCCTTTATCCATTTTGAAACATAATCTACTGCGACCAATATGTACAAGAAACCAAATGATGGAGGAAATGGACCTATGAAATCTATACCCTAAAAGTCAAAGATCTCAATGACAAGAATAGGATTTAAAGGCATCATGTGACATTTCAAAATAGATCCCAACTTTTGACAATTTTCACAAGTCTTGCAGAATGCATGTGAGTCTTTGAACATGGTGGGCCAGTAAAATCCACTTTGTAAGATTTTTGCAGTTGTCTTTATTGATGAGAAATGACCTCCACATGCCTCAAAATGACAAAATTTAATGACACTACTTACCTTATTGTCAGGAATGCATCTTTGAAATATTTGATCAGGACAATATTTGAATAAATAAGGGTCATCCCAACAAAAGTTCTTCACTTCGTTCAAGAACTTTTTTTTGTCTTGGGTACTCCAATGAGCTGGCAATTGTCCTGAAACAAGAAAATTAACAATATTAGCAAACCAAGGCATTATAGAGTCATAAAATAAAGATTCATCAGGAAAGTAGTCATCGATTGGTGCGATGTCAGATCTTGAATCGGTTGTCAATCTTGACAAATGATCTGCGATAACATTTTCAGTGCCTTTCTTGTCTTTGATTGTGATATCAAATTCTTGAAGTAACAAAATCCACCGCACCAATCTAGCCTTAGAATCTTTCTTAGAGAGAAGATATTTCAATGTTGCATGATCACTAAAAACAACAACAGGTGAGCCAATAAGATAAGATCTGAACTTGTCACATGCAAAAACTACTGCAAGTAATTCTTTTTCAGTGGTAGTATAATTCATTTGAGCACTATTTAAAGTTTTACTTGTATAGTAAATCACATAAGGTTTCTTATCTTTTCTTTGTCCCAAGACAGCACCCACGACATAATCACTAGCGTCACACATTATTTCAAAAGGTAGTGACCAATTAGGAGGTTGAATGACAGGAGCAGAAGTAAGCAAGCTTTTAAGTTTAACAAAGCCTTTTTCACATTGTTCAGTCTATTCAAAAATATTTTTCTTTGTTAGAAGGTTAGATAATGGTTTAAATATTACACTAAAATCTTTGATGAACCTTCTGTAAAAACCAACATGTCCTTAGAATGATCTAACATCTTTAATAGATTTTGGTGATGGTAAGTTGGCAATTAACTCGATTTTAGATTTGTTAACCTCAATTCCTTTCGATGAAACAATTTGACCAAGTACAATGCCGTTTGTTACCATAAAGTGACATTTTTCCCAATTCAGTACAAGATTCTTCTCTTCACACCTGCTCAAAACCTTTTCCAAGTTAGTCAAACAATCATCAAATGAATCACCAAAAATAGAAAAATTATCCATAAAAATCTCAAGAAAACGTTCAACCATATCACTGAATATGCTAAGCATGCATCTTTGAAACATGGCTGGTGCATTACATAATCCAAAAGGCATTATTTGATATGCAAAAGTACTAAATGGATATGTGAAAGTAGTCTTCTCTTGATCTTCCAATGCAATTTCAATTTAATTGTAACCTAAATAGCCATCTAGGAAACAACAAAATTCATGACCTGCAACTCTTTTTAGGATTTGATCCATGAAAGGTAAAGGGAAATGATCTTTTCTAGTCATTGAATTAAGTTTCCTGTAGTCAATGAACATGCGCCAACCAGTAATAGTTCTAGTTGGAATTAACTCATTTTTTTCATTTGTTATCATAGTGACTCCAGACTTTTTGGGTACAACTTGGGTAGGACTTGCCCCTTTGCTATCAGAAATAGGATAAATGATTCCATTATCTAGAAGCTTAATGATTCATTTTTCACTACTTCTTTTATATTAGGATTAAGTCTTCGTTGCATTTCTCTAGATGGTTTAGCATTTTCCTTCAAATAAATCTTGTGTGTGCAAATCAAAGGACTAATTCCTTTTATGTTAGCTATGGTCCATCCTAAAGCATTTTTGTGCATTTTCAGAGTTTGTAATAACTTACCTTCTTGATGTGCATTAAGTTTGGAAGAGATTATTACTGGAAAAGTTTCATTTTCTCCTAAAAATGAGTATTTGAGATTGAATGGTAACGACTTCAAATCAGGTTTTGGTGGTCGAACACTTGAAGGTATAGACTCAATTGATAATGTGACAATTCTTCAATTTGTGGTCTCCAATTACATGCATTTGCTTCTTCCTAAAAATAAACCATTTGCAACTCGTTAGATTCATCAATCTCAATTTCACTGGAAGTGGTTTGAAATTGATAATGAACTAATTTTTCAATAAAGTCCACTTCCTGTAATTCATTATCATCTCTAGGTTGCTTGTAAATATTGAAAATATTCATCTCCAATGTCATGTTTCCAAATGATAGCTTCATCAGTCCATTCCTACAATTAATCAATACATTAGAAATGGCAAGAAATGGACATCCTAAAATGATAGGAATTGAATTACATGCTTCAATAGGTGTGTATTCAAGACAATAAAATCTAAAGGGTAAATGAATTTATCAACTTGTACTAAAACATCCTCAACTATTCCTCTAGGCACTTTTACATATCTATCAACAATTAAAAGAGTTACAGAAGTTGGTTTTAACTCACCTAGATTGATACTTTGAAAAACTGAATATGGAAGTAAATTCACACTAGCTCCAAGATCAAGTGAAGCTCTTTTAATTTTATGTTCTCTAATAAAGCAAGAAATTATAGGACAACCAGGGTCTTTATATTTCAAAGCATTATTGTTGTGAAGAATAACACTTACTTAATCGGCTAAAAATGCTTTCTTTTTCACATTCAGTTTTCTCTTCATAGTGCATAGATCTTTCAAAACTTTAGCATAGGAAGGTACCTGTTTAATAGCATCCACCAAAGGTATATTGATCCTTACATTTGCATTTGCATTGTATTGCCCCTTTGGATTTTGTTGTGGTTGAGATGGAAACTTACCTTTCTCTTGAAAACTGAGAGCAGATGTGAATTTTGCAAGAGCATCTTTAAAATTTATCATGCTTTGAGTAAGTTAAGTGTTAATTGTCTCTTGCTTTTCAATGAATGCATGCAATGTTTCCTCAAGATTTCTTCTAGGAGGTGGAGCATAAGGAGGTGCATATCCATGAGAATTTTAGAAATTATGGTGTGCTTGAAACGGTGGCTATGAAGTTTGTGCATTATTATTATCACTCTTCCAACTGAAATTTGAGTGATTTCTCCAACCAGGATTGTATGTTTACGAGTATAGGTTATGATTGGGCCTTTGGAAACTGTTTAAAGCATGGGCTTGTTCATGGAGGCATTCCTTGAAAAAAGGCAAAGTTGGACAGTCATTGGTTGCATGTTCATTTGTTTCACAGATTTGACACACAATGTCTTGAACAGATTTTAATTGACCACTCCTTTTCAATTCTAGTGCCTCGACTTTTCTAACTAAAGATGCAAACTTGGATTGGAGGTCATGATCTTCCATAAGGTTATACAAACCTCCACTAGATATATGAGGTTGGGTTTTACTTTGTGCCTCATAATTGCCCATAGTGTCCCTATTTTGCGCATTTTCAGCTAGCAAGTTGATTAGTACTTAAAAGTGCATGTTTATTAAAGGTTTATATCATTATTTTGCACTTGAAGTATCAATAACTCCTTAACTAAAGCATATTTTATAATAACAACTCTAATACTATAAGATACGTTAAGATATGGTAAATGTTCATCTTAAATGTAGGCATATCACATAAATCAAAGGATTGATTGATGAATTCAACTACTGAAATTTGTGAAGATAAAGAGAGGGTGAAGCTTAAAAAAGAGATGTTGGTGCAGTCCAAACTGGAACACTATTCGGTAATTGGGTCATATCTCGAGTTCTAGATGTCCAAATGACCTCAAATTTTTACACAAATTTGGTAAGACATAGGCCTACAACTTTCATGTTTTCATTAAGATCTAAGAAAGCCGTTTCCAAGTCCAAATTATAGCAATAATAGAGAAGTCCGAATCTGTCCTGCAACCCGAACACTATTCAGTGTTTGGCCCATATCTGGAGTTAAAGAAGTCCATATGACCTCTATTTATTTTTTCTAGAAAGCTGAGTCAATTTTCTACAACTTTCATGTTTTCAAGTGGACTCAGTTCTGATGCTAGCATTTTCGTTTTATTCAGACAAGAAGATAAGGATTTTCACCAAGCCAAGAGTTGGTCACCCACTCAACAATTAGTCATCAAATTAATAATTCTGAATTTTGGCCTATAAAAGGAGGCATTTGCCATGCATTTGGAGGCTTGGTTGTTCAGATCAAGTTCATGCTTTTTATTTCTCTCTTTATATTTTTTGTAATTTTTAAGTTTTGCTTTCATTAATATCTTGTTTATGTTTTTCATTTCCTTTCATTTCCTTAGTTAACTTGTATCTTATTTATGTTCTTGTTTTGTTTATTTATGTTTCTCTTCTTCATTATGTTTAGCTAAATTTATTATCTCAAAGTGAAAAGGTTACACTAATGGTGTAAGAATAAGTTTAGTGTAAACTCAACATGGACCTTAATGTTTAATATTATCATGTCTTATCTTTTTATCTTACTAATTCTTAATACCTTACTTGTTAAATGGTTAATCTAGATTTGTGTTGTACAACACTTGGTACAACAAATGCTTGGTACTCTCATAGCCCAACCGTATGGTATTACTTGCACCTGTGCTATGAAAGGAACTTGATTTGTTGTTAACATCATGAATTCCTGACAATATTTAAAAGTTTGGTGTTATGTAAATAAGATGATTAATATGATCATGTTAATAATTTATAATAAGCTATTAATGACAAATTATATGATTGGAACCTCCTTCGTGTGTGGTTTCCAAATTGAGTAATAAGAGTTTATACTATACTTGTTTGAAATACCATTAGTGGATCCTCTAACCTTGACATTTGTTTTTATCATTGTTTAATCCTTACAGTAATCTTCCATCTCAAAGTTCTCATTAATTTCTTCCTCTTTTTCTTTTTATTATTATTACTACTACTACTACTACTACTACTACTACTACTACTACTACTAGTACTACTATTAGTATTATTATTATTATTATTATTATTATTATTATTTACATTCTTGGTATATTTTATATACGTTAAGTATGCTTTGTGTTTGATCAAGGATCCTGACATTGTTGGTCTTACCTTGTTCATTCGCATCAGAAATCTGTTTATATTATATAATATATCTCTTTGATCCTTTCATAAACTCAGTATATAGGCTGGAAACCTGTGACCCGATCTTTTAGATCATTCTCAGGTATAACAATGCCACGTACCGAGTATTATTGTTATTATTATTATTATTACTATTAATATTATTATTACTATTGCTATTGTTGTTATTATTGTTGTTGTTGTTGTTGTATTGTTATTTATAATTTATACAATTAACCTCTCTGTTGTTCGACTCCGGTCTTACCGGGTTATTTATTACTTCAACACTCCTGCACTTGGGAGAAGACATCAATCTTTTGGTCGGGTCACAAGTCTAGGTACTCCATTGCTTTATTAGGGTCTTTATCTTCAAAAGTTCCATTGCACATCAATTCAACCATTTGCCTATCTCTAGGTGTTAACCCCTCATAAAAATATGAAACCAATCTCCATGTTTCAAAACCATGATGAGGGCAAGTATTAAGCAAGTCTCGATACATATCCCAACATTGGTAAAATGTTTCTCCTGGTTTTTGAGTGAAAGTGATGATTTGTCTTTTGAAAGAGTTTGTTCTGTGAGACAGAAAAAACTTCTTTAAAAATTATTATTGCATTTCATCCCAAGCACGAATGGATCCTGGTATCAAATTTTGTAGCCATGTTTTAGCTTTATCTTTTAATGAAAAAGGAAAAGCTTTAATATAATGGTGTTCATGCTATAATTTGAGTCATTATAGGTGTTACAAACCTCCTCAAATTCCTTTAAATGCAAGTATAGATTTTCTAGGTCTAAGCCATGAAAAGAAGGTAAAAGTTAAATAATGTTTGGCTTAAAATTAAAATGAGATGCATCAGGAGGGAAAACTATGCATGAGGGTGCACTTGTTCTTGTGGGATTCATGTGGTCTCTAAGTGTTCTCATACGGGTATTCTCATTATTCTCATTATGAAGTGACTGATTATCTTCTTCGACTATTTTTTCTGAAAATGATGAGGATACCCTACAAAGTCTACCACTTAATGTACGTGACCAAACACTCATGCACTTGTAGGAAGAGAATAAAAGGAAGAAGAAAACAAAAGAAAAAGAAACAAAGTTAGATACAAGAAAAGTGAAAAGAGAAAACAAAATAAATAATATAATTTATACAAGAATTTACCTCCCCGATAACGGTGCCAAAAACTTGACACGACCAAAAAATTGATGTCTTCTCCCAAGTGCAAGAGTGTCGAAGTAATAAATAATCCAGCAAGACTGGGGTCAAACCACAGAGAGGTTAATTGTATAAATTATAAATAACAATAAAACAACAACAACAACAACAATAGTAATAGTAGTAATAATAATAATAATAATAATAATAATAATAATAATAATACTCAGTACGTGGCATTGTTATAAGTGAGAATGATCTAAAAGATCGGGTCACAGGTTTCCAGCTTATATACTGAGTTTATGAAAAGATCAAAGAGATATATTATATAATATAAACAGATTTCTGATGCGAATGAACAAAGCAAGACCAACAATGTCAGGATCCTTGATCAAACACAGAGCATACTTAATGTACATAAAATATAACAAGAATGTAAATAATAGTAGTAGTAATAACAGAAGAGGAAGAAATTAATGAGAACTTTGAGATGGAAGATTACTGTAAGAATTAAACAATGATAAAAACAAATGTCAAGGTTAGAGGATCCACTAATGGTATTTCAAACAAGTATAGTATAAACTCTTATTACTCAATTTGGAAACCACACACGAAGGAGGTTCCAATCGGATGATTTGTCATTAATAGCTCATTATAAATTGTGAACATGATCATATTAATTATCTTATTTACATAACACCAAACTTTTAAATATTGTTAGGAATTCATGATGCTAACTTATGTTGACAACAAATCAAGTTCTTTTCATAGCATAGGTGTAGGTAATACTATACGGTTGTGCTATGAGAGTGTCAAGCATTTGTTGTACCAAGTGTTATACAACACAAATCTAGATTAACCATTTAACAAGCAAGGTATTAAGAATTAGTAAGATAAAAAGATAAGACATGTTAATATTAAACATTAAGGTCTATGTTGAGTTTACACCATACTTATTCTTAAACCATTAGTGTTACCTTTTCACCTTGACATAATAAACTTAGCTAAACATAACGAAGAAGAGAAACATAAATAAACAAAACAAGAACATAAATAAGATACAAGTTAACTAAGCAAATGAAAGGAATTGAAAAGCATAAACAAGATATTAATGGAAAGCAAAACTTAAGAATTACAAAAAAATATAAAGAGAGAAATAAAGAGCATGATCTTGATCTGAACAACCAAGCCCCTAAATGCATGGCAAATGCCTCCTTTTATAGGACAAAATTCAGAATTATTGATTTGATAACTAATTGTTGAGTGGGTGGCCAACTCTTGATTTGGTGAAAATCCTTATCTTCTTGTCTGAATAAAACAAAATTGCTAGCATCAGAATTGGGACCACTTGGAAACATGAAATTGTAGTAAATTGACTCAGATTTCCAGGAAAAAAAAATGGAGGTCATTTGGACTTCTAGAACTCCAGATATGAGCGAAACACTAAACAGTGTTCGGGTTGCAGGATAGATTCAGACTTCTACGTTGTTACTATAATTTGGACTTGCAAACGGCCTTCTTAGATCTTGGTGTCCACATGAAAATTGTAGGCCTATGTCTTACTGAATTGGTGTAAAAATGTGAGATCATTATGACATCTAGAACTCGAGATATGACTCAATTACCGAACAGTGTTCTAGTTTGGACTGCACCAACATCTCTTTTCTAAGTTTGGCCCTCTTTTTATCCTTTAAATTTCCATACTTGAACTCATCAATCAATCCTTTGATTTTTGTGATAGGCCTGCATTTAAGATGAACATTTACCATATATTAAGGCATTTTATAGTATCAGACTTGTTATTATAAAACATGCTTTAGTTAAGGAGTTATTGGTACTTCAAGTGCAAAATGATGATATAAAACCTTGATAAATATGCACTTTTAAGTACTAATCACTCACCCCTAATATAATGAATATAAATTTTAAATAGATTCTGAGGTGGTTTGGTTATGGTTCACCAAGAGTTGTGTTTCTGCAGCAAAAAGTAAATGATCCTTCAAATTTCAACTAATCCCTCTTTAACTCTCTTTTTTTGTTTTTTTTTTGTTTTTTTATATATACTGATATGATTAGAGATAGTAACAAGATGAAATATAATTTTTTTTTCTTAGATGACGCAGACACGAAGAACAAGAAGATGGACGCAAACACTGAAAAACTTAAGGGAACACTAAAAAAAAGAATAAAAATAACAGAATGATATGACCTTGTTTCGAAGCCTAGCTTTGATACCAACTGATGCAAACCTCGTGATCACGTGGTCACGCAACCCACAATCAAGATTGAGATCTGATCCCAGAAAGCCGAAAGAGGTCTGATAAGAGTGTGACACAATAGAAACCTGCCCCAAGGCAACAACACTATTGGAATAAGTAGAATAACGCCACGAAGCCAGTTAATCTTCGATAAGTCAGATTTAGTTCGTTCAAGAACTGAAGAATGCAAGAATCACTCTCACACGTTAAAACTAAAAAATTTAGAATAATATTCATCAAAGCTGCCGAAATTTTAGCTTACATGAGTTTAAGTAGTTCTTGAAAAATTAACCCTAATGGATCCCTTATGTGGACTTATATGAGGTCCACTCAAAATTGACCCAAAACCCTAAACTGAAAAACCCATAACTTAATCCAAACAAGCCTTGGATCCTAGCTGAAAATAAAGTATTAATTAAGCCCAAACAAGCCTTGGGCTATAGTTATCAAAATAAAAATAAAGCCCCTAATATTAAATCCTTGTTCTGCTATGAGAAGAAGAGAATGAAGTAAAATATTACAAAACTGATTCAAAGCTTATTTATAGCCTTCCATGCAGCCCCTTAATCCTAGAAACAAAAGGAAAAAGGTAGCCATCCATATTGTTTCCAAGTTGTAGTAAGATTCTTTTGTTTCCTTTGTTGTCCTCACTTCAAGGCCCAAATAAGGTTGTATTGGACCCCTCTTGCATATGGATAAGATGTACTAGGGTCTCCTCTTGATACTCTAATGGACCTTTCAATTCTGACTTGGTGGAAACCTTCAAAACCAATGCATTCAATGCCTCTTTCAATGTCTTTATCTTGGACCGAGTTATTGGACCATTTGGAACATGTAATGGGTCCTTGCTGGTGTTTCTGGGCTGGTCCACACCACTTAGAGCCCTCAACCACATTAGGTAGTGCATTTTCCAAACCTACCTCTTTTTGAGTGGGTCTTCAAGCCCTCACATCATGGGTAGTGCATTTTCCAACCTTACCTCTTTTTTAGTACGTCTTCAAGCCCTCACCTCATAGATAGTGCGTTTTCTAACCCTGCCTCCTTTCAAGTACGCCTTTGAGTCGTCACCTCTCAGGTAGTGCGTTTTCTAACCCTACCTCTGACACGACCAAAAGCTTGATGTCTTCTCCCAAGTGCAGGAGTGTCGAAGTAATAAATAACCCGGCAAGACCGAGGTCGAACCACAGAGAGGTTAATTGTATAAATTATAAATAACAAGACAACAACAATAACAACAACAATAACGATAATAACAATAATAACAATAATAGTAATAGTAATAGTAATAGTTATAATATTCAGTACGTGGCGTTGTTATACCTGAGAATGATCTTAAAAGATCGGGTCACAGGTTTCCAGCCTATATACTGAGTTTATGAAAAGATCAAAGATATATATTATATAATATAAACAGAATGTAAATAATAATAATAACAATAATAATAATAATAAAGGCAGAAGATGAAGAAATTAATGAGAACTTTGAGATGAAAGATTAACGTAAGGATTAAACAACGATAAAAACAAATGTCAAGGTTAGAGGATCCACTAATGGTACTTCAAACAAGTATAGTATAAACTCTTATTACTCAATTGGAAACCACACACAAAGGAGGTTCCAATCAGATTATAAATTGTTAACATGATTACATTAGTTATCTTATTCAAATAAAGCTAATACTTGTAAATGTTGGCAGGCATTCATGATTATAACTTATGTTAACAACAAATCAAGTTCCTTTCATAGCTCAGGTGTCGGTTATACCATACAGTATGGGCTATGAAAGTGCCAAGTATTTGTTGTACCAAGTGTTATACAACATAAATCTAGATTAACCATTTAACAAGCAAAGTATTAAAAGTGAACAAGATAACAAATATAAAACATGTTAGTATCCAACGTTAAGGTCCATGTTAAGTTTATATTATACTTATTCTTACACCATTAGTGTACCCTTTTCACCTTGACATAATTAACTTAGCTGAACATAATGAAAGAAAGAAACATAAATGAACAAGATAAGAACATAAATGAGAAAGAAGTTAATTAAGTAAAGAAAAGGAAATGAAGTGCATAAACTTGATATTAATGAAAGCAAAACATGAACAATACAAAGAGAGAAAGCAAGAGCATGATCTTGATATGAATATCAAGATGCCTCAATACATGGTAAGTGCCTCCTTTTATAGGCCAAAATTTGGAACTATTGATTTGTTGACTAATTGATGAGTGGGTGGCCACATCTTGACTTGGTGACAATCCTTATCTTCTTGTCTGAACAAGACGTCATTGCTAACATCATAATTTGCCCAGAATCCTTAGGAATATTCTAGGAAATTGTCTCAGCTTTCCAACAAAAAAAAAAGATGAGGTCATTTGGACTTCTAGAACTAAAGATATGGGCTGAACACTAAATAGTGTTTGGGCTGCAGGACAGCTTCGGACTTCTTTGTTGTTCCTATAATTTGGACTTGAAAACGGCCTTCTTAGATCTTGGTATCCAAATGAAAGTTGTAGGCCTATATGTTACCTTTCCATCCATATAAAATGGACCTAAATCCGAGATCTAGAGCTCCAGATATGATCCAATTACCGAGCAATGTTCCGGTTTGGACTGCACCGACATCTCTTTTCTAAGTTTGGCCATCTCTTTGTCCTTTAACTTTCAATGCTTAAACTCATCAATCAATCCTTTTATTTATATGATAGTCCTGCATTTAAAATGAGCATTTACCATAAATTAAGGTATCTTATAATATCAAACTTGTTATTATAAAACATGCTTTAGTTAAGGAGTTATTGATACTTCAAGTGCAAAATGATGATATAAAACCTTGATAAACATGCACTTTTAAGTACTAATCACACCCCCCAACCAGCTTATTACTAGTCCCTAGTAATCTAAAGCGTTAAAATAGAAAGACAATTTGCAACTTTCACAAAGCAAGGCATTCATCATTCAACTTCCATTAATCTATCCAGATAAACAAACTCTCATTAAATTTATATTCATGCTTGATACTTCTTAAACAAGATAATAATAAACCTTCTTTTTATGTGCTTAATATATGAAAACATAGATGATGGGGCTTTTGTTGGAAGAAAACAATATTATGTTCGAATGTTTAAAGTTAACTTCCTTGGGTTGGGATTATTATTTCTCTTTTCTTTTTTTTCTTTTTTTTTCTTTTTTTTATTATATATATATACACACATACAACTTAAAACACAATGTATCTTTAACCCATGTAACGAGTTTTCGGCTAATGACTCCCAGACCAGTTGGTCTTAGGGCATTAGGTGTTGAGACACCCCTACGAGCTTAGTAACTCGGGTTGCAGATACTGATACGTAGATAGTGCAATGTTTGATTCCCTTAAGCTTTTCTCCTCAACCCATGTAACAAGCTTTGGGCCAATAACTCCCAAGTCAGTTGACTTTAGGGTATTAGGTGTTAAAACACCCCTTCGGACTTAATTGCTTAGGTTAAGGAGGCTACGAAACCAAACTTATCTACGTTTTTATTATCATCAATATTATCAATTTTTTTTTTTTTTTTGCAAATTATATACTATCCCTTCCCCTTAGTTGTTACCTTCAACAAAAGAACATAAATAATGTAATAATCCAATGTGCAACCCACAATCATATGTTAAAGTGTGTGTGTGAAAATAAAGGTTTAATAATACTTGTTAAATGAGTATAGGAGCAGAATCAAGTGATAACAATGCGAGAGTTTGTAAACCTGAATATTTCAAGAAGTATTCTAATAGGCTTTGTTATGAATATTGCAAATAACCATTAGAAAATTTTTACTAAGATGCGTCTCAAGAATAATCCCTCTTTACTCTGCCATCCTAGTAATAATAGTTTCGCCAAATGGTTTTTTTAAAAAAAACAAAAACAGTTAGTTGGTTATTTTTTTTTTTTTAAACTACTACCCTCTCCCCCCAACCAAAACGAGACATTGTCCTCAATGTCCTAAGGTAGAAAGATAGAGTATAGAAGACATCACCTGAAACAACGAACAATGACAAACCTGAAACACACTTAAACAAACATAAGAAGTAACAAAACAAAATAATATGCTATTAATAAAACCAAAAGACACAAGGTTTCACAGATGAAGGCTCAAATCTAATCTAAGCTTTTTACGGCTTTCCTTAGTTGACCAATCTAGGCGACTCATGCAGGGATCAATGACAGGGATGAAAGATTGTAGTTGGTTAATCAATTGTTCAGCAGTAGCAGCAGAGATTATGATTTGTCGTGCCGAAGATGTTAGAAATTCCTGTTCCACAGCTTGATCAAGGAAAGACAGCAACTTATCATAAAAACCATTAACATTTAACAAACCTATAGGTTTATGGTGAATGTGCAGTTGGGCCCAAGATGAAATATGAAAGATCTCTTCCAATGTGCCCAGACCACCTGGTAAGGCAATGAAGGCATCAGCATGGCTAAACATGGTGTTCAGTCGGTCAGACATTGTGGAGACCTGTAGTTCAAACAAGTATAGTATAAACTCTTCTTACTCAATTAGAAACCACACACAAAGGAGGTTCCAATCAGATTATAAATTGTTAACATAATTACATTAGTTATTTTATTCGAATAATACAAATACTTGTAAATGTTGTCAGGTATTCATGATTATAACTTATGTTAACAGTAAATCAAGTTCCTTTCATAGTACAGGTGTCGATTATTGACACGACCAAAAGCTTGATGTCTTCTCCCAAGTGCAGGAGTGTCGAAGTAATAAATAACCCGGCAAGACCGAGGTCGAACCACAGAGAGGTTAATTGTATAAATTATAAATAACAAGACAACAACAATAACAATAACAATAACGATAATAACAATAATAACAATAATAGTAATAGTAATAATAATAGTTATAATACTCAGTACGTAGCGTTGTTATACCTGAGAATGATCTTAAAAGATCGGGTCACAAGTTTCCAGCCTATATACTGAGTTTATGAAAAGATCAAAGATATATATTATATAATATAAACAGAATGTAAATAATAATAATAACAATAATAATAATAATAATAAAGGCAGAAGATGAAGAAATTAATGAGAACTTTGAGATGAAAGATTAACGTAAGGATTAAACAACGATAAAAACAAATGTCAAGGTTAGAGGATCCACTAATGGTACTTCAAACAAGTATAGTATAAACTCTTATTACTCAATTGGAAACCACACATAAAGGAGGTTCCAATCAGATTATAAATTGTTAACATGATTACATTAGTTATCTTATTCGAATAAAGCTAATACTTGTAAATGTTGGCAAGCATTCATGATTATAACTTATGTTAACAACAAATCAAGTTCCTTTCATAGCTCAGGTGTCGGTTATACCATACAGTATGGGCTATGAAAGTGCCAAGTATTTGTTGTACCAAGTGTTATACAACATAAATCTAGATTAACCATTTAACAAGCAAAGTATTAAAAATGAACAAGATAACAAATATAAAACATGTTAGTATCCAACGTTAAGGTCCATGTTAAGTTTATATTATACTTATTCTTACACCATTAGTGTATCCTTTTCACCTTGACATAATTAACTTAGCTGAACATAATGAAAGAAAGAAACATAAATGAACAAGATAAGAACATAAATGAGAAAGAAGTTAACTAAGTAAAGGAAAGGAAATGAAATGCATAAACTTGATATTAATAAAAGCAAAACATAAGCAATACAAAGAGAGAAAGCAAGAGCATGATCTTGATCTGAATACCAAGATGCCTCAATACATGGTAATTGCCTCCTTTTATAGGCCAAAATTTGGAACTATTGATTTGTTGACTAATTGATGAGTGGGTGGCCACATCTTGACTTGGTGACAATCCTTATCTTCTTGTCTGAACAAAATGTCATTGCTAACATCATAATTTGCCCAGAATCCTCAGGAATGTTCTAGGAAATTGTCTCAACTTTCCAACAAAAAAAAGATGAGGTCATTTGGACTTCTAGAACTCAAGATATGGGCTGAACACTAAATAGTGTTTGGGCTGCAGGACAGCTTCGGACTTCTTCGGTGTTCCTTCAATTTGGACTATGATTATTATTACTTTTTTTTTCTTCTTTTTTTTTTATATACATATATATACACATACAACTTAAAACACAATGTATCTTTAACCCATGTAACGAGTTTTAGGCTAATGACTCCCAGACCAGTTGGTCTTAGGGCATTAGGTGTTGAGACACCCCTACGAGCTTAACAACTCGGGTTGCAGATATTAATACGTAGATAGTGCAATGTTTGATTCCCTTAAGCTTTTCTCCTTAACCCATGTAACAAGCTTTGGGCCAATAGCTCCCAAGTCAGTTGACTTTAGGGTATTAGGTGTTAAAACACCCCTTCGGGCTTAATTGCTTAGGTTGAGGAGGCTACGAAACCAAACTTATCTACGTTTTTATTATCATCAATATTATCAATTTTTTTTTTTTCACTATCCCTTTCCCTTAGTTGTTACCTTCAACAAAAGAACATAAATAATGTAATAATCCAATGTGCAACCCACAATCATATGTTAAAGTGTGTGTGTGAAAATGAAGGTTTAATAATACTTGTTAAATGAGTATAGGAGTAGAATCAAGTGATAACAATGCGAGAGTTTGTAAACCTGAATATTTCAAGAAGTATTCTAATAGGCCTTGTTATGAATATTGCAAATAACCATTAGAAAATTTTTACTAAGATGCGTCTCAAGAATAATTCCTCTTTACTCTGCCATCCTAGTAATAACAGTTTTGCCAAATGGTTTTTTTAAAAACAAAAACAGTTAGTTGGTTAGTTTTTTTTTTTTTTTTTTAAACTACTACCCTCTCCCCCCAACCAAAATGAGACATTGTCCTCAATGTTCGAAGGTAGAAAGATAGAGTATAGAAGACATCACCTGAAACAACGAACAATGACAAACCTGAAACACACTTAAACAAACATAAGAAGTAACAAAACAAAATAATATGCTATTAATAAAACCAAAAGACACAAGGTTTTACAGATGAAGGCTCAAATCTAATCTAAGCTTTTTACGGCTTTCCTTAGTTGACCAATCTAGGCGACTCATGCAGGGATCAATGACAGGGATGAAAGATTGTAGTTGGTCAATCAATTGTTCAGCAGTAGCAGCAGAGATTATGATTTGTCGTGCTGAAGATGTTAGAAATTCCTGTTCCACAGCTTGATCAAGGAAAGACAGCAACTTATCATAAAAACCATTAACATTTAACAAACCTATAGGTTTATGGTGAATGTGCAGTTGGGCCCAAGATGAAATATGAAAGATCTCTTCCAATGTGCCCAGACCACCTGGTAAGGCAATGAAGGCATCAGCATGGCTAAACATGGTGTTCAGTTGGTCAGACATTGTGGAGACCTGTAGTTCCTCTCCAATTGTTTTTCCAATGATGTCTCCATTTGTTAAAGCTTTGGGGACAACCCCTAAAATTTGACTGCCTCCCAAAAAAGCAGCCATTGACACCCCTCCCATTAACCCAAGGCTACCTCCCCCATACACTAAATGAATCTTTCTTTCAGCTAGTACCCGACCAAGATGATTTGCTGATTCTAAAAACTCTTTTTCTTTCCCAGGACTGGATCCACCGAAAACACCAAAATATTTTTTATGTGATGACTTGAGGAACCTGCCATTTCTACACACTTCTATATTTGATGAATGTATGGGATGAGTAGAAATGAAGGGAAGGAAGAGAAGAATTTATAGATGAAAAATTGAAAATGCAATCATATCACCTATATGTAGGCCGGCTGTTGTCTCACACTCTCTCTCTTTTTATTTATTTATTTTGACAAATCATGTATGTACAGGTAGTTGTGATTATGGCTCACATCTTCCCTTGGTTTTATGTCCAAGAACGGCTTAAACGCCCTCTATGGGTCGGGGATAGGCTTCCCATCCAGTTTTCTTAAAAACTGGCAAACAGGGTCTTTTTTAGTCAGATTCCCAAGACTAAGTCGATCATGTTCTTTATGGAATTGTGGCCATAAATCATGAATTACACAATGCACATCTCCACTAGGATGCGTCTCAAGGGTCAACAAAAGATTATCTAAAGACCCCTTACTCAGGCCATCCTTAATGAATTGTATCTTATCTTCACGGTTTAAGATACCATTCCTAAAGAACGACATGTTGCATTGCAAGTCCATCTGGCACATCTGTGACAGACTTTTAGTCGTTTTGCACGACGTTTCTTTGCAAAAGTGCTTGTACCTGTTCCAGGCATGTGTGAAATGAAAGAATTGGAGGACTCACCTGATAATCGGACCTTTGCTTCAATTAGCCAGCGAATATCTTCAGGAATTCCTTGATTCATTAACAACCTCAATCTTGCACACCTAGCACGGTAAATTTTTATAATCGCATTTGGAGGCAGAGCGGGAAAATACCTTTTCAACTTTTCAAGAGTAGTGTCCATTTTCAAAAGAGAATTAGGGAAAAGATTCAAAGAAGGGAGAAAAAGCTAAGAATTGTACACATATATACAAATATCAGTTATTTGGGAAACTGAAAGAACCGACTTAAGTCACGGAGTACCGTTATCCGCCATTTGACCGGGGTGAGAGAGACTAGCAAAACAAAAGTTGCACCAACACAAAACAATGTGAGAAAAATAAAATAATCAACCTTTATCTACAAGATCATTCAAACCAATGGATGCATTTTCACTAGGAAACTCATCAAAGTAAGCTTTCAAACGATGTCTATTTACCTTCAAAACATTGTCATTCTTTGGATTCTCAATATCAATGGCCCCATAAGGATACACGTGTTTCAAGATAAATGGACCGCTCCATCTTGATCTTAGTTTTTCAGGAAATAATTGGAGTCGAGAATTATAAAGCAAAACTTTTTTACCAGTATCAACTTTTTGACAATTTTCACAAGTTTTGCAGAATGCATGTGTGTCCTTGAACATGGTGGGCCAATAAAATCCATTTTGTAAGATTTTTGCAGTCGTCTTTCTTAATGAGAAATGACTCCCACATGCCTCAGAATGACAAAGTTTAATGACACTACTTACCTCATTGTCGGGAATGCATTTTTGAAATATTTGATCAGGACAATTTTTGAATAAGTAAGGGTCATCCAAATAAAAGTTCTTCACTTCGTTCAAAAACTTTTCTTTGTCTTCAGTACTCCAATGAGCTGGCAAATCTCCTAAAGGAAGAAAATTGATATTTTTAGCAAACCAAGAAATTGAACTAAGAGAAAGTAAGGATTCGTCAGGAAAGTAATCATCAATTGGTGGGATGTCAGATGTCAAATCTGTTGTCACTCTTGACAAAAGATCGGCATCAATATTTTTTGTGCCTTTTTCATCTGTGATTTCTTCCTGAGAATAAATCATTTGCAAATCTTCAGATTCATCCAACTCAATTTTACTCAAAGTAGATTCAAGTTGATCATGAACTAATTCTTCAATAAGATCTACTTCTTGTAAATCATTATCATCTCCAGGCTGCTTGCAAATGTTGAAAATATTCATCTCCAATGTCATGTTTCCGAAAGATAACTTCATGAGTCCATTCCTACAATTAATCAATGCATTAGAAGTTGCAAGAAACGGACGTCCTAAAATAATAGGAAATGAATTACATGCTTCAACAGGTTGCGTATCCAAGACAATAAAATCCACAGGATAAATGAATTTATCGACTTGTACTAACACATCTTCAATTATTCCTCTAGGCACTTTTACAGATCTATCGGCAAGTAAAAGAGTTACAGAAGTTGGTTTTAACTCACCTAGATTGAGACTCTGAAAAACTGAGTATGGAAGTAAATTCACACTAGCTCCAAGATCAAGTAAGGCTCTTTCAATTTTATGTTCTCCAATAAAGCAAGAAATTGTAGGACAACCAGGGTCTTTATATTTCAAAGCATTATTGTTTTGAAGAATGGCACTTACTTGTTCAGCTAAAAAGGCTTTCTTTTTCACATTCAGTTTTCTCTTCACAGTGCACAAATCTTTCAAAAATTTAGCATAAGAAGGAACCTGTTTAATAGCATCCAACAAAGGTATATTGATCGTTACCTGTTTGAAAGTTTCAAAGATTTCAGAGTTGTGATTGACTTTTCTTTGTTTGGTCATGGCATGAGGAAATGGAAATGCTGGCGGGGAATCAGTCTTTTCTTTGCAATGTTCAGGTTCAACCCCTTCCTTACCCTCAGAGATAGATTCATCATCTTTCTTACAAGGTTCAAGAATAGGTTTTTTAATAACCTTACCACTACGAAGAGTGATGACTGATTTGACTTGATCCATGTGTTGGCTTCCAGAACTACTCGCATTTGCATTGTATTGCCCCTTTGGATTTTGTTGTGGTTGAGAAGGAAACTTACCTTTCTCTTGGAAACTGAGAGCAGATGTTAATTTTGCAAGAGCATCTTTAAAATCGGTCATACTTTGAGCAAGTTGAGTGTTGATTGTCTCCTGCTTTTCAATGAATGCATGCAATGTTTCCTCAAAATTTCTTCTAGGAGGTGGAGCATAAGGAGGTGCATATCCATGAGAATTTTGGAAATTATGGTGTGCTTGAAACGGTGGTTGTGAAGTTTGTGCATTATTGCTATCACTCTTCCAACTGAAATTTGGGTGATTTCTCCAACCAGGGTTATATGTTTGTGAGTATGGGTTATGGTTGGGTCTTTGGAAATTGTTTAAAGCATGGGCTTGTTCATGGAGGCATTCCCTAAAAGAAGGCAAAGTTGGACAATCATTTGTTGAGTGTTCCTTGGTTTCACAGATTTGACACACAATGTCTTGAACAGATTTTAATTTACCACTCTTTTTCAATTCAAGTGCTTCGACTTTTCTAGCTAAAGATGCAAACTTGGCTTGGAGGTCATGATCTTCCCTAATGTTGTGCATACCTCCACTAGATGTATGAGGTTGAGTTTTACTTGGTGCCTCATAAGTACCTGTGGTGTCCCAATTTTGAGCATTTTCGGCTAGCAAGTCTAGGTACTCCATTGCTTCATTAGGGTCTTTATCTTTAAAAGTTCCATTGCACATCAATTCAACCATTTGCCTATCTCTAGGTGTTAAACCTTCATAGAAATGTGAAACCAATCTCCATGTTTCAAAACCATGATGAGGGCAAGTATTAAGCAAATCTCGATACCTATCCCAACATTGGTAAAATGTTTCTCCTGGCTTTTGAGTAAAAGTGATGATTTGTCTTTTGAAAGAGTTTGTTCTGTGAGATGGAAAAAACTTCTTTAAAAATTGTTGTTGCATATCATCCCAAGCACGAATGGATCCTGGTCTCAAATTTTGTAGCCATGTTTTAGCTTTATCTTTTAATGAAAAAGGAAAAAGCTTTAATCGAATGGTGTTCATGCTACAATTTGAGTCATTATAAGTATTACAGACCTCCTCAAATTCCCTTAAATGCAAGTATGGATTTTCTAGGTCTAAGCCATGAAAAGAAGGTAAAAGTTGAATAATGTCTGTCTTAAAATTAAAATGAGATGCATCAGGAGGGAAAACTATGCATGAGGGTGCACTTGTTCTTGTGGGATTCATGTGATCTCTAAGTGTTCTCATACGGTTATTCTCATTATTCTCATTATGAAGCGATTGATTATCTTCTTCAGCCATATTTTCTGAAAATGATGAGGATAGCCTACAAAGTCGACCACTTAATGTACGTAACCAAACTCCCATGCACGTGTAAGAAGAGAATTAAAGGAAGAAAAGAAAAGAGAAGAAAAAGAAACAAAACAAAACAAAACAGAAGACACAAGAGTTAGAAAAAAATAAAAAGTGAAAAGAGAAAATAAAATAAATATTATAATTTATACAAGAATTTACCTCCCCGGCAACGGCGCCAAAAACTTGACACGACCAAAAGCTTGATGTCTTCTCCCAAGTGCAGGAGTGTCGAAGTAATAAATAACCTGGCAAGACCGGGGTCGAACCACAGAGAGGTTAATTGTATAAATTATAAATAACAAGACAACAACAATAACAACAACAATAACGATAATAACAATAATAACAATAATAGTAATAGTAATAGTAATAGTTATAATATTCAGTACGTGGCGTTGTTATACCTGAGAATGATCTTAAAAGATCGGGTCACAGGTTTCCAGCCTATATACTGAGTTTATGAAAAGATCAAAGATATATATTATATAATATAAACAGAATGTAAATAATAATAATAACAATAATAATAATAATAAAGGCAGAAGATGAAGAAATTAATGAGAACTTTGAGATGAAAGATTAACGTAAGGATTAAACAACGATAAAAACAAATGTCAAGGTTAGAGGATCCACTAATGGTACTTCAAACAAGTATAGTATAAACTCTTATTACTCAATTGGAAACCACACACAAAGGAGGTTCCAATCAGATTATAAATTGTTAACATGATTACATTAGTTATCTTATTCAAATAAAGCTAATACTTGTAAATGTTGGCAGGCATTCATGATTATAACTTATGTTAACAACAAATCAAGTTCCTTTCATAGCTCAGGTGTCGGTTATACCATACAGTATGGGCTATGAAAGTGCCAAGTATTTGTTGTACCAAGTGTTATACAACATAAATCTAGATTAACCATTTAACAAGCAAAGTATTAAAAGTGAACAAGATAACAAATATAAAACATGTTAGTATCCAACGTTAAGGTCCATGTTAAGTTTATATTATACTTATTCTTACACCATTAGTGTACCCTTTTCACCTTGACATAATTAACTTAGCTGAACATAATGAAAGAAAGAAACATAAATGAACAAGATAAGAACATAAATGAGAAAGAAGTTAATTAAGTAAAGGAAAGGAAATGAAGTGCATAAACTTGATATTAATGAAAGCAAAACATGAACAATACAAAGAGAGAAAGCAAGAGCATGATCTTGATATGAATATCAAGATGCCTCAATACATGGTAAGTGCCTCCTTTTATAGGCCAAAATTTGGAACTATTGATTTGTTGACTAATTGATGAGTGGGTGGCCACATCTTGACTTGGTGACAATCCTTATCTTCTTGTCTGAACAAGACGTCATTGCTAACATCATAATTTGCCCAGAATCCTTAGGAATATTCTAGGAAATTGTCTCAGCTTTCCAACAAAAAAAAAAGATGAGGTCATTTGGACTTCTAGAACTCAAGATATGGGCTGAACACTAAATAGTGTATGGGCTGCAGGACAGCTTCGGACTTCTTCGTTGTTCCTATAATTTGGACTTGAAAACGGCCTTCTTAGATCTTGGTGTCCAAATGAAAGTTGTAGGCCTATGTTTTACCTTTCCATCCATATAAAATGGACCTAAATCCGAGATCTAGAGCTCCAGATATGATCCAATTACCGAGCAATGTTCCGGTTTGGACTGCACCGACATCTCTTTTCTAAGTTTGGCCATCTCTTTGTCCTTTAACTTTCAATGCTTAAACTCATCAATCAATCCTTTTATTTATATGATAGTCCTGCATTTAAAATGAGCATTTACCATAAATTAAGGTATCTTATAATA
The DNA here is from genome assembly GCA_018804465.1 of Populus tomentosa. Lineage (NCBI taxonomy): Eukaryota > Viridiplantae > Streptophyta > Magnoliopsida > Malpighiales > Salicaceae > Populus > Populus tomentosa. The sequence continues at coordinate 21,481,366 of CM031971.1, read as the reverse complement.
TCAAACTTGTTATTATAAAACATGCTTTAGTTAAGGAGTTATTGATACTTCAAGTGCAAAATGATGATATAAAACCTTGATAAACATGCACTTTTAAGTACTAATCAACCTCCTTTCGAGTGCGCTTTTCCCCTTCGAGTCCTATCTCTTTTTGAACGCTCCTTTGAGCTCGCATCTCTTGAATAGTGCGCCTTCGAGCCCTATCATGTCGTTTCTTCAAGACATTTCACCTGGGTAGGTCACCCATCACAATTAGATCTCTTTGAAAAATCTTTTCATCTTCCATTTGGGCCGGTTGCCCATTACAACGAAACTATTTTATTTTTAGAAATCCTTGCATTTCTCACCACCTTCAAAATCTTCCATTTTGAGCAGGTTGCCCATTACAATGAAACCATTTTTTTATTTAGAAATCCTTGCATTTCTCACCACCTTCAAAATCTTCCATTTTGGGTAGGTTGTCCATTTCAATAAAATCATTTTGAGAAATTTTTGCATTTCTCACCTCCTCCAAAATTTTCATCTAGGCAGGTTGCCCATTACAATAAGATCACTTCGAAAAATCATCGTATTTTTCACCACTTTGAAAAATCTCTATATTTTTCTCCACTTCAAAAAATCACTGAGTTTTTCACCTGGGCAGGTCACCCATTACAACAAGACCACTTTGAAAAATCTTTGCATTTTTCACCTGGGTAGGTCACCCATTACAATAAGACCACCTTAAAAAACCTTTTTTCAATTTCCTTTTGGTAGGTCACCCATGACAATTCGACCACTTCAAAATCTTTGCATTTTCAAAAGATAAATCTTCCAGTTTTCACTCTGAGTGCGCTTTCTAGCCCTCAAAAGGATTCATCATTCCATCATCTCTCATTCTTATTTTTCTTCTTTACAATGCTTACTATCTAAAGTCTCTTATGAGACTTTCTATCATAAGCATTGTAAAGAGAGGGGCAACTGTCATAACCCAATTCTAGGTTATTCCCTAAAAATAACTTCTTTTTCAAAATAAAAATCAAAAAATAAAATAAAGGCTAGCAATATGGAGAAAGTAGGCTGGGGAATCAAGCTATAATTTTTTAGATGAAATTAAAGACCTAATTGTACCCCATTATGCCCAAAAATGGAGAAAAAAATGCAAATTCAATATCAAATTAAATGATTATTGGACGGATTTGCATAAAAATTAAGTCTAAGGACATAATTAAATTTTTAATAGGCCAATTTGATTTAATCGTGGGCCAAATTAAATTTTAATTATGTTTAAGAATTAATTTAGGTTCAATTGAAGGATTTAATTAAGTGCAAGGACTTAATTATACTTTAAATGGGTCAAATTAATTTTATTTGAGGCTTAATTGGTGAAAAATTAAGTTTGGTAGCCTAATTTGGGCTTAATTGAGAAGATTAGGAATTTAAGAAACCAAATTTAATTTTTTTTCAAGTTAGTTGATTGAAATTAGGGGCCAAATTGCAAGAAAATTGAAGTTTTGGGATCAATTAGGGGTTAAATTGAAGAAATTGACAACCAATGACCAATCTGCAAAAGGCGCCAAATTTTAGGGGCTTAATTGACAAAAACTAGGGGGAAATTTGAAGAAATTGAAAGTTTTATGGTAAATTAGGAGTTAAATTGATAAAATCCAAGACCAAGGACTATATTGCAATAGGCGCGTAACTTTAGGGTTTCAATTGAAGTTCATCAGAGGCTTAATTGCCTTAAATCCAAAGTTTAGGGTAAATTAGGGGTTCAATTAAAACAAATTGAAAGATAGAGGACTGCATTGAACTTCAGTAAAATCCTTATTCAAACACAAAATAGTGTTGTTTTGAGTGTTATAAAAAAAAAAAAAGGAGAAGACCAGATTGTCTTCTTTTTTTTACCCAAAAGAAACTTGCTTGGTACCTATTTTACAGGTGCATTTAATGCACCTAACGTCCACCAAATTTAACCAAACTTACACGAAAATGATCCTCTGAAGTTCTTCTACAGCGCCATGTGAATAGTTCAGTCTGAATGACAATCATTCGACACCGGCGCCGGCATAAATATGCCTACTCAAGCAGCTTTTTCTGCAGAATTGACAACTTAGGATGCCTACTTTGAGTCAACGGTTGAGATCCTTTCAAACCGAATCAAGGGCAGAAATTTTTTCCCGGTGCTGACGAGATTACCCTCTTACACCGCCTATAAATAGAGGCTCCATTGATGAGCTGAAGGAGGAGAAATAGGGTCTAAAGTAAGCCAAAAAACCAGCCTTCCTCCCTCTCCCCACTGCAGATTTTCTTTTTCTACTTCTTCTTCTTTCTTCCTCCGCCATAGGAAACCAACATCGTCACCATTTCTTCCTCCAGCTCCGCCTTGAGCAACCAGAACCACCAAGCGTTGCCAAGACCACCGGCCAGCCACCACTGTGTCTGTAATAAGCCACCGTGAACTCTTTCTCTCCTCTGCAAGATGTTCCTTCTTCCTTCTCTCTCCACCGTGGCCTTTGGCCACCACCATTCCTACCCAGAACACCAGCTCCACCACAGGAAGCCAATACAACCACCAACTGGCCACCACGACTCTCTCCCTCTTCTCTTTCTAGAATTTCTCTCTCCTCTACAACCTTTTCTTCTTCCTCCCATAGCCGACACCAGCCACCATCACCTCAACCGACACCTCCTGATCCACCGGCTAGACATTCTCAGAACGTCCACAACCCCTACGCCAGGCAACTTTCTCCACCCCGTTTCGCCTCCTTCTTTGTCGAGGTTGCTACATGTAGAATTCATTTCTGCATGCAGCGGCTGATTAATTAACTTCGACCTCGGGCCGAGCCAGTTTTGGCCAGCCTAAATGGTTGGGCTAGATCTGGCCCAATCCTTTGTTTTTTGAAAAAAAAAAAATTCAAAAATCATTTTAAAAATAGTGATTTTCTCAAATATTTTTCTATCCATTTTGCATAATATCGGGTTATATATTTACATTGTAAAATACAAATCTGGTATTAAAATACCCGATTTTCTCCGAAATATTTCAAAAATAAAATTCAAAACATTTTAAAAAATAAAAAAATATCTTATTACATAGGTCAAATCCTAAAATTTTTCCAAGCATATTTTTCATATAAAAAACAAAAACAAAAATTGCATCTTTTTTCATGTTTAAAAAAATAAAAAACGGATATCGTAACCAGTTTATGATTATCTATTAGGATTTGGCCAATATATCAAAAATCTTTTTTTCTAATCTTTTTTAGGATCCAGATGTAGACTTTAATATTTGTGTGATGTAAAATTACACGATAAAATACACCATCAAGTATTAAAGAAACAAGGTGTAAATAAATGCAATGCTAAAATTCAGACTTTAGAACGGTTAGGATTTAACCTAATAAGGTAGAGACTCTCTCATGAAGAGAGATCTACCTTGAGCTTTAGAAAGACCAACAAAAAGCAATCAAACAACAATGCAGCTTACCTTGGGTAAGGTGCACTAGGGGTGATGCATCTTTCCCTTGCACAACTAGTTCCTTACTTAAACTCTCGCAAACCATAGGTTCCTAGTGACCATAATACTAGGTGGCGACTCCTAAACATTAATCATAATTTTATGATTAAATCAAAAAACTTTTCTCAACATACAATACCCCTCACACAGGAGGCACGACAGTAGCCTCCGCCGTCGCCAGATGTTTTGAATGCCCTTGGGTTTATAGGCCTACACTACTAGATTGGCAGACCTTATAGAGAAGGGAAAAGAAAAGCATAATAACAATTATTATTATTATTATTATTATTATTATTATTGTTATTGTTATTGTTAATGATTTTTAAAAAAAATCCTTATGTAGAAACTTTGGCCATGCAAGTTTAATATTATTATTAATATGATAAATATTATTATTTGTATTCTAAATATTATTATATTAATTGTAATTAAAAGTATTGATATTACAAATAGAAGAAAATTGAAAAAAATATATATAGTAACAATTATTATTGTTGTTGTTGTTGTTAATAATGTTTTTTTAAAAAATTATTACTGTATAAACTTTGGTCATGCAAGTTTAATATTATTATTAATATGATAAATATTATTATTTGTATTCTAAATATTGTGATCTTTATTGTAATTAAAAGTATTAATTAATTATAATTAATTAGCTTAGAATGTTGCCACCTGGCGCTAAGGCTAACAAGCTAGAGCATTGGGGCCACCACGCTCGCCTGGCCACAGGCCCAGGTAGCAAACACCTGGCGCGGGGTCTGCTAAGTCTTAGGCACTAAGGGCAAATCCACGTGCTTGGCTGCAGCTCAGGAGGGGGGGTCATTTCTCTACTATGTTTTTTTTGGCAAAAATTACAACTAAGGGTATTGCCTCCTTTGCGAAAAACTATTGGGGTTGGCTTGGCAGTTGGACCCAACGTTGTTGGGGCTGGTAGCCAAGCCCAGTCTAAAACACTTTCAAAAGGAGTCACCAATGTTGGGTCATGTTGCTTAACAGGATCTAGTAGTTTTAGGTCTAACTCAAAACACTTCAAAAGGAGGTCGGGTTTGCTTGCCTAGCCCGACTCACCGATCTTAGATCTGGTTTCCAGTGAAACCCAATATCCTATGGTCTTGCAGTGCAGTCATACCCAAGAATATTAATATTTGTATTATAAATATTTTAAATTTATTATTATTAATATTAGAAATTTTATTATTTTTCTTATGAATATTTTTTTTTATAATAATTAAAAGTATTAAAATTAAAATATTATTATTTTTATTACAAATATTATTTTTATTATAATTCTAAATATTCATATAAAAAATATTATTATTTGTGCTAGAAATATTCTTGGGTTTCAATATTATTATCTATGTTATAAATATTATTATTTTTATTATAATTCTAAATATTCATCTAAAAAACATTATTATTTGTGTTAGAAATATTGTTGGGTTTCTAAATATAATTATTTGTGTTATAAATATTATTATTTTTATTATAATTAAAAGTATTAATAGAGAAAATATTACTATTTGTGGTATAAATATTATTATTTTTATTATAATTCTCTTAGGTGCTGAACCAATTGGTCGTAGGTACTGTGTGAGGATCCAATTCTATTGGGTCCGACATCAGGACTCAACGCTATTAAGTCATGCGTCAGGATCCTTTTCTCTTGGATCCAATGTTCTTGGGTCATGGTTTGTGTTATAAATATTACTATTTTTTTTTATAATTCAAAGTATTCATATCAAATATATTATTATTTGTGTTATAAATATTATTATTTTTATTATAATTCTAAGTATTGATATAAAAAATATTATAATTCGTGTTATAAATATTTTTGGGTTTCTTAATATAATTATTTGTGTTATAAATATTATTATTTTTCTTATAATTCAAAGTATTTATATCAAATATATTATTATTTGTGTTACAAGTATTCTTGAGTTTCTTAATATAATTATTTGTGTTATAAGTATTATTATTTTTCTTATAATTCAAAGTATTCATATCAAAGATATTATTATTTGTGTTATAAATATTATTATTTTTATTATAATTCCAAGTATTAATGTAAAAGATATTATTATTTGTGTTATAAATATTCTAGGAATTCTTAATATAAGTATTTGTGTTATAAATATTATTATTTCTCTTATAATTAAAAATATTATTATAAAAAGTATGATTATTTGTATTATAATTTAAATAATTAATATAAAAAATATTATTATTTTTATTTTAATTCTCTTAGGTGCTCCAGACATAGAAACAATTGGCCTTGGGTCTGTGTCGAGACCCAAGTCTCATGGTTCTCACAACGCCACTATACCCAAAGATATTATTATTTGTATTATAAATATTTTAAATTTAATTATTATTAATATTGAAAATATTATAATTTATCTTATAAATATTATTTTTTACTTATAATTAAAATTATTAAAATTAAAAATATTATTTTTTATTATAATTAAAAGTGTTGATATTAAAAATAGTATTATTTGTGTTCTAAATTGTAACGGCCTGGATTTTTCTACATTCTTTTTCGCAATATATTGTAAAATTTCAGGTAATTTTTTTTATATATATATATATATACAGGTTCCACCAAAATTTCCACCAAAATTTCGGCAGAGTCTCCCCTGTACCGGTAGATCCCAAGTTATCGACATATACCTTTTTTACACTTCTAATAACTCAAAATCACGACCCAATCATCCTGTGCCTCAACCCAACTCATTCTCATCAACACAACACATCTTATTCAATAACATCATATAATGCAATTCAAATAAAGATTCAATTTCAACTGTAAACATGCATGGTCAAAAAGGTACTAAGAGTTTCAACCATTAGATTAAAGACATACATTCAAATTTACAGATTTCTATTACATCTCAAGTTTTAGGAGATAAGTCTTTTAATTTACAATTAATTTACATGGTCAAAAGCAAAAGATAACTAAACTAGTATTACCCTTGACGCAACCCTGGTGGACCTGATAATAGAAATTAACATGTACACATAAATATAAAATATAGTAACAAGCAATAACAATGGCAGACAATAATCTCTACGGAATTTCTTTTTTATATATATAAAATTAGGCATAAACCTCTTTTACAACATATATTTTCCATCTATTACCAATATCCATCTAATATCCTATCTCATTTGCCAAGAATAATTCCATCTTGGAAATCTCAACACAACTCAATGGTTTGCAAACACCATCTCCTTATAAATCAATTTTCACTTGATACCAAGATATTCCTCTCTTGATATCATTAGCTTATCTCATTCTTTTGGAATAATGAATCAATATTTTTTTTTCCTTTTCTAAATCTATTGCTAGAAGGTAATCGCTGAAACTAATAAATCTCATTAATATCATTAGTCTTCTAATATTGGGCAAGACTAATCAATTTAAACTATACCAGCACCGATGAAACCTCTTCGATACCATTAGCAATCCAAACCTGGTAGCTAATCCATGCCATTTGATTCTTCCATTCGTATCGAATCCCTTTCATTTTCTTATTAACATCATATGCATTGTAACCACGGTTGCCAAGTATCATTTACACACAATCTTAGTTATCGACACCACGGTCACTAAGCATCCTTCACATAACTTTGGACACCCTCATTATAGTGCCAAGTATCAATTTATGCCCTTAGCCACCATCATTATGGTGTTAAGTATCACTGTAATGTATCCTTAGCCACCAACACTATGGTAATTAATTATCTATCAATTCCCCTCAAATCTCCAAATCATTGTGTCTACCCAATAACCACATTAATTAATTTACTCAAAATCTTAGTCATATATTAATTATTTTACTCATAACATTTAGAATTTACTACTTCTAACTTCAATCAATTAATTCACATAATCTTTTCAAAACTTAACTATCTGGCTAACTCATCTCAGTTGCCAATAATTCTGGTAATTTCATATAATTACCCATATATTTGGTTAACCTTTCTTGGTTACCAGTACATCTAGTAATTCCATACGAATTACCCAGCCTCCAGTTATACATTCAGTACATTGATTCATACAAAATACATTATGATTTAGAATGCATCTACATGATTCCTTGCAAAAGTAGGTTCCCGTGTATCGGGTTTCCTAGACATCTCGTTGGTGTGATGTCCCTGCAGCAGTACAAAACATTTAAGAGAATGCAAATACTTAAGAATACTAATAATGGTAACTAACGGTCTGGCAGTTAAATGAAGCATTAACGTTTATAATATCATCATGTACTTGGTATAAACAGCTAGTGGTACATATAGATGCACCAATTTTATTTTATTTATTTTGCAATCAACCATAATCTTAAACCCGACTATCCTCTTAGGGCATTATTTGCTGAGGTTAACCGTTCACTCACCCCGATCATCCACTTCGGATGCCATTAGCCAAGCTAATCAATCGTTCGTCCCGGTCATCCTTTCGGATGCCATTAGCCGAAGCTAATCAATCGCTCGTCCCGGCCATCCTTTCGGATGCCATTAGCCGAAGCTAATCAATCGCTCGTCCCGGCCATCCTTTGGGATGCCATTAGCCGAAGCTAATCATTCGTTCGTCTCGGCCATCCATCTGGATGCCATTAGCCGAAGCTAATCGGTCCTTCATCCCGGCCATCCATTCGGATGCCATTAGCCGAAGCTAATCAACCTTTAGTCAACATTTAAACGTTCGACAATCTAGTATCAGTTCTAACAATACGGTAATAATCATATTAAAGTATTTCAATATTCAACGTATGAAAAAAAAGAAAGGTGTAAGTCACCTACCTAGAAGAGGTGCACGTGCTGCCACTCCATGCAATTGTCCAATCCCCACAGCTTTCCCTAAAACTGGATGAGTTACTGTTCAACATGCACGAAACCTTGCCGGAGAATTAGTTTCCGATCTCCACCGTTCAGAATGCAGGACACATCTAGGCGCACCACATATCCAAAACTGAGCATGATCCAATGGTTGAAGAGAGCGAAATCGGCCGGCGACCAAACTGCCCTGCAGAGGCATTTCCTTTTTGTTTTTCAGGACAGTTCCGATGAGGATTTCAGTCACATGGAGTGTGTTCCTTCCAATCCCTCCGGTGCGTTAGTCGATAGGTGTCCTAAACACAACATATCCAAACCTTAGCTTGATCCAACGGTGGAAGAGAGAGACATCGGCCGGCGACCAAACTACCCTGCAGGTGCATTTCCTTTTTGTTTTTCAGGAACGTTTCGATGAGGATTTCTGTCAAATGGAGTGTGTTCCTTCCAATCCCTCCGGTAAGTTAGTCTATAAGTGTCATAAAAACAACATATCCAAACCTTGGCTTGATCCAACGGTGGAAGAGAGAGAAATCGGCCGGAGACCAAACTACCCTGCAGGTGCATTTCCTTTTTGTTTTTCAAGAACGTTCCGATGAGGATTTCAGTCAAATGGAGTGTGTTCCTTCCAATCCCTCCGGTCAGTTAGTCGATAAGTGTCATAAAAACAACATATCCAAACCTTGGCTTGATCCAACGGTGGAAGAGAGAGAAATCAGCCGGCGACCAAACTGCCCTGCAGGTGCATTTCCTTTTTGTTTTTCAGGAAAGTTCCGATGATGATTTCTGTCAAATGGGATGTTTTCCTTTCAATCCCTCCGGTCAGTTTGTAGATACGTGTCATAAAAACAACATATCCAAAACTTAGCTTGATCGAACGGTGGAATCCTGAGATATGGCCACCGGAGTATTATGGGTTTTACTCCAAAATCTGCAGTTCTCTCTCTATCCGTTTTTCTCTTCTTCTTCTTTTTTTCTTTTTTTTTCTTTTTTTTAACTGGTGGCCTTTGCAGTTTTATAGGCACATTTTTTCATAATTACAATTTTATCCTGTCATTCATGCCTTTATGTATTTTATTTTATTTTTCATGTAAACTATCTGGTTTATTTCTGCTTAAACCGTTAGTCTTTACCAAACTCCGATTGGGATGAGATATTTAACCAAGGTAGGAAAACATATTAATAGACATCATGCAAAATTTCATCCCGATCCTATCATTAGATTGAGAATTCTGCTTCGTAATATAAACTTGTTCAGTTCATGACTTTTCATAAACAAGCTAGATTTTTCTTGTTCAATCTTCACAAACAAAAATCATATCATTATCCTTCTAAACTTTTACGGTCATTTTATTATTTTGAAATGTATTCATTTTAAGATTTCTACCTTTATTTATTTATCGGGCTTATTACCATTTCAAAATAACGTCACTGATTTTTTAATCGGTGCTTGCACCTTCAGTCCTATCCTTTTTCATTGCACTATCATTTATTATAATGCATTCTTTATTACCTCACTTATTTCCTAAAAATATTTTGTTATTTTTCTCATTATTTTATCCATCAAAACACGTTACTAGTTTCTCTGTCCTTATGAATTCTAAACCAAAATTCATTTTGTAGAGGTCATCTCTTTCATTATATATCATTATTATCTATTATTTCAAATCTTGGTTTTTCATCACTCATTGAAATATTACCACTTTCAGCCTTACGTTTACATGAGGGTTTACACATCTACATATTTAAATTATAAATTTCTAGGGTTTCACATAAATATTATTATTTTTAGTATAATTAAAAGTATTAATATAAAAAATATTATTATTATTATTATATTAAAAGTATTAATTAATTATAATTAATTAGCTTAGGTTGTCAACACCTGACGCTATGGTTGGCCAGGCGTGCCTGGCCACGCCTCCTGGCTACACACACCAGGCGTGGGGCTACACAGCATTGGGTGCTGGGGTAGACTTGTGTGTCTGGCTGCAGCCCCAAGGGGGCGTTCCTTTGCTATGTTTTTTGGCAATAGTTATGGGTAGGGACATTACCATCTTTTCCAAAAGCTATTAAGATTTGCTTGGTAGCTAGATCCAATATTATTTTTTAATATATTTTAAAATAATTAAGATTTTCATATAATCAAGCCATTCATTCACAGGTGTTTTAAACATGTCACTAATGTTGGCATTAAAAATATTATTTTAGTATATTTTGAAATAATAAACAATTTTAAAAAGCATGGAGAAGCCAAAAAAGTTTATTAACAAAAAAAGATTATTTGATTATTTAATCAAACTAAAATTTAACATCAAATTAATCATGCTAAAATTAGATTTGAAAGTTGTTGTTTTATAATTTTATTTATTTTTCTACTTATTTTCATATTCATTTTTTAATTAGGTTTTAAAAATTATTTGATTTGATTTTAAATAGGAAAGTTTATTTAGTTACTATCTAAATAGTTTAGTATGTTATTTTTTAAAAAAAAAATTAAGAATGTTTTACTTTCAGAATTTATTATATTACAGCTTTCTACGTAGTTTAGCTTTAATTTTAGAGTTTAAAAAACACTATTTTGCATACTAAAAAATTACGTAGATTTTTAGTTTTGATAGAACCCTAAAGTCTTTCCATGCTCTTTAAAGCTTATTAGTTTCAGTCAATTGACTCACCAAGTTTCTACAAGTTCATTTAATTTTAATTTTGATTTTTTTTGGAAGTTCAAAAGTTGACTCTGACTTTGTTGGGCAATTTAACTGGCTTAATTATGTTATGTAAACACAAACTCCCTTCAAATAGGCTGAGAAAGATAGAAAAAAGCATTATAAAGAAAAGAAAAAAAAAAAGGAATAAGAATTCGTTTATTGTCTGCTGAGCCAGACCCAATATTTTCTAGGTCCGATGATCTATCCACATTCAAAAGCTTTGGATCTAGTTGTTAAACCCTACCCATTAGCATTAGGTGTGGCTACAAAGTCAGATCCAATAATCTTCTTCTACTATACTTCATTAATCATTGTCTCCCTTTTATATGAGACCTGAAAATCATTTCTTTTGAAAAATTTAAAATTTGGGGGATATAGGTTACTATCAAAAGAGCATTCGTATTCGTGTTAAAGCGATCTAAATCTAACTTCAAAGTTAGACCCTATAGCTTTTGGAAGCGATTTCAGTCCAAGGCAAACTCAAAGCGTTGCTCAACAACTTTTAGCATAGAAAATAAAAAGATATCGCTCCCCAGATGCTATGGTGTCGTTCACAGTACAAAAACATTATATCTATAATGTGATTCACTATATAATAAATCTATGTAAATAGTATTTGCACACTATTTGTTTCATGTATTTTAAAGTTAAGTATAAATAGTCTCAGTTAATTGATTCACTGAGTTTCTCCAAGTTCATTTATGAATTGAAGAATTTTTATTTTTATTTTCTTTTGAATGTTCAAAAGTTTGTGTTGGGCAATTTAATTGGCTTGATTTTGTTAGGTAAACACAAATTCCCTTTCAATAGGCTGAGAAAGAACGAAGAAAGCACTATAAAGAAAAAAAAAAGCATAAGAATTCATTTCATTATTTGACTAGCTTAATTTTAAATATTTTTTAGTTTTAAGTTATTGATTTTTTTTAATGTCAAAAATAAAAAATATATATTATTTTAATATATTTTTAAATAAAAAATAATTTTAAAAATAATCTCATTGGTTTTAAAATTTAAAATATTATTTTAATAAATTTTTATTTAAATCACACTTTGAAAACCCGGAAAAAAGCATGAGGCCCCTCAGTAGAGGTGGGAAATCATGAATTTTTGTGCCTGTATATTTTGCTTGGAGAAAGACGAGAGAATTTTCAAACACCACATTCTATATAATGGGGCCATGAGTGGAAAGATAGATAATCCTTGACTTTATATATATATATATATATAAACCCTATATTATAAGACATGTTTAATATTCCCTATATATATATAAAAAAAAAATTATTAATTGGTCATTTTATTAGCCAAAAAAGATGTTTAATATTTGAATTTAAAATAGTTGAACTACGTACTAAATTTTCATTAAAAAAAATAGGTACTAAAAAAATTAATGTTGATTTGAATATGTACTAAATTCTCATTGAGCATCCAACTAGGTAAATATAATAATTTATTATTTTTATACTATACTTTTATTTTTCTTTGAAGATTTATTTAAAAAACATAGAAAATATTTTTAATTGGTCATTTTATTAGCCAAAAAAGATGTTTAATATTAATTTGAATTTAAAATAGTTGAACTACGTACTAAATTTTCATTAAAAAAACTAGGTACTAAAAAAATTAATGTTAATTTGAATATTCATTTCAAAAAACTAGGTACTAAATTCTCATTGAGCATCCAACTAGGTAAATATAATAATTCATTATTTTTATACTATACTTTTATTTTTCTTTGAAGATTTATTTAATCCAAATTATTAAGTGTTCATGTTAGAAATTTATGATTTTTAAATGTTGCACAACTACATAAGATTTATTTAATCCACATTATTTTTCTTTGTGATTTTTAACAAAGAATCCAAAGCCAAAATATATTCCTTCGAGGCCAAAAAAACATAGAAAATATTTTTAGAAATCATAAGAGAGTGCCTAATAAAGTTTTTGTTCTGCATAACTTGAAATGACAATATCTTTGAAAAAAACTAATAATTTTCTGCAGATGATATACATAAATAGAGGTATTTTATCAATATTTTATAATTTAAAAAAAAATCATTCATAAATTAATTTAAGGTGACCATCATCATCAAAGAGAGGTCTTGCTCATCATGTCTAAAAAATCAACGAGACTTAACTATATTCTCACATCCTTACCGGTCCATGGAGGCATATAATATGGACTTTTCAAAGTCAACTCTTCAGTCTTGAGAAAGTGAAAATAGATATTAATGTGGCACAATAATTATCAGCAAGAACTCAAGCTTACCTGGCTGAGCCACTGAACTCGATAACTATCAGCAAGTTGAGAAGTTTTCAAAAATAGAAGATGGACCAGAGTAGGATAGGCTACTTTTGATTTTGGTTTGACAGAATTCCATGGCTTTCACGAATTACAATTCATTTTTTTTATATATATAGTTATTATTATATTATTACTACACTATAGCTAGCTGTGTGGTTTTTTTTTTTTTTCTTAGCTTGGAAAGTATTTGATTTACATAAGCGAGATCATGATGCTGTTGTCTGCATCTCAAATTATTGTGCATGGGAGGGCTAAGAGAGCACTTTGTTGCATTTTGTTTCTTTTGCCCAGCACTGGATCTAGACCATTTATTAGATGTAAGGAAAATAAAGTGGACAATAGAAATTATCCACTTTCAAGAAAATAGGATCCTGCAAGATATTTTTGTTTTGTTTCTATTTCATGTCTCTCCATGTAAATTTATTTTTCAATGCTGCATTTTACAAGTTTTAACACTTTTCCTTACAAACTCTTAACATGCGAGCTCTGTTGTTTATATTTGATTTCTCTCTCTTCTTTTTTTTTTTTCCTTTTTGATATATAGAGACTATTTATGTTGTCAAAACAAAACTTAATAAGCAAAGATTTTTTTTTTTTTTACTTGTAATGGATGGTCGTGCAAATCATTTTAAAATTAGTATGAAAGACCGTTAATAAGCAAAGGTTGCTTCTTTTTATTTTTTGGCATAATGGCTGGCCATGCAAATCGTTACAAAAATTAGTATGAAAGATTTGTTTGGCTAATTCTTGATTTTTGTTGTTTCTAATCATTGATTTATTTCGTATATTAATTTCACTTCTGCAATGTTTCTTGGTGTTACAAAAGAAAAATAAAAAAAATTCCTATCATTTCTATGTTTTTTCGGTCTGCTATTGTCTTTATATTTACAAATTCAAGTTGATAGGAGATTATTTAATTGTCATGAAAAAAAAAAAAGATAAATATGATTCATGATATTAATTTGTATGTGTTTATCAGCATCACAATTAAAACTTGGGTTATATATTTATTAAGACATGTTGTTTTTATTAGATATAAGCATTGTTTCTTATTATGAGGTTAGGTTAATTATTCTTGTTTAAGAACATTAGCCTACAACGGCTTGACAGAATTCCCTGGCTGCTTCTAAGCTTTCAAGAACAGAACCTATGCTCTATAACCTTCTTCAATATTTTATCGGATTTGCCATGATTTCCTTGGATTCGTTCATAGTTGGCGAAGGTCCTTGAGATGTCACTCCGAATCATAAAGCAAAGTTCGCACCAGTTACCATGCGTTATGGGGGAGGAGGTGGTTTTTCAATCCCCCTCGGATCTAGAGATCCTTTAAGACTGTTTATTTCGTTTAATGTTTTAATATTATCATACTAGTTGTTTTTTAAAAATATTTTTATCATAATTCAAATATTTTTTAAAAAAATTATAAATAAATTAGAATATTTTTTTAAAAAAATTAAATACACACAATACTATTAAAAAAAGATTAAATAAGAAAAACAAAATCACAAAAAAGAGATATTAATTGAAACATAATTTAAAATTTATATAAGAAAAAAGATATTACAAAAATATTAGTTAAAAATAACAATATTAAAAGAAAAAAATAGCTCAAATATTGTGGTTTAACTCGTCAAACCTATGCTCCGGGTTATGAACTCAACCAGGTTCAGTAATTTTATGTGGGTGACTCTTCAGGTCTAGGTCTGCATGCCTAGACTTCATTTTATTTTTTTTATATATTTGAAAGGGTGCATAACCTCTAGGTAATGGGACAGTTGTCCATGGAAAAACCCATCACCCCCAATACATTCCATCTAAGGTAAGTTGTATTATTAATTGATTTTTTAAGGTAATTTTCTATGTGTTTGTTGTCTAAAGTTCAAAAAGAATCATTCTCAATAAGAAGGTTATTTTCTTTTCAGGTTAAAACCTAACCATTCTAAAACATTAAAAAAAAAAAAAAATCATATCCCAAAAAATAAACAAACAAATTAATTTTTATGGTGTTTTTGAAATTTCATCAAATCCTAATGAATAATCACAAACTTGTTATAATACCCATTAATTGATTTTTGAGTTTTTCAAAGTATGATAAAGATACAATTTTTATTTAAAAAAAAAAAGCATTTGCATGAAAAGATTTTAGAACTTGGTCATATGCATACAAATAAAAACATATTTTTATATTTTTTTAAATAACTTTTTTTTTTGTATTTTTCTAAATTTTTGAAGAAAAGCGAGTATATTTAATATTGGGTCTGTATTTTTTAGTATAAGTTTACAACCCAAATATTAAATGAAAAGGTTGGAAAACACACGAGAGACCCACAAATAAATTTAAAATAGTCTTGGATTTTTTTCAGAATTTTTGAAAATCATTTGAGATTTGTTTGGAAAAACATAAAAAATAAAAAAATAAACATTGCTGAGAAATTATTAGGGCGTGTTTGCCAAACACGCCCTTAACTAAAAGTCAAAGGCTTAAAAAAACATTTTAAGGTCGTGTGGCAAACACGTCTTAAGGATAAAAATATTGTTTTTTTTTTCTTTGATAAAATTGAACATATCAAACATGGTCTTAAACTAACATATTTAGCCCAACCACTTGCTTTTTGACCCAAAGTCCAAGCCTAGAAATACAGTAAAAAAAATATAAATTAAAAATTAAAAATCAAACAAGGTTTTTTTTGCTTGGATCTCATGAAGAATAGAGAGAACAAAATGAAGAACCCAAAAACATAAACTTTAATTTCAACCATATTATGTCAAATTGAAGGCATGGAAACATGTAGAAAAGACATTATTCAAACAAGAATTTGAGGCTACATCATTATAATGAATACTCAATCATCATAATGAATTGATTTTATATGCACAAAAAAACTGAAGAATAAATTCCTTTATTTTAGTATTTTTAAGTCATTAAAATCCTAAATTAATAATCAATAAGCATGCACATACATTATTCACCAAAGTTTATTTAAATTGTTTTTTTAAGTTTTTTTTTAAATTCAAATATATATTAAAAAAAATGCATGTATTATTAATGTTTTTTTAGTAATTTTTTTAATTTTTGCTAAGGTTAACTTGATGTGATCTGATCAACTTGATGAGTTAAAAAAACAACATGAATAATAATAAAGAATATAGTTCGACTCGTAAAAACTCAAGACAACATCTTTTTTAAAACAAAATATTGAAACAACAATATATTGTATAGATCGGGGACAACTAGGGTTAACCTATCAAATCTACAACTCAGTTCATGGGAATATGATATTCCATATAAAGAAAATCAAAGTAAATTACAAACCTCAATTCTCAATCAACCTAGTGTTGAAGAATGGAATTAAAAAAAAATCAATTAAAAAATTAAACTGAAATAACATGTTAAACTCGTGACTCAGGTTATGAGATTGATATATCTTTATAGAAAGTATACATAAAAAAAATAACTTGAGTTTAGTCTAGGTTGATCTACTAAACTCGCGATCAAGATCATAAAAATTTAATAATTATATAAAAAAACAAATCAAAACAAATAAAACTCAATTTTTAATACATTTATTATTAAATAATAAAATAAATAATATTTTATGAGGTGATGCAATTAAAATCACCATCCTTTTAATTCATTGTTAATAATAATAATAATAATAATAATATATTTGCACATAATAAATAGTTGTACATAATAAATACTATAAAATTTATATTCCTAGAATTTATACCATCAACGGGGCCTTTTTTTAAAAAAAAAAAAAAAAAAAAAACAAACCCTTAATACATGGTTTAAGAAAAAAAAAAAAGTCTGGGTTACGACTATACCTGGATTATGCATAGTTAAGTTTATAAATCTTTCAATTTAATTTTTTATATTTGCAAGGAAATATAAGAGAAAATATATTTTTTCTTAATTTGAGGGTAATGAATATCTTCAAACTAATTTATGTGGAAAAAAAAACTAGATTCTCTTTTAAAAAAAAATACTTAATAAATAATTTTCATATTAGTCTAATAAGTTTAGAGGAATAGATTCTTCCAAGTGTTGATATTAAAGTTTAAATCCTAAAAGCAATTAACTAGGAGTTGGAACTTCAAATCTTAAGTTTTTGTTACATGAAATATGTTTTCTTATGGAAATTGTGTAATTGTAACTTTTGCTATTTTTTTACTGTGATGATACCAAAATTATAATTTTTTAGTTTTTATTTTTATTTTTTTAATAATTTTTATATATTTTTTATACTTGATATTTTTACTACTTTACACTTGGTTTATTCATCACTATTTTTTTTATATTTATTCTTTTGTAATATTTTTTATTTCTTTTTCTTTACATGTTTTCTTGTAAAAACAAATAACATAAAAATGGCATAATTAAAATTTTAGACTAAGGCATATATTTTTTATTCTTTTGTAATTTTAGACTCGTGGGGAAATATATATCAAATAACTATTAAATATAACTAAAAGGGATAAGTGTATTACTATAGCAAGAATTATTGTGGACCGTGAGTGCTTTTACTGTGAATTGCACTGTTCTGCACTATAGCGGGAGTTATTGTGAACTATGAGTGCTTTCACTGTGGACTGCACTATTTGATAGAGGCATGGTGAGGTTACAGGCTAGAGGCGCCTAGCTAGAGGCACGCCTAGCTAGACTGCGAACACCTAGTGCGAGGCTGACAGGCCTGGGCATTGGGCAGGCCATGCGCCCTAAGCCACAACCACCTGGTGCTATGGTTGGCCAAGGCCATGGCATGCAGCCCCCTAGCGCGGAGTTTGCCTAGCCTTGGGCGCTCTGGGCAAACCCGCACTCCTGGCTGCAGCCCCGCGACCTTAGGGTTTGCAAACCCGCGAGGCAGGGTCTGAAACTCGAGCGCTTAGCCTGCAGACCCGCGCGTTGGGTTTAGACATGGTCGTCGAGGTCTGTTTTGACTTCCCTTCGGTTTATACGCCTTCGTTGCTGGATCAGCATACCTTGTAGAGAAGAAAAAGAAATTAAAAAAAAAATAACAATTATCATTATTATTATTGTTAATGATTTTTAAAAGAAAAATCTTTTTGTAGAAACTTTGGCCATGCAAGTTTAATATTATTATTAATATGATAAATATTATTATTTGTATACTAAATATTATTATCTTTATTGTAATTAAAAGTATTGATATTAAGAATAGAAGAAAATTGGAAAAAAAATATAGTAACAATTATTATTGTTGTTGTTACTGTTAATAATGTTTTTTAAAAAAATTATTTTTATATAAACTTTGATCATGCAAGCTTAATAATATTATTAATATGATAAATATTATTATTTGTATTCTAAATATTGTGATCTTTATTGTAATTAAAAGTATTAATTAATTAGCTCAGGATGTTGCCACCTGGAGCTAAGGCTGACAAGCTAGAGCGTTGGGGCCACCACGCTCACTTGGCCATAGCCTCAGGTAGCAAACACCTGGCACGGGATCTGCCAAGCCTTAGGCATTAGGGGCAGATCCACGTGCTTGGCTGCAGCCGGGGAGGGGGGGCATTCATCTACTGTGTTTTTTTAGCAAAAATTACAACTAAGGGTATTGCCTCCTTTGCGAAAAATTATTGGGGCTGGCTTGGCAGTTGGACCCAACGTTGTTGGGTCTTGCAGCTAAGCCAGGTCTAAAACAGCTCTTAAAGGAGTCAACAACATTGGGTCATGTTGCTCAACATGACCTAGTAGTTTTAGGTCTAGCTCAAAACACTTCAAAAGAGGGTTGAGTTTGCTTGCCTAGCCAGACTCACCGATCTGGCTTACAGTGAGACCCAATATCATAAGGTCTTGCAGTGCAGCCATAACCAAGGATATTAATATTTGTATTATAAATATTTTAATTTTTATTATTATTAATATTAAAAATATTATTATTTTTCTTATGAATATTATTTTTTTATTATAATTAAAAGTATTAAAATTAAAAATATTATTTTATTATTATAATTAAAAGTATTAATATTAAAAATAATATTATTTGTGTTCTAAATATTCTTGGGTTTCTAAATATTATTATCTATGTTATAAATATTATTATTTTTCTTATAATTCAAAGTATTGATCGGGCGTCAGGACTCTTTTCTCTTGAGTCCAAAGGCATGATCCAATGTTCTTAGGTCGTGGTTTGTGTTATAAATATTATTATTTTTCTTATAATTCAAAGTATTCATATCAAATATATTATTATTTTTATTATAAATATTATTATTATTATTATAATTCTAAGTATTAATATAAAAAATATTATAATTCGTGTTATAAATATTCTTGGGTTTCTTAATCTAATTATTTGTGTTATAAATATTATTATTTTTCTTATTCATTTCAAATATATTATTATTTGTGATATAAATATTATTATTTTTATTATAATTCCAAGTATTAATGTAAAAGATGTTATTATTTGTGTTATAAATATTCTTGGAATTCTTAACATAATTATTTGTGTTATAAGTATTATTATTTTGTCTTATAATTCAAAGTATTCATATCAAAGATATTATTATTTGTATTATAAATATTATTATTTTTATTTTAATTATCTTGGGTGCTCCAGACATAGAAACAATTGGTCTTAGATCTGTGTCGAGACCCTAGTCTCATGGGTCTCACAACACACAACTATACCCAAAGATATTATTATTTGTATTATAAATATTTTAAACTAAATTATTATTAATATTAAAAATATTATTATTTATCTTATAAATATTATTTTTTTAATTATAATTAAAATTATTAAAATTGAAAATATTATTTTATTATTATAATTAAAAGTGTTAATATTAAAAATAGTATTATTTGTGTTCTAAATATTATTATTTTTAGTATAATTAAAAGTATTAATATTACAAATAGTATTATTTGTGTTATGAATATTATTATTTTTAGAATAATTAAAAGTATTAATATATAAAAATTATTATTATTATTATTATTATTATTATTATTATTAAAAGTATTAATTAATTATAATTAATTAGCTGAGGTCACGCCTCCTGGCTGCAAACACCAAGCGCAGGGTCTACACGGCTTTGGGCACTAGGGTAAACCTGTGCGCCTAGCTGCAGCCCCAAGTGAGGCGTTCCTCTACTATGTTTTTTGGCAAGACTTATGGCTGGAGGCATTACCTTCTTTACCAAAAGCTATTGAGATTTGCTTGATAGCTGGATCCAATATTGTTTTTTTAATATATTTTAAAATAATTAATATCTTCATATAATCAAGTCATTCATTCACAGGTGGTATTTTAAACATGTGATTAATGTTGGCATTAAAAATATTATTTCAGTATATTTTAAAATAATAAACAATTTTAAAAAGCATGGAGAAGCCTAAAAAGTTTATTGAAAAAAAAAACATAATTTTTTATTTGATTATTTAATCAAACTAAAATTTAACAGCAAATTATCTATAGAATTAATCCGCTAGCAACAATGAAGTTCAGGATCATGCTAAAATTAGATTTGAAAGTTGTTGTTTTATAATTTTATTTATTTTTCTACTTATTTTCATATTTATTTTTTAATTAGGTTTTAAAAATTATTTGATTTGATTTTAAATAGGAAAGTTTATTTAGTTACTATTTAAATAGTTTAGTATCTTATTTTAAAAAAAAAAACAAATTAAGAATGTTTTACTTTTAGAATTTAGTATATTATAGTTTTCTATGAAGTTTAGCTTTAATTTTAGAGTTTAAAAAACACTATTTTGCATACTAAAAAATTACATAGATTTTTAGTTTTGATAGAACCCTAAAGTCTTTCCATGCTCTTTAAAGCTTATTAGTTCAAAAGTTGACTCTGACTTTGTTGGGCAATTTGACTGGCTTAATTATGTTATGTAAACGCAAACTCCCATCAAATAGACTGAGAAAGATAGAAAAAAGCATTATAAAAAAAAAAGGAATAAGAATTCGTTTATTGTCTGCTGAGCCAGACCCAATATTTTCTAGGTCCGGTGATCTATCCAGAATCAAGAGTTTTGAATCTGGTTGTCGAGCCCTACCCAAGAGCATTAAGTGTGGCTGTAAAGTCAGATCCAATAATCTTCTTTCACTATACTTCATTAATCATTGTCTCCCCTTTATATGAAACCTGTAATAATTTCTTTTGAAAAATTTAAAGTTTGGGGGACCTATGCTATTATCAAAGAAGCATTTGTATTCGTGTTGAAGCGATCTAGGTCTAACTTTAAAGTTAGACCCAATAGCTTTTGGAAGCGATTTGAGTCCAAGCCAAACTTAAAGCGTTGCTCAACAACTTTTAGCATAGAAAATAAAAAGGCATCGCTCTCCAGATGCCATAGTGTCGTTCACAGTACAAAAAATTTATATCTACAATGTGATTCACCATATAATAAACCTATGCAAACAGTATTTGCACATTATTTTTTTTCATGTATTTTAAAGTTAAGTATAAAGAGTCTCAGTTAATTGATTCACCAAAATTTTCCAAGTTCATTTATGAATTGAAGAATTTTGATTTTTATTTTCTTTTGAATGTTCAAAAGTCTGTGTGTTGGGCAATTTGATTGGCTTGATTTTGTTAGGTAAACACAAAATCCCTTTCAATAGGCCAAGAAAGATGGAAGAAAGCACTATAACAAAAAAAAAAAAAAAAACATAACAATTCGTTTCATTGTTTGACTGGCTTAATTTTAAATATTTTTTAGCTTTAAGTTATTGATTTTTTTAATGTTATTTTAATATATTTTTAAATAAAAAATAATTTTAAAAATAATCTCATCTATAATCTCCGGTTTTAAAATTAAAAATATTATTTTAATAAATGTTATTTAAATCACACTTTGAAAACCCGGAAAAAAGCATGACGCCCCTCAGTAAAGGTGGGAAATCATGAATTTTTGTGCCTGTATATTTTGCCTGGAGAAAGACAAGAGAGAATTTTTAAACATCACATTCCATATAATGGGCCCATGAGTGGAAAGACAGATAATCCTTGACTTTATATATATATATATATATATATATATATATATATATATATATATATATATATAAAACCTATATTATAAGACATGTTTAATATTCCCTATATATATATATATAAAAATATTATTAATTGGTCATTTTATTAGCCAAAAAAGATGTTTAATATTAATTTGAATTTAAAATAGTTGAACTACGTACTAAATTTTCATTAATAAAAATAGGTACTAAAAAAATTAATGTTAATTTGAATATTCATTTAAAAAAATTACGTACTAAATTTTTATTGAGCATCCAACTACGTAAATATAATAATTCATTATTTTTATACTATATTTTTATTTTTCTTTGAAGATTTATTTAATCCAAATTATTAAGTGTTGATGTTAGAAATTTGTGATTTTTAAATGTTGCACAACTACATAAAATTTATTTAATCCACATTATTTTTCTTTGTGATTTTTAAAAAAGAATCCAAGGTCAAAATATATTTCTCCGAGGGCAAAAAAACATAGAAAATATTTTTAGAAATCATAAAAGAGTGCCTAATAAAGTTTTTGTTTTGCATAACTTGAAATGACAATACCTTTGAAAAAAACTAATAATTTTCTGCAAATGATATACATAAATAGAGGTATTTTACCAGTATTTTATAATTTTAAAAAAAAATCATTCATAAATTAATTAAAGATGACCATCATCATGAA
The DNA here is from genome assembly GCA_018804465.1 of Populus tomentosa. Taxonomy (NCBI): domain Eukaryota; kingdom Viridiplantae; phylum Streptophyta; class Magnoliopsida; order Malpighiales; family Salicaceae; genus Populus; species Populus tomentosa. The sequence continues at coordinate 21,458,324 of CM031971.1, read as the reverse complement.
AAAGAGGTCGTGGTCATTATGTCTGAAAAATCGACGAGACTTAACTATATTCTCACACACCTACCGCCCCATGGAGGCCTATAATATAGACTTTTCAAAGTCAATTCTTCAGTCTTGAGAAAGTGAAAATAGATATTAATGTGGTAGTTGTTTTTTTAAATATTTTAATTTAAAATATATCTCCGCAGACTTAACTATAAGATCACTGCCCAGATCATGTCCAGCTTGCATAACCCAAGCATGGCAGCTTCTCAAAAGCTTTATGCTGCTCTCTTCCATGTTCTCCTTCTTTCCTTGTTTCCTTTGAATGCCAAATCATCTGCAAGAACACAAGCTGAAGCTCTCCTCCAATGGAAAAGCACCTTGTCTTTCTCACCTCCTCCACTTAGTTCATGGTCTCGTTCCAACCTCAACAACCTCTGCAAGTGGACTGCTGTTTCCTGCAGCTCCACCTCTCGAACAGTCTCTCAAATAAACCTCGGCAGCCGAAACATAACTGGAACACTCGCCCATTTCAACTTCACCCCTTTTACTGATCTCACCAGGTTTGAGATACAGAGTAACAATGTCAATGGAGCGATACCATCAGCCATTGGCAGCCTCTCCAAGCTCACTCACTTGGACCTCAGTGTCAACTTCTTCGAGGGCAGCATACCTGTGGAGATATCTCAGCTGACAGAGCTTCAGTATCTTAGTCTTTACAACAACAATCTCAGCGGTATCATCCCCTTTCAACTTGCTAATCTTCCCAAGGTAAGACACTTGGACCTTGGAGCAAACTACCTGGAAAACCCTGACTGGTCCAAATTTTCCATGCCTTCTTTGGAATATCTTAGTTTTTTTCTCAATGAACTCACTGCAGAATTCCCCCATTTTATAACCAATTGCCGGAACTTGACGTTTCTGGATTTGTCACTCAATAAATTCACAGGCCAAATACCAGAATTGGTCTTTACCAATCTGGGAAAGCTTGAGGCCTTGAATCTCTATAACAATTCATTCCAAGGACCATTGTCATCCAACATCTCGAAGCTTTCCAATCTCAAAAACATCAGTCTACAAAATAACCTGTTGAGTGGTCAAATTCCCGAAAGCATTGGTTCGATATCTGGTCTTCAAATTGTTGAGTTGTTCAGCAATTCTTTCCAAGGAAATATTCCATCTTCTATAGGCCACCTTAAGCATCTTGAAAAGCTTGATCTCCGGATGAATGCCTTGAACTCAACGATCCCTCCTGAGCTTGGCCTTTGCACTAACCTCACCTACTTGGCCTTGGCTGATAATCAGCTAAGTGGGGAATTGCCTTTGTCTTTGTCCAATCTAGCTAAAATAGCAGATATGGGTTTATCTGAAAACTCTCTCTCCGGTGAGATCTCACCTACCCTTCTATCCAACTGGACTGAATTGATCTCGCTTCAGGTTCAAAACAATTTGTTTTCCGGAAATATTCCTCCAGAAATTGGGAAATTGACAATGCTTCAATACCTTTTTCTGTATAATAACACATTCTCTGGTTCCATTCCCCCGGAGATAGGAAACTTGAAGGAGTTATTAAGTCTAGACCTTTCAGGAAACCAGCTTTCAGGCCCCCTTCCTTCAACATTATGGAATCTCGCGAATCTTCAAACCCTGAATCTTTTCTCAAATAACATCAACGGTAAAATTCCACCAGAAGTTGGAAATTTGACGATGCTGCAAATTCTTGATCTCAACACCAACCAGCTCCATGGGGAGTTGCCACAGACCATTTCAAATATTGCTTCTTTAACTTCCATCAATCTGTTTGGCAATAACCTCTCTGGTAGCATTCCAAGTGATTTTGGGAGGTACATGCCTTCTCTGGCGTACGCTAGCTTTTCAAACAATAGTTTCTCTGGAGAATTGCCGCCTGAATTGTGTAGAGGTCTGAGTCTTCAACAATTTACTGTCAACAACAACAGTTTTACAGGGTCACTGCCAACCTGCTTGAGGAATTGTTCGGAGCTAACACGAGTTCGGCTTGAAGAGAACCGATTCACTGGAAACGTCACTGATGCATTTGGTGTCCTTCCAAATCTTGTTTTTGTTGCCCTCAGTGACAATCAATTTATTGGTGAAATCTCACCAGATTGGGGAGAATGTAAAAACCTCACCAATTTACAGATGGACGGAAACAGAATTTCTGGTGAAATCCCCGCTGAGCTTGGGAAGTTGCCCCGGCTGCGAGTTCTAAGTCTGGGCTCCAATGACCTGACTGGGAGGATTCCTGCTGAACTGGGAAATCTGAGCATGTTATTCAAGCTCAATTTGAGCAACAATCACTTGACAGGGGAGGTACCTCAGAGTCTAACCAGCTTGAAAGGCCTTGAATCTCTCGACTTATCTGATAACAAGCTGACTGGAAAGATATCAAAAGAGCTTGGGAGTTATGAGAAGCTATCAAGCTTGGACTTGAGCCACAACAACCTTGCTGGTGAAATACCTTTTGAACTGGGCAACTTAAACTCGTTGCAGTACCTGTTGGATCTTAGCAGCAACTCACTCTCAGGAGCCATACCTCAAAATTTTGAAAAGCTATCGCGGTTGGAGACTCTGAATGTCTCACATAACCATCTCTCAGGAAGAATCCCAGAGTCGCTGTCTTTCATGGTTAGCCTCACTTCATTTGATTTCTCATACAATGAGTTGACAGGTCCTATACCAACTGGAAGCGTTTTCAAAGATAAATCCGCAAGAGCTTTTGATGGCAATTCAGGATTGTGCGGTGAAGGAGGAGGACTATCACAATGCCCAACAACAGACAGTAGCAAGTCCTCAAAGGATAACAAAAAGGTTCTTATTGGTGTTATCGTTCCGGTTTGTGGCTTATTAGTAATAGCAACCATCTTTGCTGTTCTGCTATGTTTCCGAAAAAACAAACTGCTTGATGAAGAGGCCAAAATTGCCAACAATGGTGAGAGTTCCAAGTCAGTGATATGGGAAAGAGAAAGCAAATTCACATTTGGGGATATTGTCCAGGCCACTGATGACTTCAACGAGAAGTACTGCATTGGAAGAGGAGGATTTGGTAGTGTTTACAAAGCAGTATTGTCTACAGGTCAAGTAGTTGCAGTCAAGAAACTCAACATGTCAGACTCCAGCGACATCCCAGCAACCAATCGCCAGAGTTTCGAGAATGAGATTAAAATGCTGACAGAAGTTAGGCACCGGAACATCATAAAGCTTTATGGGTTTTGCTCCAGGAGGGGCTGCTTGTACCTGGTTTACGAGCATGTTGAAAGAGGAAGTCTAGGAAAAGTGTTGTATGGGATAGAAGGGGAAATGGAGCTTGGTTGGGGCAGGAGAGTGAATACAGTGCGAGGAGTAGCTCATGCAATTGCCTACTTGCACCGTGACTGTTCTCCGCCCATTGTGCACCGTGACATATCATTGAACAACATTTTGCTAGAGACAGATTTTGAGCCTCGTCTCGCGGATTTTGGCACAGCAAGACTCTTGAATACAGATTCCTCCAACTGGACTGCAGTTGCTGGGTCTTATGGCTACATGGCTCCAGGTAAGACAACAATCCCATGTTCTTGATTTTTGTTCTTGTCATTTGAGCATCTGCTCTAAAATTATAAAAGCTATAACATGTGTAGAACAAGGAAATGGGAAACATGGCATGATGTTAAAAACTTTCATATTGGATGTTTCAAATGTTCATTTTGATTGCCTGGTGATTTCAGAACTGGCACAAACAATGCGGGTCACAGACAAATGCGATGTGTATAGCTTTGGGGTGGTGGCTTTGGAAGTCATGATGGGAAGGCACCCGGGAGACCTCTTATCTTCATTGTCATCAACAAAACCACCATTGTCGAGCGATCCAGAGCTGTTCCTAAAGGATGTGCTAGACCCGCGGCTCGAAGCTCCCACAGGCCAAGTAGCAGAGGAAGTTGTTTTCGTAGTTACCGTGGCCTTAGCATGCACACAAACCAAGCCAGAGGCACGACCCACCATGCATTTTGTGGCACAAGAATTATCAGCAAGGACTCAAGCTTACCTGGCTGAGCCACTGAACTCGATAACTATCAGCAAGTTGAGAAGTTTTCAAAAATAGAACAAGGTGGGCCTCGTAGGATAGGCTACTTTTGATTTTGGTTTGACAGAATTCCATGGCTTTCACGAATTACAATTCATGGAGGTGGGCGTTACTTTCCTCGTGGCTGTCTTAGTATAAAGATTAAAGTACTGAGTTTTATATTTTCTTTGATAATCCTTCCGTGTAATTAGTTGCCAGAGTACGGATGCATGTTCCGTGTCATGTATTGCTTTTGGTTAGTGTCTAAAGACAAATACAAAAGAGACAGAAACATGTCTGGTTGGTGACGCAAAGATGAAAACATCAAATAAATCTGTCTCTGAGACAGTTTTGCAGTGAATTTAATCTAATGTTTTTTTCAAAGATGATGGACACTTCCAATTTCGAAACAATCTACCATGTTTGGTTGACTTTGATCCAGAGGGATAGATTCCTTGCCTTGACCTGGAAAATATATACATACATAGTCTGTGGATGGTACATTTGTAATTGTAAGGATTCCTCCCTCAAGAGGGAATGTTTGGAACAGCATAATTTTTAAGTAATTCTTAATTAATAAAATTCATAAAGTTTGCGTGCATACGCTTGCTTGCTAACAGAAAAATCTCACTGATAATCCATACAATGACCACTCCACTCCCCCATTAAAAAGGAAAAAACAACTGAGCAAAAGTGGGATAACCTGTGAAAGACTCAAAACACAGAACAGAACAGGAGCAGACCTCAAAATTCAAAAGGCATTGACTAGCTAGCACTCCACCCCACATTGTTTGAGAATTGGGCCAGTTTGCTTGGGCAAGAAGGGATCAATTCTAACCCAAATCAATGAGAAAATAGATGCAAGAAGTATAGACCAGAGGACAACAATTGTAGGAGTCCTGTTTTGCCTTCCCATCAGACCTTTGAGGAAAGGATAGAGATGGACAATGACCCAGAAAGCGAAAAATAGCTTCCCAAATAAAGGACCCCATGATCCATATCCGTTGTTTATTGCATCGGATACTCCTGCTACAACTCCAACCATATTCAAGATGATTAGAGTGGTGGGTGGGATGAGGAGGGTGGTCCATTTGAAGAGATACAGCTCTCCAAACTCGGCATCGTCTGCTGATTTTGATGTAACAGTGAAGTTAGTGTCAACTCCTCCAAGGACCTTGAGGAGGCCTTGGAAGACAGCAAAAAGATGAGCTGAGACACCGCCGATAACCCAAAATTGCTCATTACGCCACAAGTCCTGGATGCTGACTCCACTCCATCGAAGTTCTAACACGGATGTTGCTATGATTGAGATGAAAAGGGCTAGGAACCATATGCTAGCAAGGTTGTTCAGCTGCAAAGAAAGAAAAATAAATTTGGTTAAAATTAATACTATTGGAAGAAGATAAAAAGGAATAGCTGTGGATGGAGGAATGACATTGTTTTCAATGTGTTAATCTCTGCAATACAATTCAGTATCACTTACAGTAGGAATGATAAATTTTCCTGTCAGAAGGCAGACTGCTGGAATAGTACAGTAGGCAAGTAAGGGAATGGAGGTGAAAGGGTAAACGATGGTGTTGATGTAAGCAAGCCTCTCCAGCAACTTCAACTTTCCCCCATAGCCATACCATAGAGGACAGTGATGACTAAGGAAAATCTCAATAGAGCCTAGTGCCCATCGCAGAACTTGGTGCAACCTATCTGATAGATTAATGGGAGCAGATCCCTTAAAAGCTGGTCTCTGGGGAGAACAGTAGACAGACCTCCACCCTCTACAATGCATCTTGAAGCCTGTCAGGATATCTTCTGTAACAGAACCATAAATCCATCCAACCTGCGATTAAGAAAATTCTTCATTCAGTAATCATTCAACTCACCCAGTTATGATGATGATATGAACATTGACTTTGCTTGTACATTAATGCTTCAGCCTTTGAGCAGATAAGTAAAAGGAACGTAACTTTGGCCATTTATAAACAAAAACAACGGGAAATTCGTCAAAATGCTGATGCTCTTCAGACTCCATAAGTATACGATTTTTCAATAAATGAAAATTGAAGCCAATGTTGCAAGTCTTGAAAGATTCGTTGAAAACAAAGGGCCATTCGAAATGCTACTCAGTACTCACCTCTTTACCCCATTCGGTTTTTTCTTCATACCCGCAACTTATAACATGAATGGCTTCCTTGATGTGTGATTGAGAGTTAGTTCCTTCAGGCACGCCACCATTTTCCATGAGGGTAGAGGCAATAAATACCGGTGATTGCCCAAACCGTTTCTCGAAACTTTTTTGTGACATGAGTGATGATTTCTCCAACTCTTCGTAGCCTTCAAGCCCTTCTTCAATCTCTTCAAGATCAAAGACTGGTGCAGATGCTTTCCTTGTGTACTTCTTCCCCATCATTTTCTTTTTCATGGGGTATAGTCCCCCAAGAAGACTTCTTTGCCCTTTCTTCTTAGACTTTTTCCTTGAACCACCACAGCAACAGCAACACCATGAAGGCCAGCAATCGCATGTCATCTTGGGTCTCTTCTCGGACACTGGAGGATCATAGCCATACAAGGACTGCCTGTTGAAGACACATCCAGTACCAACATATACTGGCCCTTGAACCCCATCCAGACCTTTCATGTTTATCTGTCACAGAAAATTAAATGAATGCATCACTCACAAATTCGTTAGATTGAAAAATCAGAAATTGCTGCTATGTTATTTTCTTAACAGCAGAGAATATGAGTGTTTTTTAATCCAGCACAACTTACATCAAAGAACACAACATTGCGATTAGCATATCTATCATGGCGATCGATACCATCAAACCTCTGCGGAAACTGGACATAGCAGAGCTTCTTCCCAAGTTGGGGATCCATCAAAAAGCACATGGCTTCTCTTACAGCCTTGCTGTTATTGATGTAATGGTCACAATCCAAATTCAACATAAAAGGTGCATTGGTGAGAACTGCTGAGACTCGAATCTAGAAATGGCATACAATGATTAATTCCATTAGTTACTTGAATCTCTCTAGGATCAGAAAACTTGAGATTTAGTCAAGTTTTACTCACCAGAGCATTCATGGCACCTGCTTTCTTGTGGTGGTTATATCCAGGTCGTTTCTCACGGGAAACATACACAAGCCTCGGAAGCTCCTTGCCTTCCACGTCGAGCGCACCCTCACTTCCTAGATATACCTGCAGAGCAGATCAGCTTTCAGTTGTACGGTAATATGATATCAATTCTGAGGCTAAAAACAATGAGACATATACGGATGATGTTGTTAAACCTGAATCATTCCAGGATGATCACGTGTGATGTTTCCAGGCCATGGGGTACCATCCTGCATCACCCATCCTTCTTCTGGTTTCTTTTGGGCCTTTGACACCAATGCGTTGATCCTTACTTTGAATTCTTCATATTCTCTCTACAACACCACACGATCAATCCCTTAAAACAACATCTAATGATCATAGAACTTCCACTACATGTTTCATGCAGTAGAGTTAAGGAAAGGATTATATCTGTTGGAAGAGTGAAAAAGCGACACTAGTTATAGAAATATGCAAAGGAGACTATTTGGAAGTTGGTTCTGCTTACTTTCATAGCTCTGCGCTCCTTCACAAAGTTGGGATGCACTTTGTCTTTCAAGTAGTCAATCTTCTGAGTGAAGTAGAACTCAGGAGCCCTTGGCTCAATGTTATGCTTCTTGCAAAATGGAACCCATCTTCTAGCAAACTCAGCAGTTTCTGCCAGGGAGTCGAAAAGGAGCATGGATGCACCATCATCTGATACATAACAACTGACCTTGTCGACAGGATAATCAACGGATAGGATTGAAAGGACTGTATTTGCAGTTATGATTGGTGGTTCCTTGAGAGGATCCACAGTACTCACAAACACATCAACTGGGCCCAGACGATTAGGCTCACCCTCACGCTCAAACCTCATGGATAGGCGATCGAGATAAGTTTCACGTTCAATGGGGTTCCATTTTGGGAACTGGTCAAGGATCCAGGAGAGGCCAAACCATACCTCACATATTACAGAGATAAGCCACAATGCATAAGCATCATATGCTGGAGTTAAGATCCGAAAACGGAAAAAGAAGCAAAGAATGATAAGTCGAAGAACAATGACAATTCGATACGGGTTGATTCTGCTTGAGGGAATTGGGATTTTTCTCCATAGTGGTTGCCTGGCTTCAGCCATACTGTAAAAGTATGTTGTTAGTATCGATAGCAGAACCATCTTAATGCAAAGAAGAAGTTGAGGATGCAAAAAACACTCACAGGTACTCATCTTCTTCTCCTTGATCATTTCCTCCATCATCTTTGCTCACCAAACCTCTCTTTTCTTGCCTAACTTTCCATTTCTCCACCCTCTCTTGCCATTCTGCATTGCTATAACCCTCTTTCTCGCCTTCAAGATCCTTACCAGCAACTGATCAATCCATACGAACATGAATATGAATGAACAAATAAAAAGCTTCTTCCAAAGAGATCCTAATGTGAAATCATATCATCAAAATTCGCATACCACTTCCTGCTGACGAAAAGGCCGGACGAATGGGGTGCATTTCCTGTTCATTGTAGTGCTCAATTTCCTGCAAAACTCACCCCCACAAGCTTAAAGATCTTCCTACTCTATTAACAGATGGTTATTCTTTGAATTCAGTAAGATATCAACGATAAATTAAACAATAATTAGAGTCTAAATTAGTTCAATTAATTTATGATTAGGAAGCAAATCACTCAACAGGTTTTGAACATTAGATGTGGACAATAATTCTTGTGGACAGGTTCACCGATAACTCCATTCACTGAACAGACATCAATCAGCTAGAAATTCTAATTTATGCCAACAAATTAAGGAGGTTGGTTTCTGTTGAATTGATTTACCGTGTGACTAAAAACATTTTTCTGATTGGATTCATCATGATCATGATGCTTAATCTGAAATTCGTCGTCAAAATCATCAAAATTGGCATCCTCATCGTCATTATCTCCAGGAACTCTAGGACAACCTGCACAACACTAACCATAGTTAAGAACTAGATCGACATGACATGTTTACTTGTAACAAACGAAAATGCACCTTTGACAAACCTTTGTGACGCTTATATCGAGTGTTGCACTGAGGACAGGACTGGTTGCCTTCACTCCTCTCATACTCATAACAAGGCCTACAAACAGGAAAGCCACACACATGACAAGCAACAAACACCTCTCCATCTTCCTTGACTCCAATCTCATCCCCGCAAACTCTACATTTTTTCGACGTGGCAGACTGGCGAGTTGGAGGCCTCAGCTGCCATGCACGTACGTTACAAGTGTAAAAACAATGCTCATTACAAGATTATGACAAAGAACTAACAGGTAAAACTAAGAAGATGATACGTACCTCATCTTTGGCATGCAAGGTCTGTGAACTGCCCGTGACAAGGCCAGCCATGGACAACAGCAAGAAAAAAACTGATGAAGAGAAAGTGAAAGAAGGATGGTGAGAGGAGAGGAAGGAGGGGTGAGAGGGTATTAAAGAGGAGGTGGTTGGAAGCTGATATCAACTGTGGCTTTGAGTGTGTGTGTAATGCTGCGAGAGATGTACTGCACCAAACTGTGAGTTGAGAAGTCGTGGGTTTGAGTCTAAGAGACGTCAAGTAGAGGGTAGGAGAAGGATAGAGAGAGTTTGCTTGTTCTGTCTTAGCTCGCTTAGACTCAAAGGTGTTTCAGATACCAAACTACTTAATTTCAAAAAAAAAAAAAAAAACATGCACATGCACATGCACGTGCATGTAGTGGTAGTTTCTGTTTGTTTTTCCAGTAAAAACTGTGATTTACAAAATTTTGATTTTTTTTCGTTTAAAATTATTTTTTTATTATTTTGATATGTTAATATGAAAATGATTTTTAAAAATATATATATATTATTTTCATGTATTTCCAAGAAAAAATTAACCATTATTTTAATGTCAAACACTATATTAATCCAAAATAAATTTTAAATTAAATAAGACTAGAATTGAGTTAGATAAATCAACCAATGACCCGTAAAATTCATTCAAAATTTAATTTAATTTTTAAATAAATTTAAAATTATATTTTTTTAATATTTAAAAAAATTAGAATAAAAATTAATTTGATTTACTCTATTCCACTCAGTTAACCAAATTTATTTTTTTTTCATTAATTTATAGACAGATCATTTTCTTTTACAATAATTGCATTTGTTTGGTCAAGTGAAGTGTCTTGTTTTACCAACCCCACCTGGCCGGAGTCATAAAAGAATGGATCAATTTATAGATCCGCAGGTTAACCTAAATTTATTTATTTATTTTGGATAAAAAAAATTAAAAAATATATTTATTGAATAAATCTCACCAGATCTGTGAGATCAACTCCCTAATTAATTGAAAAACAATCATGACCTAGGCCAGGCTCGGTTTTACAACAAAGTTTATTTCTTACGCCCTGATTTTGAAGGCTTAAACATCATGCACCTTCCTGCTGTCACACTCCACAGTCTACACCCACCTGTGGATGCTAACTTTCAAAGAAAAGTCTCGACAAAGAAATTGTAGAAAACAAGATAAATTCAGGAATATTCACATCATAAAAATACAACCTGCCATCTATATACCAATAACATCTTTGTTTTTTCCTCCTCTTGTTTTCATTTACTGTAAACTGCTAATCTCTAACAAAACCTGCGAATGCCCTAAAGATCGAATGATCTATGATACCTCCATTCCACTTTCGTAAAATTTGTCGCGATCCATCGATCCTTTGAAGCCCACTTGGGCACAGCCCTCCTTGAGGACAGCAAGGAACTCTGTGTGTCAGAATTTCAAGGCCAAAGTGTCATTCTTACAGCTGATATCACCATCAAGAAGCGCTTCAATCAGCTCCGACACCAAGTCTCTGATAAGGTTCTGATTTCGTCAGCTTTGTGCATGCACAAGAAGCTTGTGCATTTCAGTACTACATAAAAATGGAGTGTTACTTGGCGAAAAAGGGATCACTTTTCAAGCAACTTCAGCTATTTGATTGGCCATTCTTCTGACACTACTCTTCCCATATGCCTACAACAGAATGCTTCAAACCCAAATGATGAAGATATCATATTGTATGTTAAAAATGGTTTGTCTGATCCGTCTCCTATATGGCTATATGCCTGACAGCAAGGTTCAAGCTTTGCCTCGTAATCCAATATTTTTAGAGCAATAGTGCATGCTTCTGTCAACTGATAGTTACCTATTCGAATTTGCATAACCACGGGTGTTTCAGCATATTGAGTGGTTGACCTCCACAGCACAACTCAATTGCGTGAAAGGTCTTACTCATCAAGACCAGAACGAGCTTTCCTTTCCTTTCCTTTCCTTAGTGCAATGTCAACATTCTACAAGTCTATCTAAGCAGTGGCAGGGGTTGTGTGTACTGAACGTTGGCCAAAACCGACACTGCTCATGTCCAAGCTTGAGCTAGAAGATCGTTTATAGCTAAACAATAGGAGACACCAATTCAACACAAAAAGAGGAGTCCATTCTCTGCCATTAATAAAATGGTTTACACAATAATTATACACCCTCTAGCCTCATCACAAAGGGGAGTACAAGACAGGAGGACAAAGATTACGATAAAAAATCTCCATCTACCTTGTTTACGGACTAAATAGAGTGTGCATGAGGCACATAAACAGAAGCAGGAGAACCTCAAAGTTCTCGAGATCTATTTATATGTCTGTCCTACTCAGGATTAACCTCCTCCATGAATCACTATCAACCTGTTATTTCAATGCTGTTGGCCTAGGCATCTGTTCTTGGACGTTTTACAGGCTGCAAACTTGAATCAGTATTGTATGGCTCAGAATTTTCAGGAGTTCCAGTTTGCGATACCTTGTGCTTTCTATTCAGATCCTGTGATCCTCCTTCTAGTGCAGGGTTGACATTAATTGTGTCAGTTGGTGTCTTGCCACAGTCTACCTGGGCGGTTTCCAAATCATTTTTGGCAGGGGAGTCCTGGATTGCATCTGAGGACAGAGTAGAGGGATTTTCCAAAGCAGATGAAGCTGCCTTCAACTTGTCAACATCAATACCTGATTTGCATTGTTTCTCAAACATCATTTGAAGGTGCCTCCCCTGCTCTTCTATTCGTAACTGTAAATTTCGTTGGATCTGCCAGAAAGATTATAGAATTATAAGTGATGCACTGTAAATCATACACACAACATGAATCATGTCTTCATGTGCGCATGACATGATTTATACAGTAACAATCATATCTGCTGATGTGCAGACTGCATATAGCACTACAATAAACCGAACCAGTTACCATGCCACAAATTATGCAGTCCATGGTCCTGAACCACTATGCAATGGGTACATTCTATATTAGACAAGTTCACAGCATAGCATCTGAAGGTTGTATAAGTGAGCGAAAACTTGTAAAGCTTTGATCCTAAAACATTTCTAACCAAGGAAAAATCATTTTTTTAGCTCTCAGTATTATATACTTTGCTGCATTATAGAAAAAGTGAGTGCTTTATAAACAAATTAATTCTTTAAGGAAACAATGCATATGTACAAATCTTAAATGCAGGTAACAACAAAAGAGAACTCCATGGTGCTTCTTTCCATCATTGAAGTCTTGATACCAAGGAGAATATATGGATAATTGTAAACATTTTCATGGTCTAGCAAATTGAAAAGTTGCAGACATTATTACGTCTATGACATAAATGCATAATGCAACTTCTATGCAGCAAAGTTAACATGCAACAAAGATCCTGCACTTGACCAGAAACTTCTAGTGGAATATCTCTCTCACTCGATCAACATGGCACGAATCCCTCCATTTTCGGATCCTTGCTCCTTTTTTTACAAGTAGTGCCTTCATGACAATGATTTGGTTTTCAAACAGAATATAGAAGAAAATCAAGACAACCGATTTTCATCATAAAGCAAAAGAACCCTTGTTATAAGCTGCCAAATCAGGTCACGGAACCTAATTTTTTGAGGTTCCAAAGTCAAAGCCACTAATCAAATCAAAACATAGATCCATTTTCATGGAAAATGTATACCTCAAGCTGTTCATGCAGTCGTTTCTGAACTTCCATCTGTAATCGTAGAGCTTCAGTGATTTCAATGCCTCTGTTGTCCAACATAAAATAGAAAGAGTTTAGCAGGATAATTCAAAATGAAATAGAACACAGATTGAATAATTTAAATATGCAGCTCTTTTCCCAAAATATAAATCCTTCAAGAGGCATTTCTAGGTTATAATCATACCATGGTGCCAGCCAATTTTCTATCTGAGACGTCATATGTAGATTAAAAGGGCATTAAACAAGTTTTTAACCTAACCAAGTTTCTTCTGGAACTACTTGAATCTCCCAGGAAGTCAAATAACATACTGAATACCTTCCAAGTTAATTTTGTTGCTAGGTCTTTTCATCAATAAATGACAACCCGTGGTCATTATCAGTAGAGTGATTACAGAAAATGAGACTGTAAACAAAAATTCAACAGATATAGTTTAAAATCCAATCCTTGTATGGTCGGGGAACCACGCTCCTCAGTCAACCTCCTTTAAAGGGAGGTAAAGCAGCAAAGGGAAAAACAAGAGAATTATAGTTGTAGCATAATCCATAAGCAACTTTTGTTATCATGCGGAAAGTTATTCTCCTTACTTTCCACATGCATAAATCTTTAATAAGAAACTGGGAAGCAGGCTAGTAATATAAAATTCACAACTTTAGCATTCCTGCCAAATTCAATTACTGAGGGACAAAGAATGCATCTTGCAGAGTGAAGCCTAACAAAAATATCACATTCATATGTTTCTACTCAAGTCAAGAGTTATTTTTTTCCAGACTTGTTGGAAATTCTGGAAATCGGCAGGTCAAGGTTTCTATTTTAAATTTTAGGTTCTCTAAATGATTGAATGATGTTGAATTCTTTTGTAATAACATGAATAGTTCTGTTCTTATTTACAAGTCTAGATCAAGTAATGATAACAAGAACTCTGTGTATAGCCCTGTAATCTTTCAATGAGAAAGCATTATTAATTTCAGAAAACGATGATGATTTTTTGATGTATGAATTGTAAGATGCTATTCCTCTCTCTCTCTCTCTCTCTCTTCTTTTTTGATAGAAAAAATTAAATTTTAATAAAGGAAGAGGACAAAATGGAGGATAAGACACCCTCCTATCTCTTTGCTTGTCTTCTAAAGTGATGTCTCTAAATGTATCGGTTGTAGAACACCAAAGCGAAGGTAGAAAAACTATTTTATCCAAACACAACACGAATAGTAGATGCATATCCTGAAATATCCTAAACTCTGCTCGTTCCAAAAGTACAGAAGTAAAGCAAGAATAGCACATTGCCACAATACCCTGCCACCTTGAAAGCTGGTAGTCTCTTATTTCTCATTTATGTGTGTAGACTTTTACAATTAGCCTAATTTTGAAACCATAGAATTTCTTCTCTTTCTTGTCCTTTGTCAAGTTCACAGTTGCTCAAAGCCAAAGAATAAATAACAGCTGATGAAGCAGTAACAAGAGAATCAAAATTAATAAATGGTGTAGACTTACGTTTTCAAGTCAAGAGATGATATTTCATCAATAGATGTCAATCTTTTCTCAGAGGATCCTGCAAGCAAAATAGAACAGCTCGTTAAAAAATATATAAATAGGAAATTCCTTATACATGTTTTGATCCATGCAGTAAAATAAAGCAAATAAATCCCGAGCAGCTACAAAAAATCTGAGGGAGAAAAAAGATGGTCATGGGAAATTTAGGTCATACTACAACGACAGTTAGGAGTGACAGGAAAATGGTATTAAAATAGGCAGATAGAAAATTGTAGCGGCAGCTCCATGCATAAATATAATGTGGTGAAGTTAATTTAGAGAGCTTACATTAAGACAACTCAACTGAAGCCTTGAAAAAAAGTATACTTGAGCCGCAAAAAATAGCAGAAAAATGTTTTTTTCATAGATAGGGCAATTGACTTAAATCACAGAAAGGATTGAATAAACAACATAGCATGCAGATCATGATCATGCTTTTGTGGAAAGACTAGATCGAGGTTGATTCAAATGAAAAGGAGATATTGAACAGGGGTATGTGTCATAAATTAATACATTATCACAAGTTTGCACGGTGCAGCTTAAGACTCAAGTTCATGAGTGAAGATAAGCAATTCAACGAGTTAAAATGCAATCTCCATCCTCTCATTCAGGTTAAAATTCTAAGGTGGAAGAGCAACACAAAATTCAGGGATATGTTGAAGTCTTGGAGTCACTGATTAGTGATTACATACCCTCTGATGACTCTGGTCTGTATCTGGCTGTTCGGTATTTCTGAAATTCAACAAAGAATATTCTCCAATTAAAAACAAAAATAAGAATCTGAAACCATGCCACACAAGAAATGATGCTGACACATAAAACCAGCCTCGCTTTTAAAGAAACAAAGGTGCATACCTGCAAGTGGCTTTTTACATGATAAATAGTCAAGCTGTCAGCTTTCATCAGCTTCAGCACGCCTTTTGGGGTAGCTCCTGCACGTAAGAAAAGGAAAATCAATTGAAGCAGAAGCCTAGGAATTTTTGGCTAGCAATCAGTTAAGGCAAAGATAGTTCCACACTTTCACTACCACCAAGGTTGTTGACAGCCTCCACAAAAGCTTCATGAAGTTCTGGTGTCCAACGCATGCGTGGCTTTGTTGGTGCACTGTTTGCTGAGGAAGTGGGGGTGAGAACTGGGCGAATTTCTGCAGATGGGGATGGAAGCTGCAGGTGACCTTGGGAGTGTTGAACTGGAATGTTTGAAGATGGTTTGGCGACCTGGTATGCCATCTGAAGCAACGAGATGAGAACAGGAGAAAGCATAAAAGAATATTTCACCATACTTTTGCAAGGGTATCTTATTTGTTGTGTGTTGTGAGAAGATACCAACCTTTGGTTCCATGTCCACAATGCTGGTGTCAGCCAGAAGGTCATTCCAATTAGTTGTCAAAGCATCATCATCAGTAATTAGCTGGTCTGCCCATTCCTGCCAATCATTTCGTTTACCAAATTCTTCTGATGCCATGACACCAGCACAACTATTGCTTTCTATCTGATTATTTTGAACAGTAGTGTTAGTGGGAAAGTCAAGAAAACCCGGCGGTGATTCTGGACACCATGAAGCACTGCTTTCATTTATATAATGACTAGTTGTTGTTGATTGAAGTAATGCTGATGGAGAAGATTGTGACATCAGCAAAGCTCCTGCATTTGCTGATGACTGGGAAATAAATGGAGTATTTCTTGAATGTTTCTCCCGGGGTGTGACAGAAGAGTACTGAAGGTCTGTTGAGAAGCTCGCAGAAGAAGAAAATAAGTTTCCAACTACTCCATTGTTAGAGGGCAAATGACTTGCATGCACAAGGGGCCTGGTCATAAGCTCCCTTTCCATGGAAACCTGTTGACAGCCTGGTAACTTGGGGTATGTCTCTTCTAGAGGTGTTGGAACCACTGGTAAAGATGAAGACAGTGTTCCAGACACCCCAAGGTTACCAAGCTGCTTTGCACCTGCTCTCCGAATGCTAAAAGCTGGGCGTCCCTCCATTGCTATGCTTCAATTAGCACAAAAATAGGGTGTCAGTTATTTAATCAGTTCACAGCAGTTTCCCATTTTGACAACCAAGTGAATACCTTCTGAAAGCACCCTTCTTATTGGTTCACAATAGCGGGACACTGGAAAGGTCATCAATCAAAACATCTGTCAACAGGAATGAATACATAAATACATGATGTCATCAATAGGGAATATAGAGATACTCATAGCAATGATCACCATCCTTTCTAAACCTCATAAGTTCACCTATAAACACTGCAATTTTTTGGTTTTTCTCAGAAGAAAGTTCTAGCCACCCATATCATTACCAAAACTCCCTATTTCTAAATCCTTTATCCCACTTGTAAAGACCAGCTCCTCAAGGCATCAGTCCATCTCCAAACTCAACACTACATTCAGTTACAGGCATGAAATGTTTCTACCAGAGCAGAGTTGAAATGCTCATACTAGGAAAATAGTCAAAAGCATGAAAGCTACAGTGAAACATAATGACTTAAATTTTAATAGCAGGCAGCAAGAACATGTGAGGTTGGTTTTCAGCAAATTCCACAGTCCCTAAACAGTTATCCAAAAATTGAAACAAACAAAAAGAAAAGACAAGCCTTACAATAAGAGGACTAATAATAATGATTCAAATTCTCATTCCCAATTCTCATACAAACTTCGTATTAGATAATAGACGCAGGGCAGCCATTGTCTAGCATAATACTAAATTCTTGTAATTGCGACAAAGAGTCAATAGGCTGTCATGTTGAAATTATTGACAGGCTCGATTGTTCAAGGCGTGATAGCATTTAGTTCATTCAAAACTGTTGAAGGGTAGAGAGAGTATGATTATAACGAACCATCAGAAGCAAATTCTCCCCTTGTTGGCAGTTACAAATATTCATAGCAAGTACAAGGATTCTTTAAGTCTAAGGCTCTGCCTATCAGTGCGCCATCCCCAGCCCCCACCAGTGGGTACTCCTTCCAATTGGTATAACATTAACTAAGAAGAAGAGTTGTTTAGCAAACCATAATTATAATATTGCGAACCCATTTGCAGAATGTGTTTTTTCTTCAATACCAATTGGTTCCACGAAATTCATATTTTCAGTGTTCAAATAAATTCTCCCCAGCATCGCAAGGCATACCAACTGCATCAAAAAATCTTCCTGACCACTAACACAAAACCCTTAACAAGCTAGATGCTATATATCATTACTCCCAATCATTAACTATCATGAGCTATGCATTGCGCATGGATCTGACACCCTCGTCACCGTGACGTCTAAAAACCGTATGCCTGTCCTCGGTCAGTTAACTCTAGCTAACTTCATTCCATTGATAAATTATTTATTCAACATCCAAGTTTCAACCTTTCAAAGTCCATGTCCTTAGCTTCAATTCAATTGTATCTCGGACCCCCTACCAAACTAGTTTCTTCTCCCCATTTCACAGAGAACTCATGAATTCAGCAATATTAAGCTCAAAAAACCAAAAAAAATCCAAGCGAAAAATTCGAAAAAAAAAAAAAAAGAGGACATGCACCCTACGATGCAAACCAATTATCATTCAAGACCAACTAAACCAAGTCTGATCACCGACGACGCAATTCAAGAAAAGCACCAAAAATTCAATCAATCAAGTAATTATTACAATCAAAGCAACAAGATTAGCTTCAGATTCCATCAAAACAAAACAAAATTACCAAAACGGGGGAACATGTAAATTTCTCACCTACGACTTCGCAAAACCTCGCAATATTGAAGGCCCTAAATGGCTAGAAATCAAGTCTTCAGGCACAGAAACAATTATCTAAAGGTGTTATGAAAAAATCGGTCACCGGCGTGTCACCCCGAAGAAGTGAACGGTGACAGAGTGCGCTTTGCTCTCTTTAGCCCCTCTCTCCCTTTTGGCTCTGTTAATAAGGAACAGTGAATTCCTCCACGCCTTAAATATAGCGCGTGTGGAATAAACTCCAGAGAGATGGTGGGGTAACAGTGCGTATCGTGTGGGTGTGTGGGACCAGGTTTGCTATTGGTGAGTAGTGTAATATCTGATGGGGTGCACGTGGGGATTGTGATTAGGTAGGCCCTGATTGGTACAATTGCGATTTTCAGATTTTTGAAATGTTTTTATTTTAAATTAATTTTTTTTATTTTTAAAATATTTTGATGCATTAAAATTAAAAATAAATAAAATATTATTTTAATTTAATTTTAAATAAAAAAATACTTTAAAAAACAACTTCTACCACATTTCTAAACAAGCTCTACTAGATAATTTTGAAAATTTATGTTTTATAATAAAAATAGATATTTATATTAAAATCTATAATTTAAATTTTTCAGAAAAAAATATTTTATTGAATGAACAATTCATTTTTTATTCTATGTATTTTCTATTAATAACATGTTTTTTGAATTTAAAATAAAAGCAATTAAAATAATTTTTCATAAAAACTTTAATAAAAAAAAAAAGTTATCTAAACTATTATTTCTTATTAATGCATTTTTCTTTTTTTTTTCATTAAAATATGTTTATTTTATCAGAATCATTTTTTTTTAAATAAAAAAAATATCATAGTATAAAAGGCAAGTTTTAATTAAAAAAAACATTAAAAATCATGTCTCTAAATTTTGTATGTAATTGAAGAAAAAAATGAATAATTAATATGAAGAAATTATGTAAAATGATTGATAATAAAGAAATATAAATTTTATTTTTATTGAATAGTCATTATTGGAATTTAAAAAAAATACATGGTAGGTTTATATATAATAATTGATGAAAGGATTGTTAAAAGTACCATAGAAAACTATAATTTTATTTACAAACAAAGGCAGAATCGAATTATATTTAATAAAATAATTGTTTAAATGTAATTTTAATTATTTTATTTATAGTTGATTTTAATTAAAACTTAAGAAAAAAACTCTAAAAAAAGTAAAAAGTTGTATAAAATGTATTCATTTATAACCTCAAAACAATATTATTATGGTTCAAAGAACTCATAATTAAATTAAATAAAAAAAATGATTCGGTAGCACTTTTCTCATTAATATAAACCCATTAATATTATTATCAGGTTTTTTGTTGCTGGATTATTTACTTTTACCACCAAACTACACATAATAGAGACAATTCATTTGTTTAGTTACTTTCATGACAAGCAATTGCTTTTATTGAGGAGAAACTATTCATTGTTGAAAGGTGTAAGAAAAATTGAGTTCGAGATTAGATTATAATATTAAAATAGTTAGGGATAAAAATGAAAAAAAAAGTTTAAAGATTAAAATGACAAGAATTATTGTTTGAAAAGGTATTCCAACCTTTGTTTTTGAGCATATAGATTTGAGTGTTGATTATTTATAGAATATCTTGTTTAATTCTTGTTTGCTTTTATAATTACAGTTGAAAAGTGATTTTATAAAAAAATAATTTTTTTATTTTAAAACAAATTAGAATTCATTTGATATTGTAGTTGTTTTTTAAAATACTTTTAATTTAGAAATACATCAAAATAATATATTTTTTTATTTTTTAAAATTAATTTTTAATATTAGCATATCAAAATAATCCAAAAAAAACTAAAATAAATTAAAATAAAAAATATTTTTATAAACACAAAAATAATCCAACTCCAAACCTCCCTCTACACAAGTAAATTGTTGATAAAACTCTAAAATAGCATTTTTCCTTGACCCAATGTTTTTTATTTTTATTGCCCAAGAAAAACAATATATGTTCTAAAGTCAAAAATATCATAGAAAAAGGAGGGAATCACAAACACTTTTTTTATTATGAATCTTTTACCAGAAATTCAATGTGTAATCTTAGCATTTAGCATTTGACAGTCTTATAAATGGATTTTGGATTTTTTTTTAATTGAAGATTAGGAATAGATGGACTTTCTCTAATTTTATCGGAGCTTATTTCATTATCGCAAAATTATTTTTTTGTTTTCATACAAGAAGGCTCTTAATACTATTCATATTATTATGAATTATGAAAGAGGATAAAAAAAAAGATTATATTCTTTTTTTTGTTATTTGAAAAAAAAAAGTGCTTGGAGATATGTTAAAATCAAGATTCTGAACTATATTCGGTAACAGCCTCAACGATACGTTGGATTCTAAAATTAGTTTATTCATATTCTTTCGTTTAAAAGTCAAGAAATTCATTGATCTTTCCATCGAAATTACTGAAATGTCACGAGTTACGATCACTCAACGCTGTAAACACAAGTTATTTTTTAAACAGCATTTTCCTTCACTCTATTAAGACGAAATGCCAGCCAAGTTCTTCGAGATTTTCTTGAAACAGAGTCTCATGCATCGCTATCAAAACAACTCTTGATGGCTTTATCTATCAGTGGAGGTGAGACATGAAAACAACTAGACCTGCCCATAGTAGTGTTCGAAGCATCAAAACCTGCTTACTTATTCTGAAGCATATTTCCTTTACTGAGATATTTGAGATATCTGATGGAAGCTGAGATTTTTTTTAAGAAAAAGAAATCATAGATTAACATGGTTTTCATCAGATAAAAAATGACAATGCCCGGTTGAACATATGGAATAATAATGCCGGTAGTGGAAGCTTTAGGAAAGGTAGTACATGGAATTTGGCAACTTGAATGTTCTTTTGGCACCTGGGAGCCCCTCCACACTGCTCCACTGATCTCCTATGATTCCCCATATGCGGTATCCTTCTTTTGTCAATGCTCTCCTTGCCTCGGATTTGTATTGCTGCACTTTCATGAAGTCGTCTTCAAGACCCCTGTATTTACACAGTAAATTAAACCAAGGAAAAGAAATGGTAAATTGCTTGTTTACTCTGGTGCCCTTCTCAGAGCTGCGATCACATTTCCAAACAGACTAGGCCAAGCCGCCATTGGCACGGATATATCAAATAGGTCAAGTCATGTACCTCAATATGAGGCTGGACCATCCATGGTATCCAGCATCGATAAGATTCTCGACAGTGGCTGATCTTAGGGTTTCACTTCTGGAGGAAATAAGAAAGATTTTGACCCCTTTGTCTTTGATCTCATGGAAGAACTTGAGTGTATGGTCTAGAGCAGGCGCTTTGCTTTGCTTCATCCATGATTCGAATAAGGTTGCATTGAGCTTCTCTCCCCTGGTTTTATTTCCATTTCACAACCCAAATTGCATTAGTGACTGATTGATCAAAACAATGTGAAAAGCAGGCATAGTCTAGCAGTTGTGTATTCGATAATATCCTTTGATTAAGACAGTTTTTGCAGTTGCGGTTTGAAAAATCAAGTTCTCAAACCCAAGTTTTTACCATAATTTAAAATGATAAACAGGTTTTGAAGTTGTGATCAACCTATAAACATCCTCAACCGCACCGCAGCGCACCAAAACAAAGCTAGATTCGAGTTTCAAGTGGTCGAGTCATCTTAGAGAATAAAACACTGATTTTTCTAAATTTCCAACAGCATCAGGATGTCTATAACAAGTGGAAATGTGATAACAAAAGAATACAAGATCTAGTAAACGAACAAGCTTACCCAAAACCATGTTTCTTGTAGTAAGGTATGGTGGACAAGAGAGTGTCGTCAACATCAAAAATCCAAGCATCCTTACCATCACCTTCCAAAGTACAGCAACTGCTGAGGTAGAGCCTGACTTCCTCGATCGCCCTCTCGGAGTCTGCTGTGTACTGAGACGAGGTCATGTAATGTTTGACGTGATCTACACATTCTTGTGGCACCACCTCGAAATCCTTGATGTTGTTTAGCTCGACATTGATCCTCCAACTCTCACAATAATTCTTCAAGCTAGAGGCATCCCTGCTTTTCGATTTTTTGTTCAAGATATTCCAGTCTGCGGCTGCTAAGCCAATGTAGAGGCTTGTCAGAGCTAGTATGAACACCAAATTTCTTGCCATTTCTTGCCCAGAGAGAGGAGGGGAGGTGTGATTGAATTTGTAGAGCTGGTGGGGGGATCGTGTCACATGGGCTGTGGGGTATGGGTGGCCTGTTCTAGCTTTGAAAATCATATGGAATATTTATGTTAATGTTTCACAGCCAGCTCATAATCTCAACTCTCATGTGACCTTGTCTAAACCCTGTATATATATATATTAAGATCATTTGGAAAAAATAAGAAAAAAAATTGATATATGAGTTGATCCGAAGATAACTGTTATTATGGAGAGAAAAAACTAGATCATTATATTTATTTCATAAAAACAAAAACATCAATCATTTCGGCCGATGACATGTAATTATAACCACCATTAACGCCACCAGACATGGAGTTCTCTTTTCCCTGGTTTCAACATCGAATAATGTCGTCTTCTTTACTCTCTCTCTCTCTCTCTCTCTCTCTCTCTCTCTATGGCCCCTTTCCTTACAGCATTGCTGTGTTTACTCTTTCTCCATGGATTGCTATCATCATTGTTCCTGTCTTATCACTCTCATTTTGGAAATTGCTTTTTTCTTTTTGTTTGTTTTCTTCAGTGCCTAAGATTATTTCACGTAGGAAGTCAGTGTCATTACAGCTTTGGGTTGCATTAAACTGCGTGCTGTGGGAGAGAATCTTAAGTTAGTAAAAGACTCGACCGCAATGGCAACAAAGCAACTGTAATCATCGATTTTTTAAAAAAATATATTGAAATAATATTTTTTATTTTTAAAAATTTATTTTTTATTCTATTGAAAATATTAAAAAATTTATTTTAAAATAAAAATAAATAATAGTATTTAATATTTTTAAAAATATATATATTTAAAATATAAAAACAAACAAATAGCTAGGGGAGTTTTCTTGAGCGGTTTAAGATTAGAAAAAAATAATAAATTTCAAATATTATATTTTACTGGATTTTACTCTAAGATTTGAAGTTATTCAAGGGGAGCCAAGAAAAAAAAATGTATATACATATCATGCAGAGGTATCTGAAATTGAATGATTAGTTACAAGCCAGCTCGTAGGAAGTAATAATTCCATTTCAAATAGTTTTTTATGAATGTTATTTCAAACAGAATTTCATAAAAATTTAAATATTTTTTTTAAAATTAATATCTTTTATATTTTTAAATTGTTTTTAATATGTTGAAATCGAAAATAATCTTTTAAAAATTAAAATAAATATTATTTTAATACATTTTCAAATTAAAAATACTCTTAAAAACAACCATTACAATATTCTAACATAACCTTTAAATAACCTCTCTCAATGATTCTAAAGGTATATTTCTCATTCATAAAAATTTAATAAATTCTTCTATTTATTGATCTCAAAATCTAAATTTGAGAAATCAAGAAATTGAACTTAATTCCTTAATTAACCATCAAGTCAACTCTTAATTAAGAATTGATTCATTATATTTTTTTTTCTTATAATTTATTATTCTTCATATTCATTGTTTTATGATGAATAAATTATATTAATTTAGCTCACATAGAAATTATAGTAAAAACTGTGGGAGGGATATTTGTATAGAAGGATAGTTGTTGTTGTTTTTTAAAATATTTTTTATTCAGAAATATATTAAAATAATATTTTTTTAAAAAAATTATTTTTGACATCAGCACATCAAAATAATTTGAAAACATTAAAAAATATTTATTAGAAGTAAAGAAAAAAATAAAATAAAAATTTAATTTTTTAAAAAATTACTTTTAAAACATAAAAAAAAAAAAAAGAGAATATATTGTTGGGAGAGGGAAATCAGAGGACCTCCTAATTGTCTCTTTAATTAATTTCTTTGTCAAAGAAGGGAGGATTATTGCTGTTTGGTTGCTG
Organism: Populus tomentosa; assembly: GCA_018804465.1. Lineage (NCBI taxonomy): Eukaryota > Viridiplantae > Streptophyta > Magnoliopsida > Malpighiales > Salicaceae > Populus > Populus tomentosa. The sequence goes on along the minus strand of CM031971.1, from coordinate 21,433,906 downwards.
AGCTATCACCTAGCTAATCTTTAAAAGAGAAATATTAAAGTGGTAGTGGACTGGATTGCATGATCTATATATGTTTTGTTTTTGGTTCGACAGAAAGAAGAAGAAATGAGTAGTGGGGAGCCATAATCATGGCCCTACCACTAACTGAGCACTGCCCTTTTTCTCAAGAATATCACACTGTGCTAGGCGAGATTGAAAAGGAAATTCACCATTCTTGTAATTTTTAAGATACTTTTTACCATGCCTTAGAATTTGTTTGTTTATGATATGTCATGATGCGTGAAAAGTATTAATTTGATGTTTTTTTTAATGAAAAGTATAGGCTTGTTAGTGCGTTTTCTTTTACTTGTAAAAGTATATTTTGAATTTGTCGATTGTTTTATGGTCGGAGAGTTCTTCTTGGTAACCAAGTGGAACTGAGAAAAGTTGTTGGTGTAATTGCCGATTCTATTTATATCTGGCTTCAAATCACCAAAAAAAAAAAGTGTGCTTTTTCTTGCATCAAATAGTTTTGCTAAAATAATTTTTTAGGTATTTTTAAGTTAAAACTACAAATCAAAATCATCAAAAATATACTTATAAAACATTAATTGCATAGTTTTTTAGATAAAATATATATATATATATATATATATATATATATTTAAAAAGCATCTACATCATTATATTTAATAGTTTTTTCACTTTGAAATACATTAAAATTATTTTTTATAATATTTTTATTTTTAAAACTAGCTCATCAAAACAATTAAAAAAATCTAAAAATTGAAGAAAATTAAAGCATTTCTTCTTCTTCTTTTTTCAAATAATCATAACCATAAACACATGGATATCTAAAGAAGCACTTGAAAAACAAAAAAGTTCTTGCCCACTGGCAGTTTGAAACACGGTTGATCTCTTATAGACTAGATCACTAACGGGAAACAAATTCAATTTACAATATTTATATCATTCAAATCCAGGGAAATTAAGCTTGATTGTAAGATTGCCTCCCCAGATAATGTAAGGTTTTTCTCCAAGCTAGCGTCTAGAACTACCAGCTGGTACGTACGTACGTGGAGAATTACGCGAGCATGCAGCATGATTTGCACTAGCATTTCGAAACAAAGTTTTACAGAAAATGAAAATGATAGTTTGAAGCTGCCGGAAGGGATGAAAAGACAGCTTAGCTCAAACATGTTCTACAGCCTGTCGGAAGACAGGTGTCAACAAGCAAAGAAGCATGAGTACTGAAGCAAAACTACGTACAGCAACTGGAGGATAATATTGGAATGATGAAGAAATACCCCCAGTATCTTATTTCTGTGTGCACAAAACGGCTTCTGAAGCGGCAGCGAAGCGTCCGGTGAGATATTGCCGGGAGAGAGGATTAATTTATTCAGAAACATTTCGATAGAGTTGGTCAAGAGTCATGGGATCGAGAGACCATCATCAAAGTTCAAAGAGTAGCTGTAAGGATCATAGCTGCACTGTGCACTGCTCCTTTTCCACCCGAAAGCTTGCTTCCATTGAGCCCTGAACCTCGCAGCTAGCTGCATTAAGAAAGATGATTCACAACGTCGACCAAACGGCACTTGTCTTTTCAGGCTAACAAGCTTGACCGCAGACCCAGTGCTTGAGATTCTGCTCCCCCACCTCAAGAACCGGATTCTCTTCATTCTTCCCTCCACCTTCAGTACTGTACCAGCTGCACCTGGACACAAGAAGACGACGACCTAGCAAGCAACCAAGAGGGAGTGCTGAAACACTTGAAGCAGGACGAGTGAGAGCAAAGCAGGGGTTGAGCTTTAAAGCATCGATTCCCACTAACAGGCATCACTATCAGTGATACACACAGTGTCACCCTCTCACCAGCGGGAGACCATAGAATACTGCTTTACCGGCAGTCTTCGGTCAGATTATTCCCAACTTGGAGCAGCGATTGAGACTATTGCAGGTAGTGATGTGATGTTAACAGAGATGATGAGACACTTTTCACATTGGATGTCTTGCAAGAGAACAAGCTACTTAATATTCTTAATTACTGGGTTTCCTTGGGTTCTACTCCTAGTTGGTGAACCTTCCCGGGAAGGATCTGTGACCAAAAAGTGAGATAAGGTTTTCACTAGCATAAAAGTCCACACCGTCCACACCTAAAGAATGAGGGGGACACAATGCAATCACCTCCGTCCATTTTTGAGAGCTTTAAGGCCATTGTCCATTCATAGTTTTACACGCCGTGTATAAAAATCTTATTTATTTAGCCAAATACGTATCAGTTCTGTCGTAATTTTAATATTTTTAAAATTATCATTTAAAAAAAACATCATTTAATACACATTAATTTTAAAAAATATAATTTGGTTATTATATAAACAGGAATCGCTACCTTCCATTACATACCTGTGAAGCACCACTGGGCACCATGCACGGCACGAGATCCAAAAATGTGAAAGGTTGAAAGGCCCCCAAGTGGTGTCCTTTCTCACTGCCAACAAATGTTTTCAAAATGTTTTAAAATTTAATATTAATAAAACTAAAAATAATTAAAAATTTAATTTTTAGATAAAAAAAATAAAAACAATTTTAATATTTTAATCTTACTTTAAATACAATTTCAAAATACAACAATAAACAAGTTCGCGGACATTGCATGGCACTGTTTGAAGACAACATTAATTTTGTTATGGTTTTTATACGCTGATTTTAATAATAAAAACATATATTATTTTAATACTACCACCAGTAATTCGCTCATCCTCTTTAGAGTATGTTTTTGTGATTTTTACTTGACTATATATTTTTTAAAAAAATATTAACACAATGAAATCATCCAGTGCCACATCCCACGCGCGTGCATATCATGCAGAAAAAATGCTGCTTTGAGAAAAAAATTGGGAGTCCGATATCAGACAGACTGCAGCAATGATGACAGCATCACCCAAGACAAGAATGTAATGCAATCCTAAGACAAGAACGATTCTCAATCCCTTGTCATCCATTTGTTTACCTCTAACGATCTTGACGGGACAAAAGAGAATAGAGAGGAGAAATAGTTGTGCATGGCGGCAAAGCAATCGATCAAAACTTAAACAGCTGCAATTTATCAAAAACATAGACAGGGCTCATGAAGATCCTCCATTCCATTTAATTCTGTCTGAACATAAAGGTGATAACATTCTGAAGACAGCATCAAGTTCTGAAGCCACGAACCATAAAAAAACCAATCTCCAATCAGACGATGGCATTGGCAGCACTGGCAATTCTTGGCCACAAATCAGCACATTCCTTGCCGATGGGTCCAGTGATGGCGGATCCTACAAGCCGCAAAACAACAACAATCAGCAACATGAACCGTTGCAGAAATATTACAGCATCAACTAGAAGAACACCGATCCCGCTTATGATTCTCATGAGGGTATCTTAGACAACAACAGGCCCAAGCAGACAGCAAGTTCCAAAAAAATATTGAGCTTGTGTCGTTTGGTAATAATTCTCTTCAAAAATAAAACCATCATGATACGCCATTTGACAACCTATTAATTCTTAAGAACTAAACAAACAAATCTACAAAAAACTCCAAAACCACGTCTAAAATGCCTTTTGCTAATCAACAATAATCATATACCACCCTCCCTTATTAATAGAGAGCAAAAACAAATCAAATCTAAGGTAACCATTAATGATCAAAAAACTGCACAAAAAATCCTTGTCCCCGGAGAGCTGTGTTCAACAAAGGGGTGAAGGGACCATAATCATCCAAATGCTTTCATAATTGGAGCCTCAACAATATGGGTTAGACTGCTACAAACTCGAGCTTACATGCGCACGTGCTTCCAAGCCATCAGATGGGAATCATAACAAATGGGAAGTCAACATCACCTGAGTGGTGGGATTTTCAAACTCAAGGGCTAAAAATGAGAGCATCTTAGCCTTTCCCGAAAATCAAAATTCAGGGAAAACGCAACTCATCACATTCATCGAGAGTCTCAAAACCACAAGCTATTTAATTTCATCTCAAGCAAACCACAACAAGTTTCACCACAGCAAGATCACTCATCAGCTACAATAAATGGAGATTTGTAAAACAATCACAAGCTAAAACGCAGCAAACTTAACACATGAAGTTTAAGAAATAATTTCACCTTTCATTTCTCCCTTGGGATTGACAATAACACCAGCATTATCTGCAAACAAAACAAATAAATTTATATATGTATGGTTTTAAAATCTGAAAATCAAAATTGAAAGGAAAATTACTAAACAAACCTTCAAAATACATGAAAACACCGTCCTTTCTGCGCCAAGGCTTTCTCTGCCTAACGATGACAGCAGGCATCACCTTCTTCCTGAGATCAGGTTTTCCTTTCTTCACTGTAGCCATCACCATGTCTCCGACGCAAGCCGACGGCAAACGGTTGAGGCGACCTTTGATTCCTTTCACTGATATGATGTAGAGATTCTTCGCTCCGGTGTTGTCTGCGCAGTTCACCGTCGCCGCCACCGGAAGACCCAGCGACATGCGGAACTTGTTTCCGGCCGATCCTCCCCTTCCTGAAACAGAAGAGAAATATGTTAAAGCGTTTGGTGTGATTGACGTGTCGTTTCATCACTCGGAGAAGGCTGGGTCAGTGGCTTTACCTCGCTTCGACATTTTTTATCGCCTTCTTCGCTTCCGTCTGCGCACCTGCCTTTTCCTTCGGCAACAAATTGTAACGCTCTATCTTATTATTTTTATCACTGAGTTTCTAGGCCTCCTAGGGTTTTGCAATATTTGCAACCGACGCCGTTTTGATCCAACCAATACGAGGAGTTAGTTACAATTTAGTAATTGTAGTTTATAAAAATAAAGAAACTAACCCTGATAGTATCAAAACTAATAAATAATTCCTGAAAGGATGATAATTACATTACAATTATAAATTAAAATTAAATCAAATAACTAAATCCTCTAGCAACAGCGAAAACACAATAAAACAACCAGTATATATGTTATTTTACTGCAATAGTATTTTATTTGATTTAATTTAACTTAATAGTTAATATTTTAGGCTAGGAATAGGTGTTCAAAATTCTTACCTGATAAATAATTAATAAAATATTAATATTAATAAATTTAATTAAACTTGTTAAATATTTATATTTTTTAATTCAATATAATATATACGTATCTTAATATACACACACAAACATAATGATATTGGTTTTGAATAAAAACAATGTTACAACAAGTGTGTGTACACAATACCAATTATTATCCCTAGTTGATCATGTTTAATTTAGTAATATTTTGTTCAAACAACATTTTATTTTTTCCATCAATCTTAATGCACTAATTTTTTTTATAAAAGAATAAAATAATTTGTAAATGAATTAAAAACATAGATTAAATACATTAAAATAAACTAAAAGGACTACTAGTTTATGCATATATGACAATACATATAGACTTTATTATCACTATAAATTGAAATAGTGAAATGAAAATCTTACCCCATAGTTAGAGCGTTTTTGATAATGTAATTGAAGTTATTTTTCAAATAACTTTTCATATTAAAATGCTTGCTAATTATATTTTTTTATTTTTAAAAAATTATTTTTGATATCAGTACATCAAAATGATTTAAAAACATTAAAAACATATTAATTTAAAGTTAATAAAAAAATTTAAAATTTTTCAAAATCTTTTTTAAAATACAAAAACTAACAGATTCTTAGCTGGCCTCTACAACAGGGGGTATAAAAAAAAAATTCTTCTTATTTACATAATGAAATTATTGACATCCCCTTTAAGACAAAAATTTAAAACGAGCAGGGTTATTTTTTATCTTTTCATTTTAGTTGCACAATAAAATTATCACCATGCTCTTGAATTAGAACCTTTTTGCTTTGAGTCAAGGGGTTTTTTGTCTTTCCATTTTATTTTTTATTGTAATTATTGAGCTTAAACAGGAATAATTTAGTATTTTTACATAAATAAAATATTATTTAATCTGAAAAATGATTGTGCATGGGTTCTCTCACGGTATTCGAACGGCTCATACAGTGCCTTTCTATAGCCAAAATCTAACTTCCACGACAGCAATTTAATTCTCACAATGTCACCTCCATTTTTAAGCTACGCACATGGCAAAAATATGTCTGGTTTTGCGCCGATAATCTTTTTTTTTTTCTTTCCCTTTTCATCCTTGTTTCGGAAGCTAACCCTCTATATTTTCAAAACAATTCTTTAATTTATTTTTAAAAAATAATAATTTATATTCTTTTTATTACTATTTATTTATTTTTAAATTATTTATAAAATTAATTTTTTTTCTTTCAATTTAACCCTCTTTTAGCTTTTTTCACTTTTTTAATTCTTATTTTTTTTTTATTTTTTAAAACATAAATTTTCAATCGCTTCCCTTAACATTTTACATCAATCTTAATTAATTTTTTTTAATTGTTACCCACCAATATTTTAGTTAATGATCTTTACTTTTTTAATTGACATTTTTTTTGTTTTTAATCATTTTTATTGAAACTTTTCTTTTTAATTTCTTCCCTCCATATTTTATTGATTAGAATTTTATTAAATTTTATTAACTTTGCAGGTCACAAGTTTAATAAAATTTGGCTAGATTTTTGGCTAGATTTTTTTTAATGTTCTTAATTAATTTTTTCTAATTCCACTGAACTTTCTATTCAGGTTGAATAAGGTCCAATCCGACCCGCTGCGTTGAGCGCGCCTAATCCAGTAGCATCTAAAATTATTAGGATTAATTAATATGTTTTGATAAACTAAGGAACTAAAATATAATTCACTCCAAATAGCAGAGTAAATGCCAAGGCCAAATAGCAGCAGCTTGTGCAAAAACAAGCCACGCCGCGCTGAATGGCATCTTCTGCCCACCCAAATAGCAGCCGGTGGCCAAACCGCGCTGCCCAACATCGACGGGAAGCAGTCAAAAGCAGATAAAACTGATTACAAAGACAGACAGCCATAAACCTGTACAAGAATAGGAATAAACACCAACATACATGACCCAGTTTTTGTTGCCCCTGCTCCACGGAAACACTTCAGCAAAACTAAAAAAAGATGCACAGGAAACACCTGACATAGGGCCCCCTTCCTCCAAACTGCAGCAAAATGTCCGGGATTTAGATGCATAATCCACGGCAGATACGGTAGATCATGCAATCTGTGCAACCAAAACCAGATTTACAAGGCCGACAAACCCCTTCTCTTTACAAAATAATTCCATGACTTTGACAAGATTACAGTAGGACCAAGAAAAAATAAGCATGTCCGCTTGAAAGCTTTCTTCCCTTGTCATGGATGGGATTCTAACAAAATATCAGCAGTCTCGTCATCCGCGCTCCCAATCATCTTGCTGCTGAATTGGATCCTGCCTCAGTGCAAAAGGTGATCATTAGAAGGAAAATGAATACCAAAAGAACAGAAGGCGGGAAGCAACAGGATCACAATAAAACAATCATCCAAATATCAGCACTCCGTGCTCCCCAAACCTGAGTCTTGATAGGAGAATATTACAGAAAATTGAGCAAATAAGCCATGCAAAAGAAATTATTTGAAACTAGAAAATCTAGGACATATATTATCGTGCCCACAGCAGCAGATGCGCCAAGATATGTAGACATCACCGACACACACCTCTCTGAAATATAATGTATAGGAGCACCGAGGGTTAACAAATAAGAATAAAGATTTGCGACATCAGAGTTCTTAACAATAATAATTTTCTTTTGATAACTTCAATCCACGTGTTCATTAACTGACAACAGCATATATGGGAAAACAAGAGGAGCAGAAGCCACTTCAAAAATATTCTGGTTGGAGAACAAAACAAATTTTGATTAAGAAGGAAGAAGAGATACAGAAATAAAATTGAAGGAAAAAATAAAATTCTAATAGAAGTGCTATTTCATCCTGGAAAATATCAGCTACATATGTCCCTGAGAAATCTCAAATGCGAACACCATATGTGATCAGTGAATGGTTTGAAAAACCTGCATCACTATCTAAACTAAAATTAATTGCCAACTCAAAGATATATGACCAAACACCAGCGCCTATTACTAGGCTATCCTTGAGACCTCAAAACCATAATAGGCTATCCTTGAGACCTCAAAACCATAGGTTTTTTTATCATAAACATCACGAACAATACAGCTTCCAAGGAAAGCTTGGAGACATCAAAAGGGCACATGCTCGGAGATTGCATCTCAATATCACTAAAAAGTAAAGAGGTCAAAATAGTTCACATTGCTTAACTCGTGCCTCATAAAGATTTAGAATAAGCTTACTACTTGAACGTTTCATGTTCCTGCAGAACTTGCTGCCACATCGGCACTGGAATAACTCCACAGGTTGATCAGTATCATCAAAGTCAATACCATAATCCTGCAGACATGTCAGACACCAATTTTTAAAACCATAGAAAGATTGCACATGATAAAAAATTTAAAATTGAAGAGCATGGAACACGGCACAGTGTGAACTGCTAACTAAGTATAACAAAAACAAGTAGTATATAGAATTTCCAATTGCAAATGTCATAGCTATAATAAATGAAGCTCTCGATCACTAAAGAAAACAAAAATTTAGACATACCATCTTTGTAATTTCAGCAGCAGTAAAGGAACTGATGTTATTTCTCACAAACAACGACTACAATGTTGCAACACAATATAACTTACTGTAAAACAGTGTAATGCCAACCATGCCTCCTCATTGGAAAGCATCAGAGCAACGATGCTCACATAACTAAGCAAAAACATGGAAAAATTCATAAACTCGAGTGACATTGCTCACCCAGGTTAACTCTTCCGAAGCATTCACTTCTCTAGTCGTGAAGAAAGCAAGCTGCATGAAAATTAATCCTATGAGAGAAGTAGTGTCATTGAGAATATAATCGTATGTTCAATATATACATGGTAATAAGAATCCAAATGAAGCATCAATACATGATAATAATGATGATCAGGGGTCTCAATCTTCACCGGGATCTCGATCATGTTAGCATCGAGACATCTAACAAAAACAAAAAAACATTTATCAGAATGCATCAACTCTCTGATCGCCAGCACAGGGAAGATTACTTATGTAGGGCTGAAACTTCGTATCATCCTTTTTCTCTTTTCTTTTTCTGATAGAAATTAAGTATTTTTCCGGTGCATGTGAAATAAGGAAAACCAACTGAAAAGTTCAAAAAGAAAACAAAGAAAAAAAGTATATGGGAGATCAACTGCTCAAAGCAATATGCATCAGATATACAGTCTTACCTGTGGTTGATAAACCTAGCAACATTTCCATAAAATGTCGCATCCAAGCACAGAGCTTCTTCATCATTTACAACTCCTTTCAAGCACCAATCTGCATCAAGTACAGCTGGATAGGCATGCTTTTCAGTTTTGTTGCTAGTTGCCCTTTGCATCTTCCTCTCGTAGAACTCCTTGTTGGTTAGGATCTCCCCTACATACTCACATACAAATGTACCTTTTGGTAGCAATTCTAGAGTTCTGAGACCCCACCCCTTTCCTTCAGGAGTAAAGAAAACCTGACGCGCACAAAAAATTAGCAATGAGAAAAAATTGTGAACAAACAAGACATCGTAAAGAATACTCAAGGAACAATTTACATGATCATATTTCTTATATAAGGAACCATAAATCAATAATTGTATATATAAGTATGAACTCTGTTGAAACACTTGATTTGACTAAAATACCATTAATCTTTTTCTCATATGAAGAATTACATACCCTTTATTTATTTACTTATGATTTTATGACCTCTATTACACTTCTATATTTTTGTGATGGCATTCAATTATTAACTAAACTATAAGACTAACAAAATACTCATTCAACAAGATTGCTGTTTGTTTCCTTAAAAACAAAAACTACCTTGTAGTTACCTAGCTAATACAACCTGTTATAACTAAACAAATTTTACTAATTCATGTATTTACTTTGTGTCTTTTTAAACAATAACATGTCCATTAAAAAATTTATCTATATTAAACTTTACTAAACTTTATTGCCCTTCCATATTTAAATTAATAGTGTGTTGTGCAAAACCCTAGCAAACCAAATAATAATACAAAATAAAAGGGCCGCGAAATATAATGTGATTCGACAAAGCCTGCTCCACAAAACTTCACTATCAAAATAGAGATTACACCTACTAATCAAGCACTATAAACATACCTCACCATCCAAAATTGGATAACACCAAAGAGATTGCTCACAAGAAAATACCACACTAATTCTTTTTGGCTCAAGATTTTGGCTACTATATTAATTCTTTTGGTTGCCACCACACATAATATTGAAGGCACACATGAACTAGCCTCGATATATTTTATTTATACTAGCTATAAATTCCTTGATTCATTAGAAAACATGCTCAAAGTCCGACCCAACAAGGAAAGTCTCTTTTCCTAAAGAGAATATGTTAACACATTCTATACTTGTTTAGGACACCACAACATCCAATTACCAATCTAACCTAAACTAACTCGTCAATTTAAGCCACAACTTAACAGTGTTCACTTTTTATTCTAAAACAAACCAAATAATTATTTGACATATAAACTCTCTCTCTCTCTCTCCATTTCTTTATTTTTACATAGAGGACTTTAATATGGAATGATTTTATAAATAAATTTTATTGGCTTACTTGTTTTCACATTTAATATTTAATTAATTTTAATAATTAAATTCTATTGAGTGAAATAACAAATCAAAGGACAAATTTCACTTTTATAGCTTAGACCTTAATGATGGATGTATGTATAATATATTTTCCCAAAAGGGAAATATAATATTCCACTTATTCAATACAAAGTAAACCGTTTAGGGCTTTGTTTTTAACCCATTCTAAGCTATTCTATTTGGTAGTTTGATCATGGAATTTCTATCCTATTGATAAAAAAAACTATATAACACATTATATATTTATTTAAATATTATTTTTAATTATGTTTATACCATAAATGTTAACAGATATTATGTTTAAAGAAGATTGTGTTTTCACAGCAAGGAAGGATAAAAATATATTTTGTTTATAGAAGAATATGTTTTCTCGGCAAGGAAAGATAAAAAATTTAATTATGCTTTGATTCATGAATTTAATAATGGGTGTAAGATTATGAACCGAAACTTAATTGATATCAGAAAAATAATTACCTAAAAATATTTTTATATATAATTATCAAAATAGAATAGTTACAGAAGTTTAAAAACATATAAGCATATGAACATTTTATTTTTTTAACTAGCACTAATGATTTACAGCAGTTTTTTCATAAAACATATTTACCCTTGCTAATCTTCAAAATATGAGATACATACTTATTTAAAACAATTACAAAAATAAGAAATAAGAAAAATCATGGTGATGATGTCAAGTTATATTGTGAATAAAAAAATTTAATAGCTAGATAAACCATAGCTAGAGAAAAAGAAAAAATATACAAAAAAAAAAAATGCTACTAAAAGGAATCGAGTAGATTTGAGCCCCATTTTTTTTCAAGGATATGCTTTTAGTTATTTAATTAATTAATAGGGATAATGAACTATTTTATTATTCAATAAAAAATTTAAAACAAAAGGTCAACAACATGTAGGTTTAGCTATAACTGGAAGAATGTTTCAAATATTTTTTTTCCAATCATAATTAGCATAATTTGATTAATTATACTTAAACTAAACCTAAACTTTTTCATAATAATATAAATTTCCCACGTGCACAGCCCATGCCATAAGAACTAGCTGGCCAAAAATGCAGTAGCATATTCTACTCGTACCTGCAACTTGCACATTATACCTCGCTGCACAACTCTATTTCCACACTGTTTGTGGCAGCCACATTTGCTCCAACATTCTTTAATATATTTCCTCTTCAAGTGACCCTTGCATGGTTCCAACATCTCATCATTTTTTGATCTTTCCAGTGGGCAATCTCTACAGTAAAAAAGAAATTGTCTTTGAGGATTCCGAGTTAGAGAGATGCAATCTTCTAAGAAATCCTCTTTGACAAGGCCTTCTAAAGTATATGCAAAACCATGCTCACTGTCGCTGGAGCAAACACAAGGCGTAGATGACGACAAACAATTACCAATACAAGCCGAGCAACAATTTTCAGCCCTAATTTGTGAGAGAGAGAAGTTGACATAAGCATTTTGAAAAATCAAATTTCGGGGTATGTAGTTAAAAACTGGGGGAAACTCGCTGTTTACTTCATTCGACCATGGAATCTCAACCATTTCTTCTCCCTTGGTAATGTCAGAATGGTAATTAAGGAACCTAAACTCATCAGCAGTCAATTGATGCTGTGGAACCACAATCAAACTACCATACTCAGCATCTTCAAATTCCTTTTCTTTGCCACTTCCAGAACACCCATTCGCAATAACCTCTTCACTCGACTGCATGACCTCCAAGCCATTTGAAAGTTGTAGTGGTCTTGGAATTTGAAGAGCGGCCATCCCATCAAAGCAACAGGCATCAACTGATCTGTTTGCAAAATAGGCTTGTATACGGTCATTTTGTTTAATGGCACCAACACCAGCAGATTTCTTCAATAGATCAAGAGCTGGAGTTACATTCAATATCCTTTCCTGCGATTCATGAGAGGAATCAGTTGCCAAGTCCAAGAAGCATTCACACATATCTTTCAGTATTTGCATGACAGAAAAGTTTGGATCGATGATTTTGTAAGATCGAAGACATTTCTCCTGCATTGATTTCAGAAGTTCATCTTGACTAGGCATATGAAAATTTGGTCTTCCAAGCAAAGAGTTGCAGCTCAGAGAAATCTTCACCTCTCCCAATGCTGAGGTGGCGATCTCTAAGTTAGCCTGAGCTCCCTCTGGAATGGTTGCAAGTTCACAGCTGTCTCTTGTCAGACTTGATGGGACTGGAAGGTTCTCTTCCCTACCTTCACCAGCTAAAACTTGGGATGCTGGACGATCTTGTCGATGCTGTTTGAGTGAAGAAACTCTCTGATTAAAATATTGTTCTTTATTTGCACAATCTGTGAAGGTTGAAGAAACCAAAATCAGCCCACAGGAAAAGCACTAATTGCCATGTCGACATTCAAATCCTTTACATAAGAAGAAACAAAATAATAAGAAAGACATTAATTGCAATTTTGATATTCATATTAAAAACTTAGAGAGAGAAAAAACTTCATCATTTATGGTTACAAACAACACTCCCCGATTCCTTTGCCCCAATGATTGAATCAATTTACCTGGTCGGATTATTGCAATAGGTTGTGGTGCGTCATCAAAAGGCACATCATCAGTAAATGGCTCATCTTTAGGCTTGATAAGAGGCATTTTTTGTTTGGGTAAAAGAACAATGCCTTGCTGAACTATGGGGTCTTTAAGATGAACTGCTTGTGAAGATCTTTTTAAATTAGGTCTTTTTTGTTGTGCAGCAGCCTCAGATAATAAAGGATCTTTTCCCTCATTGGAACGCTGCTTAGAGTGTTCCAGCACTGCCAAACGACGAGGAGAAACAGTTTGTGAACTTGTGTTTCTATTAGGACTCCAAATTGCAATTGGCTTCGGTTGTGAAATTCTCATGTCCGATGACTGCTGCTCCGATGTTTCACAAGCCAGTCCCTTCCCCTCAACTTTACTCTTCTTAAAAGGGCTTCCACCCAATCCAGCCTCAATGTCACTAGGAGATCCAGAAACTTGCCCATCTTGCCCTCTTCGCAACCGCTTTAATGGCAACTCTAGTTCACTAGAGACCAAAGTTTCTTCCTCCAAAGTCCCCTCCTGCAAACCAAAACAGCCAATATCCAATTCAGAAGATACAGGCAAACAACACAACATTACCAGCAAAACAAATAAATCACTCACAGCAGCCTCATCCTTCTCTTCCGGAACCTGAATTCGAAACAAATATCAAACCCACAGTCACAATATTAAAATAAAACAAAAAAAAAAGAGAATAAATAAATAAAAGATATGCACCTTAGCCTCCTCCTCTTCAAAGATAGCATCCGCAAGAGCTCTATAATTTTCCTCCTCTATAAGCTCCCAGTTTTTGTCATAGAGCTTCAGCATCTTCTTCAATACAGGCTTAACCTGCTTCTCTGTTATTCCAATCGCTCTCATCGCCCTGAACGCGTTCACCACTCTCGGATTAGGAGCCATCGGATACCTAAAAAAAATCGCAAGAAAAACTCAATAATTACATCTCTAATTAGGTTTCTTTTTCCTAATTTGATCTAAAACTCAAATGTACATGCAGATAACAAGGAGTAGCCAATTTAATTAGTGTAAAAACAGAAAAACAATCCCCAAAATTTAACGATCATCGAATTCCTCAAACGATGATGATCAAGAAGACGGCGAGCATTGTTGATTGATTGGTGAGGTAACGTGACAGCAATGTACCTGATTATGGAAACGGAATACGAAAAACGATAAACCCTAGCTCATTCGGAGAGGAGAGAGTGGAGATAGTGGCTGCTTTGCGTTTTGGCGTTTTTGAAACAGGAAAGCAGAAATGCAAAATGGATATTAGTGATTCACTGTGTAGCTTGCCAGTGTTCGTTGCGGGCGGACCAATTTTTTTTTAAAGCGTGAAAAAACAATGTTTATAGCCTGTTTGGCATTGCGGCCAAACCGGCTTTTTAAAAAAATTTAAAAATTTTTTATTTTTTTTTTTGCTAAAATTGAGTGCGGTTTGTACTTTTTGGATCGTTTTGATGTGCTGATGTCAAAAATAATTTTTAAAAAATAAAAAAACATTATTGGCATGCTTTTCGGCACGAAAAGCTATTTGAAAAGCAACCGCTACCACACTCCCAAACACCCTCTTAAGCGGTGCACGAGTATTTTAAAAAAAGCATTAATGACTCAATATAATACAAAAAAAAAAAACTCAAAAAAATAATTATCAATTTTTAATAATCAAAATAATAAAAGATAAAATCAAAAAAAATATTAGTACTGTTGTAACCCATTTTTGGGGTCCCCGTAAAAAAAAAAAAAAACAGAAAAGGGCTAAACGGTGCCGTTTTGAACGGCACTGTTCCCCTTTCTTCCCTGCCTAACATACAGCAGTAAAGAAGGAAAAAAAAGATGTATATTTAATGGCGTTGGTCTCTCCAGCCCACCGACCGCCGGTCCCTCTAGCCCACCGACCGAAGACATTGGCCGACCGCCTACCGCACCGCCGAAACTGAGGGAGGCACGCCTGGACAGCCACGCCCGACCAGCCGCCGCATGACCCCACGATGAAAAAAAAAAAAACACATGCTCACGGGCTATAAATGGAGGAAGAACAGCAGGAGAGGAGGAGGGAGAAAAGGGAGAAAAACAGAGGGGAAGGCTGACAGATTATTGAAAGAAAACCGTGAGGGAGAGAGAGAGAACCAAGCTTTTGGAGAGGGACCGAAAGGGAGAAGAGAAACCGAAGAGAGGGAGAACCCGAGAGAGAGGGAGAGACAAAGACAGAAGGGAGAAGAGAGGGAGAAGACCGAGAGAAGAGAGGAAGAGAAGGCAGAGAAGAGAAAGGAAGAAGCAGAGACGAAAACAGAAACAACAGAGGAGAGAGAAGAAGGAAAACCGCCGGCCACCGCGAACCGCCAGCACCACCACCACCCCTGCCGCATCAGCTGCTGTCAGCATCACCATCGCTCCAGGTAACTTTCTACCTTTCTCGTCGTTTTTTTTGCTCCAGCTTCATCTGCATGCAGAACGTTTACGTTCTGCAGCAGATGAAGATTAATTAGCTAGTTACTGTGCACAGCACAGTGACTGGCTAATTAATTCACGGGTTACTGTGTACAATTAATTCTCTGGTACTGTACACACAGTAACCCCGGTTACTGTGTGCACAGTACCAGCCCATGCATTTGGGCCAGGTTCGGCCCAGCCCATGTATTTGGGCCTGACCCGGCCCATTTCAAAGAAAAAAAATCAAAAAATATTTGTTTCAGCATTTTGTAATTTTTCCACATAGTTTTTATGTCATTTTGATTAATATTGGGTGGTATTTTATGTTGTTAAAAATACAAAAATCTGATATTAAAATACCCGGTTTTCGTCAAAAACTTCCAAAAATACAAAAAAATTGAAAAAAGAAAAAAATGTTTTTGTGCATACGGCCAAGTGTCTCAAAGCTAAAAAATCATATTGTATTTTTTATACACCAAAAAACAATGTTTTAGCATGCATTTTGGCTTTAATAACCAGTTTATTAAAGTCAAGAGAATATTGGCCAAAATTTCAAAAAAAAAAAAAATTTATTTTGTTTGTCTCTTAGTATCTGGGGTATGACATTACACGTAATGCATATTTTGGATATTTAATTCTTTTCGGACAATAGAATCCGGGGTATGACATTACATGTAATGCGTATTCTGAACAATAAGAAACCACAACACGACCTTAGATTTTATCAGACATTAAAACAATGCAGGCTACCTTAGGTAAGGCGTAGTTGGGGTGCTAATACCTTCCCTTTACGCAACCAGTCTCCGTACCCGATCTCTAAAGACCAGTTAAGGTTCCTAGTAACCAGAATACTAGGTGGCGACTCCCTGTCCATTTTTTAGCTTAGAGACAAAGAACTCCTTGTCTCACCATATTTTCCATGCCAAATAGACACACCACACCCTCATGCGGGGTTGGTGCTCGGACGATCGCCGCGCCGCCGCACACGTGCGACAGAATGGCGACTCCACTGGGGACCTTGTGGACTAAGCATTGTTTTGTCTAGTTTAATTTTTTTCTCTTTGGATTTATGTGTTTTATTTTTTATTTGCTCATATGCTTTAAATTTGTACATATTTGTTCATGCATTATAGATTGTGTCATGCATCATTATATGAGAGTTGGTACTGAAAAACTTTAAGTTAAGTGGGGGACTAGCAGCTTACCTTATGACTTTTAGTCAAGGTTTAAGTTTGTGTAAACCCCAACTCTTCGCTGAGAGCTTAGACTGGTAATGGTTGGTACACGTGCCATCTTGTTACCTACAAGCCCCCATATTGCCTCCATGAGGGCGATCACTGGGACAGCAAGAGACCCTTTTTAGAGACTGAATAGCCAACCTACCCTTGTCAAGCATAAACGTGTTTTATAATCCTAACCATAAAGCATTCAATTTTCAGGTCTTTTAAACAAAAAAAAAAAAACGATAAGATGGCTATCATTACCAAATTTACTACTGTGGAATATGGGCAGAATTCTGAATTGTCACAATTATCAGAGGGAGATTGCTCTAGAGTTGATGCAAGGAAGCTTCCAGTAGTCAAAGACTTGAATTGCGTAGCATATGAGATGAAGAGAATATTGGTCCATAGCCAGAACATTGATGAGATGGCATTTTCCGGAAAGTATGGGCGATTGCTAGAAATTGCAAAGGTAGAAGTATTGAACCCAGCAATCAAAGCCTTGATGAACTTTTGGGATCCCGATTACAGATGTTTTTCCTTTGGAAATGTGGATTTATGTCCCACTATAGAGGAGTATGGAATGTTGACAGAGTTTCCCAAACATCTGCACAGGGTTTATTTTCCTTTGAGAAATGACAAAGTGATTCCTGAGTTGTCAAAGTTGCTGAAGATTCCACATTTGAGCAGATTTTTAGAGAAGAATGGCAGCGGTTTCAAATGGAAATCTCTAGAGGTTGAACTAGAAAGGAAAAAAGAACAATACGGGTCATGCTAGAAAGAGACAGGTTAATCGCTTTGGGAATATATGGTCTTGTGTTATTTCCAAGCTTAATAGGGGTTATAAGTCTAGAAGCTGCTGCTGCATTTGTGGAATATGAAAATACTCATGTCAACCCTACAACCGCCATCTTAGCTGAGACCTTTCTGACCCTCAACCATTTTAGGAAGACGGGGAAAGGCGTAGTGAGATGTTGTATTCAGTTATTATACATCTGGATGGTAAGCCATGTTGAAACGAAGAAGCCGATCTTTAATAATTTTTGGTGGTTTAACCAAAAACCCTTGAAGATAGTGGAGGAAGAAGAATGGGGGAACCTAGGTGATCAAGGTTGGATGAAAAAACTACAAGAGTTACCAAGTAGCAACTTTAATTGGAAGGCCCCTTGGGTTAAGTCGGTTGATGTCATAGTAAGTTGTGGACAGAAATGTTGGGTACCTTTAATTGGGATTACAGGTTATGTCAGCTATGCTCCGGCTCTGGTAATAAGACAATTGGGTGGCATACAACACATCCCAAGAACTGTGGGACTCGCTGAATTTTTCGGGTTTTTTAAGGATCAATCCGTGCGAGAAGTGGTCGAGACTATCAAACAAGATTGGAGCCATTTAACTGTAATTCAAAAGGAGTCTGAAAGGATGAGAGACCCTAGCTCAAGTGAAGGATATGAAAGGTGGAGGAATGTGACCCCAGCTGCCGCTCCTAAAAAGCCATGTTCTGAAGATAGGCCTTCGCAAATTATAGATGGGTCGTTGAAAAGGAAAAAGGTCAGCAATGAGGAAGACCTTATGAAGCAATTAGAAAGGCTCCAAATAGAATTGGAAAAAAGTAAGGGAGATAAAGCAGCATTAGAAAGTATGATGATGGAAGGAGACAAAAGCAGAGTGTGTCTAAATGAACAACTTGAATCTAGAGATGCGAAGATAGTGATGTTGGAGCTGCAGTTGAGCAAAGCAAAGGATGTAATAGAAGAGTCCGAGAAAGAAAGAGGAAGACTAATTTTGGATTCGATGCAAAGCAGCTCTGAATTGGAAGCATTGAAAGCCGACTTCAACGACTATCAAGAGAATGTTGGGTTCAATTAGGACAAATTCTTGCATGTTCAAGCAGAGTTGTTAGACCAAGATGAGAGGTATGATGAGTTAAACAAGAAATATGTGATGATGGAAAGTAGGCTAGTTGAGCTGCAAGAGTTTGAAAGAAAGGGGAAAGAAGAGGAGCTTGATAAGGCAGATTTGGTAGCTAAGAAAAATGAAATTAGGATGTTGAAGGTGAAGTTTGACAAAGAACGAGAAAAGGTAAAGCAGTTGACCGAAAGGTTGAAAGCTTCAGAAAAACATAAAGAACAGATCGACACCAACAACAACACATTGAATCGGAACAACATGTTGCTTATGGAGAAGATGGCCAAAGTAGACGAGCAAATGGATGAAGCTGCTATTCATGCACGGATCATTAGAGCCAATGCTCGAAGGGTGGGGAGAGACATCTTTCGTTATCGACAAAGCTTGGCTGAGACAGATGCATTCTTAGAAAAAATTGAGAATCGAGGCCTTGCTTTCCTACCAGTGGCTAGAGATATGGATGAAGATGAAGATTGATGTATTTTGTTCCTTTTTTGTTTATCCTCTTTTCAAGAGATTGTACTAGCCAATATTATGAATGAAAAGGGGCCTTGACCCATCTTTTGTGGAAGAAAATCTCCTATAGAGTAGGGATAAGCCTACCAAAGCAGCAACATGAGCAAAACTACTCCTGATAATAAATGTGACAAAAAGAGTCCATGCCCATTACACAAGAAGAAATGCCGGCCATCAATCGATTTTTTTTTGAAAAAAAGCAAACTCACATTACATATGCATCATGCATTGTTCTTTACCATACATTCATTTACATTTTTCCACCGCTCCAGATCGTGAAACATAGGTCCCCCTTCCAAAGTCCACCACACTAGGCTAAGATCAAGAATGGAGAATGAAGAGAGGGCCATCCTAGAATCCCGCTACCAAAGTGAATTGGAATCCGTAAGGAATGAAGTTGCCCGAATGACCAATCTGCTTGAACAGCTTTTAAGAGCCAAGAACGGGGAGGGAACGTCTACCCAACCACCTATAGGAGCGCCACCAGCTCATGCCCCGGGGTTATCTCAGAACTTGGGGTCAGATTCAGTAACGGGGCAGCACTTTGCACCTGCCATTCCCATTCAGCCCCCTCAAGCTCACATCACTGTAGATTTAACCGCAGATGGGCCTCCCGATAATAGGTCCACTGGTTTTATGAACGATGACAAGATATCAGCTTTGGAAGAAAGGTTGAGAGCAGTCGAAGGAAATGACTGGTTTGACCCCATGCGAGCATCTGAAGTATGCTTGGTACCAAACATCACGGTACCAAAAGACTTTAGGATACCGGAGTTCATAAGGTACACTGGGTTGGAATGCCCAAACACTCACCTCCGATCGTATTGTAATAAGATGGCTGAGGTGATTCATGACGATAAGCTGCTGATCTACTTTTTCCAAGACAGTCTATCAGGCTCCGCACTAAGCTGGTACATGAGGTTGGATAATGCCAGGATTAAGAAATGGAAGGATTTAGTCGAGGCTTTCCTAAAGCAATACAAGTTCAATTTGGAAATTGCTCCAGACCGAACAAGCCTTATGTCAATGGAAAAGAGAAGCCAAGAGTCAGTAAGGGCTTATGCGCAAAGATGGAGGGACGAGGCCACGCATGTGCAACCCCCTTTGATAGAAACGGAGATGGTGACTTTGTTCGCCAATACATTTAAAGCACCCTACTATGAGCATTTAATGGGTAGCTCATCTCAACATTTCTACGATGCTGTACGTGTGGCAGAAAGAATAGAGCAAGGAATTAAGGCTGGGCGCATAGCGGAGCCTTTAGAGAAGAAAGGTTTTATGGGAAGGAAAAGAGAAAGTGACGTCAACAATTTGGAAGGCGGGTACAAAGGCAAAAAAGTGAATCACCAAAACCCACAAATGCCTACCCATCACATAAACCTTACCAAACCTTTTAACCCCAATCATCAATCAAACACCCAAAACAACCACCAAAGGCCATTTACAAGATACACTTCAGAACAGTTACCTCTATTACCCATGCCTTTAAAAGACTTGTATGCTAAATTGTTGAGCATTGGACAGATAGCTCCGGTCCTTCTACCGCCAATCCAACCACCCTTTCCTATATGGTATAAACCCGAACTAACTTGCGAATATCATGCTGGCAATCCGGGGCATGGAATTGAAACCTGCTACGCCTTTAAAAGGAGATTGTTAGAGCTTATCAAAAGGGGGTGGGTATCCTTCGAAGACATGCCAGCATCAATTCAAATCCATTACCTAATCATGCTGCAAGTAATAGTGGAGTGGGCATGATAGAAGTTGGGAATCAAAGCAAGGCGTTAAAGGTATCCATGAAGGGGTTATATGACATGTTGTTAAAGTCAGGATTTCTCGAGATAAATGTCGAAGGCCATTTGGAGGGATGTGACTATTGTGAGTTCCATGGGATAGAGGGACATCATATTGAAGACTGTATCGAGTTTCGCGAGAAGGTTACGAAAATGATGACGTTGGGAGAATTGAGGATCGAACCCATGGAAGACAGTCGTGGGGTGAGTATGATGGAGGGTCAAGATAAGATGTCCAGAGTATGTAGGGTCCAACCCACGGCTAATGGACCACCAAAATTAATCTTGGCTAAACCTTCCTACACCAAAGGAAACCATAATGCCATGCCTTATAATTATGGTTTTGCTGCCAACATTCAAGCCCCTCTTCCTTTGTTCCAAACTGAAATCAGTGGGTTAACTCGGAGTGGCCGGTGTTTCACTCCCGAAGAGTTGAGGAAGGCAAAAGGCAAAGAAGTGGTAGATCTTGACAAAGCAACAGAAGTTAATAAGCCAGTAACTGAAGTGGAGTCAAATGAATTTTTGAAGTTGATAAAACATAGTGAATACTGCATAGTGGATCAACTAAAAAAGACTCCGGCTAGGATCTCCCTAATGTCTTTGATACTCAGCTCTGAGCCACATCGGAACGCTTTGCAAAAAGTTTTGAATGAGGCGTATGTACCCCAAGACATTGAACAGAAAACCATGGAGCATTTGGTGGGGAGAATCCACGCAACTAATTACCTCTACTTCACGTCTGATGAGCTTGATGCTGAAGGTACCGGACACAACAAGCCTTTATACATTACTGTTAGGTGCAAAGACTGCCTAATAGGGAAGGTGCTCGTCGATAATGGCTCGGCTCTTAATGTGTTGCCAAAGCATATTTTGAAAGAAATGCCGATCGATGCATCTCATATAAAGCCAAGTACCATGGTGGTCAGAGCATATGACGGCTCACCTCGACCAGTAATGGGGATTTTAGAAGTGGAGCTATATGTGGGGCCGCAAATGTTCTTAATAACGTTTCAAGTTATGGATATTCACCCTTCTTATAGTATGTTGTTAGGGAGACCTTGGATCCATGCGGCTGGGGCGGTAACTTCATCATTACACCAATGCTTGAAGTATATCATGAACGGGATGTTGGTGACTGTCAAAGCTGAGGAAACAATCTCCATGATAAAGAATGTAGCCATACCTTTTATTGAGGCGGAAGATTGTAAGGATGATAATATCCATGCTTTTGAGATTGTAAACACTGACTGGGTACCTGAAAATACAGTACTAAAAAAGCCAAAGATCTCAGAAGCAGCAAGGATGGCAGCTCATTGTTTCTTGGAACGTGGGACCCCTTTTCTGTATAATCTTATAACTAAGGTACCAAAATGGGCTAACCTGACAAAGATGAAATGTGCTGATCAAAGATTTGGGCTGGGGTATAAACCTACAAAAGAGGATCATCGATGGGCTGCTAGTCAGAGAAGGGAAAGAAGAATGGCTAGGATTGAAGGGAGAGAGCCTGAAGAAGAGAAGCTTGAAATCCCTCCCCTTAGAGTGACATTCCCAAAAGTTGCATATGTAATGCAACCCGATAAAGGAGCAGAAAGCCTTGGTCAACAACTATCAAATATGAGCATAAACACCTTGGAAGAGGATGAAGTGGAAGGAGGTAACATGAAAACGGTAGCGGGAAGGGAGGATGAAGCACTGCCACAACTGACTATCCACACCCTGGAAGAAGTCTCTGCTAAAACCTTCATCCGAAAGCTAGCCGATGGCGGGAAGTTTCAAAACTGGGTGACTCAAGAAGCCCCAGTAGTGTTTAAAATGTAAACCAACTTTGTCTGCTTTAACATGCTTTTGTCATTGCTTTTGTTTGCTTTATTTTCCCTAGTTGACAATCAAGGCTCATGATGTCAATTAGATTTTATCGTTGTCTTTGAGCCCATCTTTTGTTTGAAGTAATGAGATCATGCGTTTTCCAAATTTGTCCCTTTATCTGTGCATTTACACCAACACTTTCCGCTTTCAGGAACCCTGAAAGCGGATCTTCCACAACATCACATACACTTAGCATCGAGAATGAATGGCCAAACTTTAACGAACATGTTATCACCATGGAAGGAGAAGAATGGGATGAAAGCAATGTTAAGGAATTTACAAAGTTAGTAGAGCAACATGAACAAACCTGGGAACCAGCTGCGGAAGAACTAGAAACCATAAACGTGGGTAATGATCAGATTAAAAAAAGAATTGAAAATAGGGACCTTAATCACTCCTGAGGAAAGAATAAAAATAAAGGCCCTCTTACAAGAATATGTAGATGTTTTCGCTTGGTCCTACGAGGATATGCCTGGTTTGGATAGAAATATCGTCGTGCATAAGATACCGCTGGAGGAAGGTTGCAAGCCAGTCAAGCAGAAATTGAGGAGAGCTCACCCGGATGTTTGGATCAAAGTTAAGACAGAACTCGAGAAACAATGGAATGCAGGCTTTCTGGAAGTAGTCAAGTATCCACAATGGGTATCCAACATTGTTGTCGTACCAAAGAAGGAGGGAAAGATTAGAGTCTGTGTGGATTTATGAAATTTGAATAAAGCTAGCCCCAAGGATGATTTTCCGTTGCCACGTATAGATGTTTTGGTGGACAATGCTGCACGTAGTTCCACATATTCCTTTATGGATGGTTTCTCGGGATACAACCAGATAAAGATGGCTCTAGAAGATAAGGCAAAAACGACTTTTGTTACACCATGGGGAACCTTTTGCTACAAGGTTATGCCGTTTGGTTTGAAGAATGCAGGAGCCACTTATCAGAGAGCCATGGTGACTTTATTCCATGATATGATGCATAAGGAAATTGAGGTGTATGTAGATGATATGATTGCCAAGTCCAAGAGGGAAGACGACCATGTAAAGGTTTTGAGGAAGTTATTCGAGCGTTTGAGAAAATATGAACTGAAGCTCAACCCTGCCAAATGTTCGTTTGGAGTTAAGTCAGGAAAGTTGCTCGGATTCGTAGTAAGTGATAAAGGTATAGAGGTGGATCCTGATAAGGTGAAAGCCATCCAATCCATGCCATCCCCAAAGACGGAGAAGGAGGTGAGAGGATTCTTGGGAAGATTGAACTATATTGCCAGATTTATAGCTCAGCTAACCACAATGTGTGAACCTGTCTTTCGGCTATTGAGGAAAAAGAATCCTGGGATTTGGAATGAGGAGTGCGAGGAGGCATTCAATAAAATCAAGCAATACTTACAAAATCCGCCTTTGCTTGTTCCTCCTGTATCAGGAAGGCCTTTAATACTGTATTTGATAGTAACTGAAACAGCTATGGGGTGTGTATTGGGTCAGCATGATGAAACTGGAAGGAAAGAGAGGGCCATTTATTACCTTAGTAAGAAGTTCACCGAATGTGAGTCTAGATACACGGTGATAGAGAAACTCTGTTGTGCATTGGTATGGGCGACAAAAAGATTGCGACATTACATGTTGTACCACACCACTTTGTTGATTTCAAAGGTGGATCCACTAAGGTACATCTGTGACAAGCCCTATCTCTCAAGTCGAATTGCAAGGTGGCAAGTTCTGTTGTCAGAATATGACATAGTTTATACGACAAGGAAAGCCGTGAAAGGAAGCGTCATTGCAAACCACTTGGCTGATAATGCGGTGGAAGATTATGAGCCATTAGATTTTGATTTCCCTGATGAAAATGTATTATCAGTAGTGGGAGAAGAGAAGACAGATTGGTGGACCATGTTTTTTGACGGAGCAGTAAATGTTTATGGTAATGGGGCCAGTGCGGTGATCATCTCTCCTGACCAGAAACAATATCCAGTTTCAGTTAAATTGTGTTTTGAATGTACCAACAATACTGCAGAATATGAGGCTTGTATCTTGGGTTTAGAAGCTGCATTAGAGTTGAAGATCAGAAAGATAGATGTATATGGGGACTCAATGTTGATTATCTGTCAGGTGAAAGGAGAGTGGCAAACAAAGGAAGAAAAGTTGAGGCCATACCAGGAATATTTATCCACACTGTCAGAAGAATTCGAAGAGATAAGGTTCACCCATCTAGGAAGAGAAGGGAACCATTTTGCGGATGCTTTGGCCACGTTAGCTGCTATGGCAACAATGGATCTCGGGCATAAGGTACATCCCGTACACATAGACATCAGAAATAACCCAGCTCATTGCTACTCAGTTGAAGGAGAGGTAGATGGAAAGCCTTGGTACTATGATATCAAGAATTTATTGTAAAATCAGGAATATCCAGTAGGAGCTTCGAAGATGGATAAGAAAACCCTAAGAAGGCTGGCCATGGATTTCTACCTGGACGGAGAGATTCTATATAAAAGATCATTTGATGGAACTTTGCTAAGGTGTTTGAATGAGACAGATGCTAAAAATGCTTTACGGGAGGTGCATGAAGGGATTTGTTCAACTCATGCTAACGGGCATATGGTAGCAAGGAAGATACAAAGGGCCGGTTACTTCTGGATGACATTAGAAAAAGACTGCATCGACTATGTCAGGAAATGTCACAAGTGTCAGGTACATAGTGATAAGGTCAATGCACCTCCAACCCCTCTGATTAACCTAACATCTCCTTGGCCATTTGCGATGTGGGGAATTGATATGATTGGACCAGTTAACCTAAAAGCCAGCAATGGGCATAGATTCATCCTCGTAGCTATTGACTACTTCACGAAATGGGTAGAAGCCAGTTCGTATGCTCATTTAACACAGAAAGTGGTGAAGAAGTTTATAGAAAAAGATTTGATTTGTCGCTATGGTCCACCAGACAAGATAGTGACCGATAATGCACAGAATTTCAATAGCAAAATGATCGTGGAGCTTTGCACCAAGTGGAAAATCAAGCATTCAAATTCCTCACCATATAGGCCCAAGATGAATGGTGTCGTGGAAGCAGCCAACAAGAACATCAAGAAAATTATTCAGAAGATGGTAATCACTTACAAGGATTGGCATGAGATGTTGCCGTTCGCTCTCCATGCATATCGCACTGCCGTAAGGACCTCGATAGGAACTACTCCGTATGCTCTGGTATATAGAATGGAGGCGGTGATGTCTTTGGAAGTAGAAATACCTTCGTTGAGGGTTTTAATGGATTCAGGATTAGAAGAAGCTGAATGGGCCAAAGTAAGATATGAACAGTTAAACCTGATCAGTGAAAAGAGGTTGGCTGCAATCTGTCATCACCAACTTTACCAGAAGAGGATGGCCAAGGCATATGACAAGAAGGTTCGACCTCGCATATTCCAGGAAGGAGATCTAGTGCTAAAGAAACTATTGGCTTTACCAGGAGAAGATCGAAGCAAATGGGCCCCAAATTATGAAGGTCCCTATATAGTAAAGAAGGCTTTCTCAGGAGGAGCTTTGAAGTTGTCCAGAATGGATGGAGAAGATCTAGCCAGACCTGTGAATTCTGATTCTGTAAAGAGATATTATGTCTAATGTGTTCAGCTTTCTCCTAAAATCAATAAAGCAAGTTTGGCCATGATTTCTTTGTGTAAAGAACCCTTTTTTTTTTCATTGCATGGATCTCACAATGCGTAATTTGTTTCTTTCCGAAAAAAAATCTCTCGAAAGAATCGGTTTTGTGCAAGATTACAAGGAATATATCATAAAACGCTCAAAAATGAAATTTAAGCTCTTCCTAGTAAAAAGGTGACTGAACCAAGCAAACCCTAAAGCTAACCATATGATGAAACCCTGCCCCTGATAGCATGTTTCCTTCCAAGATAAGAACAAGGTTTATCAATCCTAATAATGTGCGTTTTGAAATGAGGAAAGGCCATCTTTGTCATCCCTTCACTTTCTAAAAATTTTTATCCTTTGTAGTCCCCATTTGAGCCGGATTGAGTTTCTTCTTTATGAAAACCCGACTAAGACCACACCCTACACTGGGGGCAATAAGAGATCTTTTGTTAAGGATAAAAAAAAGAAAAAAGAAAAAAAAAAAGAAGAAAAAGAAAAGGGTTGACAAAACACAGAAAAATGAGAGAAAGAAACGAGGACTTAGATATTTGAAAGTTAGAACCCCACAATTGGGGGCAATCCCATGAAAAGAAAAAGAAAAAAGATGATGGTTTGATAATGTTTGAAGACCAAGAGGAGGATCCTTAAGCAGGCTTCTCCAAATGCAACCTATGAGTCAGTTTCAAAAAAAAGAGTGGTCTTAAGTCCTTAAACCCTCAAACACTGTTGAGCCTTAAAGCGTCCTTTTCTTTCATATCCCATAGACATAGCCTACATTACAAGCATTCAGAAGTCCTTTCTAATCAAGTGCACATTAATTTGGGTTAATAAATGTTGGTCTCATATCTCTCAGGATTTGACAAATGAGTGATAATCCGCTTTTAGGAAACATTTCCCTTTTCTACACAGCTTCTTCACATAGATACAGATACTTAAAGCTTAAACAGAAGGCCACCTTGGATAAAAGCCTTGGCTTAAAGACAAACCGCAGTCCAGAAACCAAAATAGGATTTGCTTAAAAGAGTTTTTGATGCATATTTTGAAGGTTCCGGTTGTCATGTACAAATTCAAGTCTTTTGAAGGATTTTTTTGGAAAAGATTTTGTTGCGTGTTGGAACGAAAACCAAAAAGCCTTTAATTCGAGAAAAAAACAAATTAAAGCACTGATAAGAGCATGTAAGAAGCAATGACAAAGCATGCATTTTAGAAAAAAAGGGTCACCTAATGACAAGGTTGGGGATCTTCTTCCCTGGGATGAGATGGAAAGAAGAGACTTGATGAGAAAGAAATCCAGCATGCCATTGCGAGCACATGAACAAGGTCGTATCAAGAGAGAGTGTCAGAAATTGAAGGAAGTGAGGGGACCTATGTTTCCAAAACAGGTAAGGATGCATGCATGGCATCCAACCACAAAGCATTGCATCAAACATTTTTGTTGACTTGGTAAAAAAGAAAAAAAAAATCCTCAATAGTCCAGCAAGATTAGGGTCAAAGAAAGAATTGTTGATTTGGAGAAACAACAAAGATTCATGGTTTTGACCCTGGAATGGGAAGAAGATGAGATAAACTCTAACATTAGGGAAATCTCAAAGGAATAGGAAGATCAATCAAGAAGAATTTTCAATTCAAACCTTGTCATCTTGAAGAAGGAACATATTTATGATTAAAGGAGATTGCCAGAAGGAATCGCAGGATTAACCACAACAGGATTTTGGTTCTGGTTGAAGGGGATCAGCGAAGGGATCTCAGTTCAGCCCAACCACACACACCTTGGTTATGGTTAAAGGGGATCGACGAAGAGATCTCAGTTTAACCTAATTGGAAAGGATTTGATTTTGGTTCCGGTTGAAGGGGATCGGTGAAAGGATCTCAGTTCAGCCCAACCCTACACACACCTTGGTTATGGTTAAAGGGGATCGACGAAGAGATCTCAGTTTAACCTAATTGGAAAGGATTTTGGTTCTGGTTGAAGGGGATCAGCGAAGGGATCTCAGTTCAGCCCAACCACACAGGATTTTGGTTCTGGTTGAAGGGGATCGGCGAAGGGATCTCAGTTCAGCCCAACCACACACACCTTGATTATGGTTAAAGGGGATCGATGAAGAGATCTCAGTTTAACCTAATTGGAAAGGATTTGATTTTGGTTCCGGTTGAAGGGGATCGACGAAGGGATCTCAGTTCAGCCCAACCCTACACACACCTTGGTTATGGTTAAAGGGGATCGACGAAGAGATCTCAGTTTAACCTAATTGGAAAGGATTTTGGTTCTGGTTGAAAGGGATCAGCGAAGGGATCTCAGTTCAGCCCAACCACACAGGATTTTGGTTCTGGTTGAAGGGGATCAGCGAAAGGATCTCAGTTCAGCCCAACCACACAGACCTTGGTTATGGTTAAAGGGGGTCGGCGAAGAGATCTCAGTTTAACCTGATTGGAAAGGATTTTTTCGGTTCTGGTTGAAGGGGATCGGTGAAGGGATCTCAGTTTAGCCTAGCTACACAAAGATTTTAGTTCAGGTTGGAGAGAATTGCTATAAATGAAGGGTTTCGGATCAACCAAGTTATGAGAAGATCAGTTTCGGAAGTTTACTTTTGTTTATCTTTACAACACTTACTTTGCAAAGTCCTTGCTTCGTAAGCATTGTAAAGAGGGGGCATCTGTTGTAACCCATTTTTGGGGTCCCCGTAAAAAAAAAAAAAAAAAAAAACAGAAAAGGGCTAAACGGTGCCGTTTTGAACGGCACTGTTCCCCTTTCTTCCCTGCCTAACATACAGCAGTAAAGAAGGAAAAAAAAGATGTATATTTAATGGCGTTGGTCCCTCCAGCCCACCGACCGCCGGTCCCTCTAGCCCACCGACCGAAGACATTGGCCGACCGCCTACCGCACCGCCGAAACTGAGGGAGGCACGCCTGGACAGCCACGCCCGACCAGCCGCCGCATGACCCCACGATGAAAAAAAAAAAAACACATGCTCACGGGCTATAAATGGAGGAAGAACAGCAGGAGAGGAGGAGGGAGAAAAGGGAGAAAAACAGAGGGGAAGGCTGACAGATTATTGAAAGAAAACCGTGAGGGAGAGAGAGAGAACCAAGCTTTTGGAGAGGGACCGAAAGGGAGAAGAGAAACCGAAGAGAGGGAGAACCCGAGAGAGAGGGAGAGACAAAGACAGAAGGGAGAAGAGAGGGAGAAGACCGAGAGAAGAGAGGAAGAGAAGAGAAAGGAAGAAGCAGAGACGAAAACAGAAACAACAGAGGAGAGAGAAGAAGGAAAACCGCCGGCCACCGCGAACCGCCAGCACCACCACCACCCCTGCCGCATCAGCTGCTGTCAGCATCACCATCGCTCCAGGTAACTTTCTACCTTTCTCGTCGTTTTTTTTGCTCCAGCTTCATCTGCATGCAGAACGTTTACGTTCTGCAGCAGATGAAGATTAATTAGCTAGTTACTGTGCACAGCACAGTGACTGGCTAATTAATTCACGGGTTACTGTGTACAATTAATTCTCTGGTACTGTACACACAGTAACCCCGGTTACTGTGTGCACAGTACCAGCCCATGCATTTGGGCCAGGTTCGGCCCAGCCCATGTATTTGGGCCTGACCCGGCCCATTTCAAAGAAAAAAAATCAAAAAATATTTGTTTCAGCATTTTGTAATTTTTCCACATAGTTTTTATGTCATTTTGATTAATATTGGGTGGTATTTTATGTTGTTAAAAATACAAAAATCTGATATTAAAATACCCGGTTTTCGTCAAAAACTTCCAAAAATACAAAAAAATTGAAAAAAGAAAAAAATGTTTTTGTGCATACGGCCAAGTGTCTCAAAGCTAAAAAATCATATTGTATTTTTTATACACCAAAAAACAATGTTTTAGCATGCATTTTGGCTTTAATAACCAGTTTATTAAAGTCAAGAGAATATTGGCCAAAATTTCAAAAAAAAAAAATTTATTTTGTTTGTCTCTTAGTATCTGGGGTATGACATTACACGTAATGCATATTCTGGATATTTAATTCTTTTCGGACAATAGAATCTGGGGTATGACATTACATGTAATGCGTTTTCTGAACAATAAGAAACCACAACACGACCTTAGATTTTATCAGACATTAAAACAATGCAGCCTACCTTAGGTAGGGCGTAGTTGGGGTGCTAATACCTTCCCTTTACGCAACCAGTCTTCGTACCCGATCTCTAAAGACCAGTTAAGGTTCCTAGTAACCAGAATACTAGGTGGCGACTCCCTGTCTATTTTTTAGCTTAGAGACAAAGAACTCCTTGTCTCACCATATTTTCCATGCCAAATAGAAACACCACACCCTCATGCGGGGTTGGTGCTCGGACGATCGCCGCGCCGCCGCACACGTGCGACAAGTACAATCAAGTGATGAAATTAAAAATAAATTAAAATTTAATAAAAAGACAAACAATAAAAAATCAAAATCAAAATATTAAAGATCAAAATCTTAAATATTATCAAGTATTGAATTTAAAAACAAGACTAAAAATTTCTTTTTCCACAACTCAAAAAAAAAGATAAAATTAATTTATAATAATCAAAATAATAAAAGATAAAATCAAGAAACATGTTAGCACAATTGAGAGATAAAATTAAAAATAAATTAAAATTTAATAAAAGAACAAACAATAAAAATTAAAAATCAAAACATTAGGGACCAAAATCTTAAATATTATCAAATATTGAATTTAAGAACAGGACTAAAAATTTCTTTTGCCAAAACTTCACAAAATAATGCAAAACAAAAACAAAAACCAAGAAAGTGAGGAATTATTTTGAAAAAAATCAAAATTAAAATATATTATTTGGTCAAAGAGTTAACTCGTGACCTAGAAAACTCGAGGTTTAGGCCAACCTGATTTTTAAATGAAATTGAAACAAAGCACGACAAACATTCAATGCTTATGTTTAATTTAAAAGTAAAAATTCTCATAAAAAAATAAATTGGACAATGCATGAAAAACAAATCTTGATAACACATATTTTTTTCAAAACAAATGGAAAAACCTATAAAAAGTTGGGGGGGGGGGGGAGAAAACAATACAAGGATGAAAAAAAAAAGCTATAAAAGGAGGAGAAACAAAGTAAATCCAAGTGAATCTTCTAGGTCTAGGTCAATCTTTCAAAACCACAAATTATTAAATTTCACAACTAAGCTCAACTATGAAGCTCAATATAAAACAAGTTTTCATAAAGAGGTTGATTTAGAAAAGAGAAAAAAAAAAAAAAACCTTAATACAATTCATGTTACTCTTAAAAGGTCAGAAAAATCTCATCTAAAGTGGAAACAATATTGGATGATCAAACAAAAAAATATTAAAAAATAAATGAAAAAAACTAATCAAATCCCGAGAGAACCTCCTAACCACAAATTCATATCTCAAGTTCGCAATTTGTTGAACTCCTTACCTGACTTAGTCAAGAAGTTCAATACAAAACAAATTTAATATTGAATGATGACATCACAAAATACAATCAAACTATAAAAAAAAAAAAAAAAGTTTAAAGATTCAATAGGAGGAAAAACCCAAGGAGAATAAAATAAAAAAACAAACTCATTATATAAATCATTTTAAATACAGTAAATAGAATTAAAAGAATGGAGACCAAATTAAACATATGAAAAAAATTCATGGGATGAAATTAAAAAATAATCAATTTTTTAAAAGAATGGAGACCAAATTAAACATATGAAAAAAATTCATGGGATGAAATTAAAAAATAATCAATTTTTTAAAATTATTTTAAATAAGAAAAATACTAATCAAAATACTAGGGTTGAAATATGAAAAGAAAAAACAAGAAATTGAAGGGTTGCATTGAATTTTGTAAGGATCAAATTTTGAAGATAAAAAAATTTACTAGGATGAATTATTTCAAATAAAATAATACTAATCAAAATGACTAGATATCAAACATGAAGACAAAATTAATTAAAAGGTTTCACATATTTTTTTCATGGATAACATGTTTTCTTAGGTAAAGAGATAAAATGAGAGAAAAAAGAAATGGTCATTGATAACAAACCAGAGACGAAGAAGAAATATGCGCCGCCTAGTCATGTAGGCACCATTGAGAGGATTTTATCGCTACCTTGGAAGCCACTATTTGGCCTAGTATCTTAGTTGCACAAGCTACCATAAATTCTTTAGAGCCCCGCACGCCTCTAGTTCAATAATTAAAATAATAATGTATGACTGGTAAAAGACGTAACAACCCCTCCTTCAATTCGATAATTGCCTGAAAAGCTAAGAGAAAAATACATAAATGTCCTAGCACACCTATTTATGTTTTTTTATCTTTCAGGGGCAAGTTTGTAAATTCACTATACAATTAAATATGAGATGCCAAAAACACATATTGTTGATAGGTATATGTCATTTTTCTTTAAGGATTAAAAAAAACATTACACTATGCCAAAATTTTATGTGAAGACCGAAACCCCCCATGAATTCAACAATGTCAAATAAATTTCCATGAAAATAAAAACACCTTCAAAAGCAAAATCTTTAAGTTTTGTGAAGAAAGACCTATATGACACAACATTATTCCAATTCATAATGTTATAAGTCTAAAAGGCCGACGTCTTTTATTTTTTTATAATGGGGCAAATTTAAGAAAGGTCTTCAGTCTTTTATATTAAGTTTTGAGCCTATTTGTTATCACGATGAGGTATTGTTTTAAAACCTGACTTGACGTGGTAGGTTGACTAGTGACTCTGGTGACCTGGGGACTAAGCTAGGTTGGTTTTCACAAAAATATGAGAAATTAATTATGGATAATAATTGGTGCAAGTTTATTAACTCGCGCTCTACGGTGGGCTTTACCATTTTTTTTAATTTAAAAAAGAAAACTAAAAGTGTGAAGATTTTTTGGTGATGCTATTAAACCTAGGAAAATAAGTAAATACTGAAATCCTTTGACCAAACTCTTTTCCTAACACGAGTTTCTAGTTAGATCATGAAGAAGCTAACCCGATGTGAATTATTTGTTTGAATAGGTTTAAAGGAAACTTGGATTATCGGCAAAAATATTGATCAACTTATAAAAAATACATGGAATAATGTTTTTTAAAAGTATTAAGACAATGACTATTAAATGATCATGGTTACACATGACTCAGTTCATGAACTTACATGAGTTTAACAATTTAAAACAAACATTTTTTCCTTGATTACATGATAGAAATATGTCAACAATTTTTTGCCTTTTTTTTACAAAAATAATACTCTACTCTCAAGGCCCAAACATTGCTAAAAATATTTTGAAATTACAAATCAGCCCTCAAGTTAAGCCTTTTAAAATTTGAATCCAAGGATAATCACGTAATTATACTTTAGCAAAAAACATGAAATGCCTACAAAGATCCTACACCATAGCTAAATAGTTATTTGCTTTTAAGATAACAAAGTTATTTTACTTTGCAAAAGAGTAATGAAAAGATAAAGACACCCTTTAACAAAAAAAAAAAAAATGTGAATAGGAGGAAAAAAAAACTGTTTTACCCCTAAAAATGCATATTATTGAGAGTTTTTAAATGGCAATGCTATCAATTTACTATTACAATTCACATTAACGAAAACATATACAATTATTTTCCAACATGTATTTTTAGCTCTCTCTCTTTAATCATGGAATGCACTTTAGCTTTAAAGAATACAATATGTACTCGGTATGATATATTGAAAAAATAAATTATTTTTAATATTGAATACAACAATGGATAATAATTAATTTCATTAAATGCATTGTTAGCTTTAAAGAACGCACTGGCTAGTTATATTTAATATTAATCTCCAATTTTAAATCTAGAAAATTAAAAGAAGGAGCCCACATCATCGAGGAGAAATAAAATAATATAGAATGCAAGTTATTTAATGCGAAAAGATTCGAGCTCCAGGGAAATTTGAAGAGACGATGAATAATTTGCAAAACAATTCTAGCCCGTGGGAAAGCATGGTCGTGGGTGTGGGTCAATAGGTCTAAGGAGATGTCCATAGATTTTGCCATGTAGAAACCATAGTTTTAAAATATGCCATGGGCTGGACCGGTTGCAAGTTCCAGCTCCTGTATCAGGAGAATCAACATAATTTTTTAAAAATAAATTAAAATAATATTATTTTAAT
Organism: Populus tomentosa; assembly: GCA_018804465.1. Taxonomy (NCBI): domain Eukaryota; kingdom Viridiplantae; phylum Streptophyta; class Magnoliopsida; order Malpighiales; family Salicaceae; genus Populus; species Populus tomentosa. The sequence goes on along the minus strand of CM031971.1, from coordinate 21,399,151 downwards.
AAATTAATAAGTTGTTTCTGATTGGATTACTTGATTAAATTAATATATTTTTTAATTTTTTTAATTTAAATTTATTTAAAACTTCAACCGTTGAATTTTAAATTGACTAACAGGATGCAGGCCAGGTTTATGAAAGTGGTTGAAAGGTTCTTTTGGAAGCAAGAGTGGCCATGAGTAAAAAGTGGCTTGGGCAGGTTTTTATAGAATTATGATAGCGGTTATAGTTTAAATTATTTTTTATTTTAAAATATATTTAAATAATATTTTTTATATTTTAAAAAATATTTTTAAGATTTAAAATAATTTAAAAATATATAAAAAAATAATTTTTAAAAAAATGCGTTTCCAAACGGTAATATATATCTTGGCTAGCGTGGAATTGTGTGAGCCGATATTATTCTGCGAATCCGTTGGAAAATGGGGTTTGCAGCATTTATGTGGAAGAAAACACGGAGCAATAAACCTCCATCACCTACCGAACACGCATGTGCACGTCTCGACTTTAGTTTTTTATCCATCGAGTGATTTATTTTTTCAATAACAATATAATCAAAAGTATCGATTAATGTTTATTAAAAAATTGTTTTCGTGTCCGTTAAATAATGATACAAAAATAAAAATTATACGAGAAAGATCTTCAATGATGTGAACATGAACATTGTATTATATATATATATATATATATATATATATATATATATATATATATATATATTACTTATTATTTAAACTGTGTATGGTCAACACTGTCAAACTGTATTATTCACCCTTCATGTGTTTGCTGTGCATGTACTGTTCTTTTTTTATATATATAAAAATTTAAGGGGCAAGTGGATGAGGTTAACACAATACAACCTCATTTTTCATCCTATCATGTCTTACAATAAATGATATTGTTAATTTTTTTTAAGGTTTGTTATAAATTTAAGGGGTATCAAACCCGATTGAAATGATAATCTGGATTCACCAGAAATAAACTATGACATTGGGAGTCAATACTGTGCATATATATTATTTATCCTTTCACGTTTTATTATAGATGACACTAATCATTGTTTTTATTTAGGTTTTGCTATAAATTTAAAAAGAATATATGTGGAGTGAGAATTGTGCAGCCGTACTGTCCATCATCTCATGTTTTATCGTGGACGGTGTTGTGTAATATTTTTTAGATTTGCTATAAATTTAAAGGAAAAAAAATAAACTTGGTTGACTTCAAGATCCAGGTTTACCTCACAGGTTTTACTGTATACAGCACTGTTCACTTTTTTTGTTTATATTTTTAAAATATTAATCTTAATCTTATTTTTATTTATATTTTGATTAATATACCTTATCTTTTTTATGTTATTTAGAAAGCCTATTTGAAATGAAGATTATTTTTTAATTATGTATTTAATTTTTTAGAAGGTTTTTTTATTAATCTATATTTTTTTAATTTTTTATATGGATGAATTTTATTTTTGAAAATAAAAAAAAATATTTTCAAATAATATTTATAACATGTGAAGCATTGCATATTATTTTTTTTCTTTTATTGTATTCAATCAATTTAATGTGTATGTCTATTTTTATTATCATTTGATTGAATAAAAAAATATTTTAATTAACAAATTTAGCAAACATAACCACAAAAATATCACATCTTGTGAAATTAAATATATTGATCTACACTCATCTCCTGATTTTTCTAGTTTTTATTTTTAGTCATTGTTTATGAATATTTTTTCACTTATTAACACACATAATTTTTAATTTATTTGTTTAAAAGTATGTGTAATTTTTTAATTTTTCACTTATAATTTTTTAAATACAAAAATGTGTTGAAAAAGTCTATATATGAGTTTTTACGTTGAGAAAAAAATATATAACCCACATTGAAATACGAGTCAAATACCTGGTGAAAAACTAAAATGAAAGGCCGTTTTGAACAATGTTAATCGTTGTTCTTAAACCCATAAAGCACTGTGAACATAATCAGAGTCTTTTTTATTTATTTTTACTCTGGTTCCTTAGCTCTCTCCTTTTTTTTCGATTATGTCCCTTGGCTGCAAAATTTACATCCGGCTGCTTTAAATTTATTGTTTTGGAGACAAAATTGAAAGACAGAGAAGCAGCTTAAAAAAGACGATGAAAATGGCTGGTGCTTTAGAAGTTGGCATTAAAAACATATTTTTATCCTTTAATTTATAAAATTAGACCTTTTTATCCCTTTTGTTTTTCTAAATTCAGTTTTGATACACAATTTTATTTTTGTTATTTTTAAATCCATAATTTTAAAAGGAGAGAGAAGTTTTTGTTGGATTCTAGTACATAGAAAGAAAGTCATAATTCTCCTATATTTCAGTTAGTAAATTAATTGATATTAATATTTACGAGTTTCATTTAATAAAAAAAATTGAACAATGGTTATTTTAATTTTGATATTATCTAAAAGAGTAGATCAACATGAAAAAAAAAAACTCTAAATTAGTTTGGTTTTATATTTTTGGGATGTTTTTTGAGTTTTTTAAGTTGATTAATTGGTCTTTAAGTGTTTGTGAAGGTTTTTTATGAGGTATTATTATTATTATAATTATTAAAATGGGTTGAAAAAAAAAGAATTTTAGGGAAAGAATATCTTTGCCTTGATTTTCACGCAATCACTGTGGTTACCGGATTGGACAGATAAGCAATGTGTCACCTGCGCTTTTTTTTTTAAAAAAAAAAATATAAGACCCAAATAGGCGAGCCTCAACCATCAGGCCCAAGTGTCGAAGCTCTTTTTTTCACATGCCTGTGCACCTGGGCTCTTTCATGGGATTGTTTTTTTTTGCAGTTCTTTTTAGTCTTTTATTTATGTGTAACATAAATTTATTAAAAATAATTATTATATCCGGTTGAGCCTTTGACACAAATCGCTGATGCAATGATTTGTGACGCAACATTTATGACTACTTTTAATGCATGCCCCTTATTTAAAAAAAAATGCAATTTAGCCCTGTGCTATCATTGATTTTTTTTTATTTAACTTCAAATAAAAAATGCAATTTAATCATTTTTTATTATTTAGCTCAAAAAAATCATGCATAACTAGAATTATATTTTGACTTGGGTTCTTTTTTTTATTATTATTATTAAATATGACTAGGATCAATATAATATGACAAACTTTTTAATTTTTTGCTTAAATTCTTTTATTTCACTTTTAGATTTAATTTGATACATGATAAATTAAGATCAAATGAAGGTTTAATAGAAAAGAAAATAAAAAAAGAAAAAATAAAGATAATTATCCAGTCGGACTAATTCATCATGGTCGTGTTTATTTTCTAAATTATAAATTTAATGTGTTAACTCATATTAATAAAATTTTTCATCGTCTTTTCATTTAAGTCAAGATTATACAAGAATAAAATAGTAAATGTGTTTTTTTTTTAAAAAAAAAAATAGATTATCATTTGAGTAAGATAACTAGTTTTTTGTTTGCTCACTTGGTTGAACAAGTGATACTAACTTTTTTTATTTATTCATTAACAATGAATTTATTATGATATATTGGTTTTGGTTAAGTTTTTAATTATAATTTCAAATATTTTATCATACACAGTAAAAAATAACATAATATATATATATATATATGTATATGTATATGTATATATATATATATGTATGTATATATATATATACACTAAGGTCATTATACGAATTTTTATCCAACTCTCAGCTAAACACTTGCTAACAGCCTAGTAAATATGGAATATGAGTTCGGTTATACTAAATTTAAAAGACTTAGTGGTGGGATCAAGTGTGTTTGTTTTTTTTATATAGTTTTTGTGGTTGTGATTTTTTTTTAAAAAAAATGATTAGATATGGCTAATTGAATTTAGATATGTGTTTGGTAAAAATTATGGTTGAGATTTATATGCAGCAAAAAACATGTATGTTTGGTCGTGATTGCTTTTTAAAAGTGCTTTTTACTTAAAAATATATCAAATTTTTTTTTAATTTTTAAAAATTATTTTTGATATCAGTACATCAAAATGATATATATATATATATATATAAATTAATTTGAAGTAAAGAAACAAATAAAAAAATTTAAATTTTGAAAAAAATGATTTTAAAACGCAAAAATAAACAGAGTTTTATGAAACTTGGTAAAAAAAACCTGTAAAAACTACTTCATAAAAATTATGTTTTAAACTCAATTTTTTGATGGGTCTCACAATATAAAATGTAATTTGATGCATTACCAAATATCTAATAACAATTTGATGTGTTATCAAACATCTAACTATATTTTTTACACTCCAAACACAAAAACTAAGACTAAACAAAAAGCATCTTTAAACCAATTGATGACATGATAAATGACATCAATCTTGATAATATTGTTATTGTAAGATTTTAGACTCTCATGTCTTTTTTTAATATATTTACATCTTCTCATGTTATTTTTTTAATATAATTTTAATATAACAAATTCCATGTAAAACTATAGTTTTAAAACACGAAGGAGGCTCATTTCGGGGCAAGACTATTATCATAAATTGGAAGGGCTCATCCAACTGTTTTCTAGAATAAAATAATTTCATTTTAGATATAAAAAAAAGGGGCTAATGTGTTTTACATTATACCTTATTTTTTTAAGAAAATTTGAACTGGTCTAGATTTTAGTTCGTTGATGTTCTAAGTAGGTTGGTCATGATGTTTAAAAGTATAATAATAATTATTTTTTAAAGTATGTTTTATCTGAAAATACATTAAAATAATATATATATATATATAATTACTTTTAACACATGCATATTAAAATAATTTGAAAATATAAAAAAATAAATTTAAAATAAAAATAAATAAATTTTTTATACAATTTTCAAAAATAAAATCCTATTTTTTTTAAACACCTTTTGAAAATAAAATCCTAAAGTTGTCCGGTTTTATAACAAGTAAAACCAACTATAATTTTTAGATTTGGTCTGATCCAAGACCAGGGTTTCAAGTTTTGACCGAATCACCTGGTCATCCGAATCAATTTTTTTTTTAAAATCAAAACAATATTTTAGTGAAAAAAATTAACGGATTGCAATCAAATTTTTTATTGGATCTTGCTAGATTGGCCAGGTTATCCGATTAGATAGGTTATATTGTGTTTTTTTTTTCTCTGTTTTTTTTTTAACCTGATGCAGTTTCATTGATGCAGTTTCATTCCTAATTCAATCCGGACCGGGCAGATTTTAAAGCCATGAAACCAACATTTACCATTTGCATTTGTATCCAAAAGCAGCACAACACAGTATCCATGTGATTGTGAGTGCACATTTCTTGTTAGTCAAAAACCAGTGCAGCCGCCCTGGTCAAAATTCTCCTGTGTTCCAAAATCATGCATACACGATCAGATCTTTATGCCTTGTCCTTTTCATTTTACAGTGACATTTAGTTTATATTTGACACTCTTCAAGTTTTTACTTTGCAGTTTAAAGAAATAGATCTTCTTTTAAATTAAAACTTTTTAAAAGAATTTTAATGGAACTTGTATAAAACTGTAATTTATATTAAATAATCCAGTATTTTCAAATATATGATTACCTGATTGTGGCAAAACACTATATAAATACATTAAAACTATTATAAAATATTTTAAAAAATATCAATTTAATCTTTTTCAAACTAAAAATACTTTTAAAATCCGTGTAAACACGAAATCAAACAGCCTCAACACTGTAAAAACAGAAGGAACCTTGTTATTATTAGCAAATATTTAATATATTAACTTCTGTTAATGAACACCTAACCCCTGATTTTACCACTTGAACATGATGTTTGAAAATACTTGTTCATGTCTATCATTATTGTTTAGGTGTCTGTGCAAAGCAATTAAAGCAGGGAAGGAAAGGTAGTGAGTACAAAAGAAAAGAAAAGGAAAGAAAACCAAAACCAACCCAAAAAAGCTACTTCCACCCCAAGTCTAGAGGAAACCTCAGGCTGGCATAGTCAGTCCCTTGTATACCAAGCTTCTCTCTTTGTTGATTTTAGCCTAAACCCTGGGAACTTCCCAATTCTCACACTCCAAGAGGATCAACCTTTCGTGTATTGAAGGCTTGGACCGAGAAAAGAAAAGAAATTAGCCTACAATCTCAGATGGGTTTATTCAGAATACCCTCTTTTCTCCTGTCTAATACCATGTTTGTGATTGCAGTTTTTGGATTTTTAGTGACAGTCGTAGGTGCTGCAGATTATACAACTCTGGTTTTCAAGGGGTGTGCTGACCAAAAATTTCAAGACCCATCGGGGATCTATGCTCAAAACCTCAGGAACCTCTTGAATTCTCTGGTTTCACAATCTTCACAGAAAATTTATTTCACAGCAACATCTGGTGATGGTCAAAATGTCATTACGGGTCTATACCAATGCAGAGGGGACCTCTCTAACGATCCCTGCCATGCTTGTGTTAGTAAAGTCCCGGACTTGATCGACAAGCTTTGTGGCAAAGTGGTAGCTGCCAGGGTCCAACTCAGTGGGTGTTACCTGAAGTACGAGGTTGCTGGTTTTAAGCAGGTATCAGGAACTGAGTTGCTGTACAAGGTTTGCGGGTCAACTAGGGCGAGTGGAACCGGGTTCGAGGAGAGGAGAGATGCGGCTTTTGAAACTATGGTGGATGGTGTTAAAAATGGCAGCAATGGGCTGTTTTACACTGGAGAGTACCAGTCAGTGTTTGTTCTGGGCCAGTGTGAAGGTGAGTTGTCAAGCGGGGATTGCGGGGATTGTGTGAATACTGCTGTACAGAGTGTGAAGAGTGAGTGTGGTGACTCAATTTCTGGGCAAATCTACCTCAACAAGTGCTATCTTAGCTACAGCTATTACCCCAATGGAGTGCCTAGCATTTCTTCAACTTCAGGTAAAGTTAAAAAGACAAAACATCAATCTCTTTGGATCTTGAAGGCTCCTTTCCATTTGTATTACAATATGTATATATCCCTAATAAGTAATGCTATCTTCTACAAGGAGCTTCTTTGTATATTTATTTATTTGCTCCCACTAGGAAGCTTGAAAGGTGTGTTTTTTGCAGAGAAAGGAGAGTGGGAAAAGTGAGATCCTAGACCCTTAATATAATAATTTTGATCGATGATGATGGTGAATAAAAGTAAATAGATGCATACAAGAAATAGGGCGCATGTAGATGGAGATGCTTTTTGTGTGATTGAGACAGGTGATTTTTTTGACTGATTACCTGGTCAAAGTTGCATAGTCTTCTTAGCACTGGTTCAAGGGGGCTGGGGATTTTTTTTCCTGTTTTATTAGATTTAGAGATGAAAACCAGCCTTGGTCAAAGAAAAAGAAACCTAGGGTTTTATTTATTGCCTCATAATACAAGACAAGTTTTCTAATGCTGCTGATGTGTGTGTGTTTTATAGATGTAGGGACAAGGCAGCACACACAGAGGACAGTGGCCATTGCAGTTGGAGGAGTGGCAGCTTTGGGGTTTGGAGTTGTTTGTTTGATGTTTGTCCGGTCTATCTTCAAGAAAAGACTTGGTAAGCATGAAGGTTGGAATTGACTTGTTCATCATCCACTCCTTCACCCTTTCCATCACCACCTTGTTTACCACACAACACTTTAGTCCTAGCTGTGTTTGCATGTGATTGTATATGTATTGATTTCAAGTGCAGATTATTAAGAGGATGATGAGTAGGGTTTGATGTAAGTCTCTGTTTGTTTTTTCTGTTGACTGCGGCCGGGGATGTTTTTTGAGCCTCGTTGAACTCCGCCTTTTCAAATCACAACCGCAAAAACTATCGCAACCCGAAACACAATCTAAGAAATTGCAGAGAAAAGGTAGATTATTACAATTCTAACTTGGGGAGTTCCTTTTTCATGTACATCCACAGATAGCAGCAGCTAGTCTCCATGCTACTAATCAATCATACACTGTCTCCTTGTAGTTTGCTTCTCTGCTCGCCATATGTATAGCCATTTGCATTTGAAGAATCTCAGAGGACTTGTTAGTATTATATGATATTGTTGGCCAGGCCTGCTGGGTTGTTTTTTGATCCTTTTGATTTCTTTATTATTACTTCAGAAAGGTGTTAGCATCAGCATTCCAATTAAAACACTCCACTTTAAAAAATTGGATTAGAATGCATGCAGTGAAAAGGATCACTCGGTGCGTTTCCTTTTGCCTCACATTGCAAACCACTAGCCACTGACGTGGCTTTCGGCCGGTGTTTTCAAGAAACATGATAGTTATAAAACCACTCGCTAAGCTATTTTTGTGGTTTTTTTTAAATGATTTTTTATATAAAAATATATGTTAATAATATTTTATTATTTTTACATTAATATATGAAAATAATTTGAAAATATTAAAAATATATTAATTTAAAGTAAATAAAAAAATAATTTTTTTTAAAACTTTTTCAAAAATATTTTTAAAACACAGAAATAAATAGGCTCAAGACTCGATCATCATATATTAAGTGGAATTATTCTAGTTAATTTTAAAAATTATTGTTTTAAGATTATATTCTTAAAAAAAGGATGAAATGTTTATTGTTTTTTTAAAAAGTTGAATCAGACAAACTTGGCCACATAACAGGTTGATCTATCAGGTTTGACCAGGTTAGTTTTTAACTTGGTTTGATATAAAACTCAACTCAAATTATTAAACTCAAATTATTAGATTAATGCGTTACGTGAAATTAAGTTTAATAATATTAATAATACATTATGAGTGTTTTTTCATATTAAAATAACCTAAAAAATCATAGCTTTATATATATATATATTTTTTTTTTTACCTAAATGTATTTTGAAAAATAATTTCAGGTATAATTTATCATCAAAGACTCGAATCCTAATTGCTTCCAAGGAGACTTTGGTTCACCCCATTTTTGAAAGTAGAAGGGTCACCTCACCTTATCTTTACCTTTCTTCTGTCGACAAGCTCTCTATCACGAAAGAGACATAAATAACGACGATACAGTGTTCAAGAAAAGGAAAAATCATACCACAAGAGAGATAGCCATCGTCTCCTCCATTCTTAATCCTTCTCATTCTAGGCTATTTTCAAATTAGGCAAAACGCCTAACCCTACCTCCAAATCATGCATAAATCTGTCAATCTTTACCTTTGGTGTTGGTGTTACCTTACCACACTCTCTCTTCGTCACCACAGCATCATTCATTCACATTATCAAGCAAAGGCAAATCTTATGGAGGCTTTCATAGGGTCCCTCAAAGTTAAAAGATATCCCTTTTGAAAAAAGAAAAAGAAAAATAGAGTTACAAGTTTTAACACAAGCTGAATTAAGCTAAAATCATGAAGTTTTTAAAGAAATGGACACGCATAATCATGGAGTTTTTAATTAAACACTAGTTTCTGTTGCAAAAGTCAACAAAAATAGGTTGTCCAGTTCAGGAAAACATTATGATCAGCAAAAGGACAAGCAAGCACAATATATCTGGAATTGTCTTCTTATGAGATAAGGTTTAAAGAGATTTCAATGAAGACAGGGACGCCACTATCAAAATCTAAAGCTTTCAATGCACACTCTTATGGGCTTTGGAGCTCCCAAACCCACTACCAAGTCCTAGGGCCTCCCCGTTGCTCTCAATCCTCTCTGTAATTGATACTGTTTCTAATCTCGCGTAAGAAAGATAATGCTCATCTTAGGTCAGCAAGTTCTTTTCTCCGAATTCACTCTTCAAAAAATAAAATAAAATATAATGTTGAAAGAAATGGATGGTGGAACCCATTTGCATAGATATCAAACCAGACCGACCAGTCCAACTAATGAACAGGTGAGCCAAATCTTGGACCAGTTCCGTCTGAGGATATGGTTTGTTTGTGCAATTAACCTAGCAAGAATCGACTGAACCGGCAAAAAATTGGCTTGAACCAAACAAAAACCGGTTCATATGCAAGTGCAGCAGACTATTTATTATTTAAATCACTATCTATTCCCGTGAGCAACATGTGGTATGGGCATGAGACTTTTCATTGGGTATTTAGAAGAAATCAAACGGATTTTTTAAAAAGGGAGATAGAGGGGCAAAGAAAAGTTGAGAGAATTCGCATCCTTTTTCTTTTTTATTTTGGTGTGGGGGGGGGGGGGGGGGGGGGGCTTCAAACTTGTAAGCCAGCCAGCAGACTTCACTAATACAAACAAATTAAGAAGAATGAATGGATTCGCATAACCCTATAAAAATCACAAGGTTTCATAGAACCCTTAAAAAATCCGAGTTAGATTGATTCATTAAGACCTGTAAGAAAACCATTTGATAAAAACAACATTTTGATGTGATCTCCTTTTAAAATATGAAAACTTAGGCAAACACAAGGAAAAAAAGATGGAAATATGTGCAAATACTTGCATATATTGGGGAGCAGGGGGGGCTTAGCAAATCTGAAAGCCGTTAGATGCTAATAAAAGCAATTTTCATGTTCATGATCTGTGTGTAAAATAAAAGCCATAACCAGAACTTGAAAAATATTATGCATCATAACATAATTAAACATTTAAAATAAGAGCAAAAAAATATGTGATTAGTTTGGATGGGGGTAAAGGTCTCTCGCAATGATCATTTTCCATGTTAACATATGACAGGAAAATAACATTAAAAATGACCTATGCGAGCAGAGTCCGCTGACAGCGCTATCAACTACTACAAGCAGTGAGGCAGATTTACAAAAATAAACAGGGAAGCATATTCGAACAGAAGATAGACCAACCACAATGAACTTTTTATCTTCACAATTAAATCCATAAGGTATGTGTGATTCGAATCAGTGCATCATTTTAATGAGTATTACTATAAGAAATAACTCAAGTGTGTTTGCTCCATTCATTTGGGTGATTCAGAGTAGCCATACTAGCAATTCTACAAGTGAACAGTGGAACCCTATGCATGAATGCTATACCAGCATCAAAACAGTTTTAGGTTGAGCGTTCCAGAACTACACAACAAAAGCTAAACCCAGCATTTAAACCAAAAGAAACCAACCAACAGGTAGTCATCTCTACCTGTATAATTTGAAAGCATCACCAGCCACTAGCAAATATCCCTTACAGCCCTAACCTTACCTAATTCTATATCCCAATAAACTATAACTTCACCAAGGAAGCCTGGGCTCACACTTAGCTGCCTCCAAGATTTTCAAATCTGAAATTCTTGCATACAAGGAAAAACCAATCTTAGGAGACACATAAATATCTTATAGGTAACGGTTAATTACTAAAACTGAAAAGACATAAACAATTGAGACAAAGGGGACACATCTCCTTGTCCTTCTTGTTTTGGTAGGGTATAAATTCACTCCAAAAATATACCAGAGATGGATTTATTTTGTCTCAGTCTCCATTCTTGCAACCAAAAATGTTTCTATCCCTTATGTATTTGTCACAGAAACCAAATGCAACCATAAAATCTCTTAAAAGTAGGAGCTAAAGTCACGTTCAAGGAAATATGTGAGAAACCAAACACTAGAAAAGCTACTTTACTAACACATTGTGCTTACAGCTTGGCGTCTTAATTGGCTAAATGACCCAAAACTACTTTGAATGCTCGTCTACTTGTGTTTTCTCATATGAATCTCTTGTCTCCAACTATCGAAAATCCCATTTCCGTACCAACTTGAATTTTGGGTCAAATTGAACTTGGCCCCTAAAATTTATTTTTATTTATTTATTTAAGTAACTCAAACTAATTTTGATAAAAAAAAAAATAGACCCCTCTGCTAATTTTTCCTGAAGCTAATAGTCTAGAAATACACCATATATTTGGTAAAAAACAGGCCTTTCTGTTAATTTCGACAGTAAATAACAGTCTAGAAATACAGCAATTGTAGTGAAGGCATGCAATTTGGAGGGGCATATTTTGTACCAAAAAATAATTATAAGCACTCAAATAAAAAAATATATATTAAAGTTTACACCCAAAGTTGAAGATAGTTTTGCATCATTTAGCCTATTCAATCTCAGTTTGGTTTTGCTTTCACTCATAGATCAAAAGATTTCTTACTTGATTAATTACCAGCTTATTATCCATTCAAACTAGTTACATATCATCAACAAATGACAATAACCATCAAAAGCATCATACAGACATTCAAATCTCACAAAGATAAACCCTAACAATCACAAAATCCAATCACTAATCACCAAAATCCACTTTAATCATCAATAAAGGACAATAACCATCAAAAGTATCAATTAGACATTCAAATTTCACAAAGATAAACCCTGACAAGTCACAAAATCTTATCACTGATCACCAAAATCCACTTTGATTATCACTGTAATTGCAAAATCAAGACATTCAATTTCTTTTCCAAGGAGAAAGAGAGAAAATCGCCTTACATCAATTATTATAACAGCTCAAACTCCAGATCGCACAAAAAAATCAAGCACATGATAATGTAACAATCTCTACTTGGGTGGAGGAGGGCCGACGGGCGGGGCTCCGAGAAGGCTTTGCTGCTGGAGCTCGAGTTCGTTGAGCTGCTGCTCACGGTCCATCTCGATAATCAAAGGAACAGCAAGGATTAAGAAAGTGGTGCCAGCAATCCAGGCGGCCTTGCCTGTGCTTTTAAGGAGCTTTTTGGCGACGAAAACGGCGTCGCAGGCTGCTTGCTTTCCTGTAGATACGATTTGAGAGTTGTTGATTTTGGCGAGGATGTTTGGTTCCTGCTTTGACGAGCCTCGTCCTCGCCTCTCGGGGAGTGAGATTCCGCCTCTTCGTGACTGCGAAGCCATGGTGGATGACTGATAGTGTAGGGGTTTTGGCTTCCTTTTAAGGGTTTTATTGAAGCGCTCGAGACCCTATTCTTTTCGGTCTAGCGAACGATCCGAAAGGATACCTGAATTATTACGTCATTGGATTAATATATTTATTTTCAAGTCAATTAAATCCATTGTTTTTATAAAAATAATAATTTCTTAATTAATTTTTTTTATGGTGACATGCAGTGTGGTATAGTTAAAGTTAAACTGTTAAACAGGCAGTTAAAAACTTGGTGTGGATAATCAGGTCATAAAAAAAAACCTTGTTAAGTTAATTAACTTTTACTATATCAATGTATTTTCATATTAAATTTAAAAGTCATGTTGAATTAAGTTTTGAATTATTATTTTTTAATTAACCTATTGAATTAGGGTTTAATAATTATATTTTTAAATTCTTATTTTACCAAATTACTTTAAATCTCTCAAAGGTGATCAGGAGATTAAAAAAAAAATAGTAATCAATAGAGAATATTTAGTGAATATTTAGTATTGTAATATAAAATATTTTATATTTAAAAATATATTATAATAAACTTTTTTTTATACCAATACAGCCATTCTTGATGTCACTAATCCAAATGTCCACTACCTTATCTTTTACATCTATTGCACTTTTCATGGGCCTATAAGCTCAAAACATTAATAATGTTTAATCTAGGTAAATCAGAGAGCAAAGTTGATAAAAACATATTTTTAATAAAAATAAATAATAAAATTATAATTTTTTTCATATATAATTCAAACACCATAAAATATACAAATCAAATAAAAATTTATATATAGTTTAAATATCTTAAAATATATGATTTAAATAAATTTTTTATATAATTCAATCATCTTAAAAAATATATATAAATATCAATTCAAACTACATGGACAAAGAACTTGGAATCTCAACCAAGAATTACAATTAAAAATCAAGATTGTTTTTTTTGAAGATAAGCCCATAACAAGTGTTTACACATACCTAAACAACTAACCTAATTATCGATATAGTAAGGGAAGAAATACTACTAAAAAACCAACATAAAATTAAGCCAAGTAGCATTTATTGAACCAAGAAACCATATCCTATAAATCTATATGCATTTTGTCCATGTAAACTATACACATTAAGTTGTGCACACCTACATGATAATTATTAGAGTGTTTTGACATATTCAACTTACATAAACCACATTTAATTGCAACAATATAATCCCAACTTGTTCAAATTCTAAGTCTCCATTGTCAACATGAATATAAACATCGTTCTATTACCAAAGAGACAACATCACTAGAAAAAGATTTTCACAACTAAATATGCTATTTTTGAACATTCATAAAAATCCATCAGTCGCATTCCACAAGTTTGGACTTCAAGCCAACCCCCAATACCATCCACAAAGATTTCTAAGAAAAACAGATGCAAGGAAAACAAGAGAACATATATGAATCATATAGAGGGAGAGAAAGCGCTTTATGAGGTTGTTCTCACATGTGGTAAATCACCACTTGCTTTTGTGTAAATAGAATGAAGGTCATATCCATACTTAGGCTCCACATGCACCCATTTGCGGCCTGTAAGCTTGTTTGTTTCAAACTTCACTTTTCCTTCCTTCAAGACAAAAAGTGTGTGATCTTTCCCCATTTCAACATAGTCTCCAGGATGAAAACGAGTGCCTCGTTGCCGAACTATGATATTTCCAGGTATAACCCTCTGCATAACATATTAAAGCCATCAGAATGAGAATTCAACATTCTCTAGTTGATATAAGTTATCAATGGAGAAATAAAACAAGTAAAATTAGTGTCAAGCACTAACCTCTCCACCAAAATTATTGACCCCAAGGTTCAAAATAAACTCTTGTTATCTATTGCTAATGAAATAAACTCGTGTTATTAAAATATTACGCAGCAAACAGAAGTAAAATTAAAATATTACTCCTCAGACACCACTACTAGCATTCGTTGCAGCACCAAGGTAGGCAAAATTCACAAGGGTTCTATATAATTAATAACACAGCAGGCACAGAGCATGTATAATTAGCAATACAAGGTATGCAATCAGGACCGGGAAAATCATCATACTAAAATCATTCCATCAAGCAAAACATTATAAAAGGGAAAAATTATTATTCAAAATCATGGGCAATCAAGACCGGGAAAATCAACATTTGTATAGGGGCATATTACATTTTCACATTTTGATTCAATAGACATTATAAATGGAACAACTTACGGTGTTGAAGATTAAAAAGGAGAGTGCTGCTGCCTGCCTACCACAATTGATGAAGAGGAAGCCGTGAGTCGTTGATGATGGGAAAGAAAGGAGAGCATTGCCACCTGCCGCTGTTGATGAAAAGGAAGCCATGAGCTATTGATGATGGGAAAGAAAGGAGAACATTGCTGCTGTTAATGGAGAGGAAGCCGTGAGCTGTTGATGATGGGAAAGAAAGGAGAGCATTGCTGCTATTGATGGAGAGGAAGCCGTGAGCTGTTGATGATGGGAAAGAAAGGAGAGCATTGCTGCTGTTAATGGAGAGGAAGCCGTGAGCTGTTGATGATGGGAAAGAAAGGAGAGCATTGCTGCTCTTGATAGAGAGGAAGCCGTGAGCTGTTGATGATGGGAAAGAAAGGAGAGCATTGCTGCTGTTTATGAAAAAAAAGCCGTGAGTTGTTGATGATTGGAAAGAAAGGAGATTATTATGTTGATGAAGAGAAAGCTAGGAGCCGTTGATCTCACAGTGACTAGTTAGTTGATCTCACGGTGGCTGGTTAATAGAGAAGGAGATTAGGGATTTAATGTTCAAAGTTTTATAACATTGTTCTCATTCAGAGCATCTCCAATGGAAAATGCCATATTGAAGAGCTAAATGAAGAAAATGGCTTTTTGAATAGTGTAAATATAGCTTTTTAGATTATGTGCATTCCAATGGTAAAAAGCTATTTAGAAAAGCTATTTATATTTTAATATATTTCATGTTAAATTAATTTTAATATAATTATATAACTAATTTAGATATTTTATATATAATATAATTATGATGTTATTAATTATATAATTAATATGAGTAATTTATAAAAGTAATATAAAATTAATGAAGTAATATGAAAGTTAAAAAATATAATTTAAAATTAAATTTAAAATTTATTTATATGAATATTTTTAATTTTAAGTTTTATATGTTATTGTTAAAAATTTAATTTTTTAAAAGTAAATTCAAATTCAAACTTTGAAAAAATGACTGCCAACATTTTAAATTTTCAAATTTCAAATTTTGAAAAAATAACTGCCAACATTTTAAATTTTAAAATTTTAAAATTTTAAAATTTAAAAAAATAACTGCCAACATTTTAAATTTTAAAATTTTAAATTTTAAAAAAATTACCGCCAACATTCTAAGATTTTACAATTCGAAAAAATAGTCCATCTATAAATATTCTCATATATCTTAACATTTTTGCTCATCATTTTCTTCTCTCCAATCTTTGTTATATTTCATTAAAATTCATCATGAATCATTCTAATTTTAATTTTTATGATGCTTTTGATTTTGATGATAACACTCCTGTGTTGACTTTTCAAGTTGCTGCTGCTGTGGTTGCTGAAGAAGAATCGAATAATCAAGGGCAAAGAACAAGGTATCGTGGCTCTATTCCTGGTCACAATATTTTCAATCGTAATAGAAAGGAAGGTGAGTTAAGGTTATATAATGATTATTTTGTAGAAAATCCTAAATTCACTGAAAGTCAATTTCGAAGAAGATTTAGGATGAGTCGTCGTCTTTTTCTTCGGATCGCAAATGTAGTGGAAGCTCACAATCCATATTTCAAACAAAGGACAGATGCTCTTGGTGTTCTTGATTTATATTGCCTTCAAAAGGTAACTGCAGCTCACAGAATACTTGCAGATGGTATTCCTGCAGATCTTACTGATGAATATCTTTGAATTGGAGAAACCACTGTGATAGAAAGTCTTAGAGCTTTCGTCAAAGCAATCGTAGAAGTTTTTGGTGATTGGTATCTAAGGGCACCAAACGAGGCCGATATTTGTCGATTATTATCAATTAGAGAGCAGCGTGGATTTCCAGGGATGTTAAGAAGCATTGACTATATTCATTGGAAATGAGAGAAATGCCCAATTGCATGGCATGGGATGTATACTGGTCATTGTCGTGAACCAACTATAATTCTAGAGGCGGTGGCTTCACAAGATCTTTGGATATGGCATGCCTTTTTTGGAATGCCTGGATCATTAAATGATATTAATGTTCTTGATCGGTCACCTATCTTTGCTGCACTTGCTGAAGGTCGTACTGCTCCTGTCAATTATACAATTAATGAGCATGAATATACAATGGGATACTATTTAGCAGATGAGATTTATCCTAATTGGTCAACCTTTGTTAAGACAATCCCAAGACCATTAGGAGCAAAGAGAAAATATATTACAAGCAAGCAAGAGTCTACAAGAAATGATGTGGAGCGGGCATTTGGGGTGCTCCAATCTCGTTTTGCAATTGTACGTGGACCTGTTCGATACTGGGATGAAGAAACGCTTGCATATATTATGAAAGCTTGCATAATAATGCATAATATGATTATTGAGGATGAAGGAGCAATGAACCTTGGATTTGACCATGAACATGAAGTCAATTCCTTTATATCAGTGTCACATGGTGAAATACAAGAACTACATGATTTTCTTCAAACTCATAATCGAATTAGGGATAGAGCAACTAGCTTTCAACTACAAGAAGATTTGATTGAACATTTATGGGAACAATATGGCAACGAGTAGAATCTTTAGATTTGAACTTTTTATGTTGTCATAATTTTCAAGTTTTTTTATGTTTTTTTTTCATTATATTTGTTATCTTTCAAGTTAATTAATCCTACTTGTTATTGTTAAGTGTTAGAGGAACTTTAAAAAAGTATTACGAATTGATATCAATTTCATAACAATGTATTTAAAATAAACAAGAATTTTCTACATATTTAATTAAAAATACATTACATAACAATAAATCAATCAAAGTTAATTAAAAATCAAAACCCCTCTTTTGCATAATTTCTAACTTTCTATTTTGAAAATACGCTGCAGAAATTGGATCCAAATTAGAAATATCCATTTTCATAATTTGTTCTTCTTTCTCAATCCTATCCAATTCTTGTTTCTCTTGACTTTGTTGAATCATCATGGCTTGTTGCTCTAACATAATTTTCCTGTCTTGTTTTTTCTGATCCTCAATTTCAACTAGAGTATCCCTGAATTGTTGTAAGAGATTCGTTACAGTTGCATCCCCAACTTTATCTTTTTCTTGTCTACGTTTAAGTTGTTCCTTTGCAACCTTCTGACCGATTGGTCTATCTTGATAAATCAATGGTTCACTATCTTCTCCTAAACTAACAGAATCAGGGGTAAATGGAGTTAATGAAGCCGAACTTGCATTGACATGACCTTTTTGTTTCTTATTTGACCTTTGATGTTGACTTGTACACTCAAATTGCCATTTGGGTTCTTTTCTTAAGATAACCCAACAATGTTCTAGTTGAAATCATTTGCCAACGCAAGAAGCATACATTTGCCGAACATCATTAATCTGGTAAAAAAATAAATTAATTAAATAATATTAAAATATATGTTAAACAATTTAACATAGAAATGAATATTAACATTACCCTTGATTCTTCTGTCATTCCACTTTGCTGACGATTTTCAATTTGAGTAACAAATCCAATAAATTCACCAACTTCTCTATTTATTTCTTGCCATCTACTTGAGATGCTTATTTGTGAACGATTATTCAAGTTTCCTCCATTCTCTACAAAGTAAGCATGTACGCGAGCCCAAAACTGTTTTGTTTGTTGATCAACTCCTGTAATTGGATCCTTGCTTGTATTTAGCCATGCAGAGACAAGTAAACAATCCTCCTCTTGTGAGAAATTTTTACTTCTTTGTGATTTTTTTATCGAATGGACATTTAAATTCGAGCATGTTAAGTCATCAATTAGTTGATTAGAATCACTTGGTTGAGAGAGAATATCTTCTGACTCACTCATAAGAAAGTTGGTAAAAGAGCTTGGAAAATTTAAATCCATCTACATTAAAAAAAAAAACTCAAGTTAAAACCTTATAATAGAGTGTAAAAGAAGCTCACATTCAATGTCTAGCAATTTTGTAGTTTTCATACATGCGAATTAATAATAAGCATTACCTTCTACTTGTTCTAACATAACAATTTGATCATTTTTTGGAACTAAAAGAGAATCGATATACTGGTTTAATTGCATTTTCAAGAAGACAAAATATAATTGACCTCAAATTAAAATAGACAATCAAAAATAAATTTTAAATATGTAACTCTATCCTTTTATCAATATCAACTACCATTATTAATTCCTCTCAATTTTATCAAAGATAACATTAAATTAAATTGTCTTCCTTAACCCATATTAAAAACATAAAATAATAAAGAAATAAAACTCATCACAAATATTAAATTAACAATAAAAGGTCTAAAAAATCAAGAGATATAAAAACAAAAATAGAAAAAGCTTTTAAACAAACATACCTTTTAATTTCAGCTAATTAACACAACCGATGCTAATAATTAACCGGAGAATAATTGATTCTTGTTTTTTTAAATTTGAGAGAAGGGTGAGGCACAATACAAAAATTTAAAACTACAAGTTTTTTCTTCATGTATTTATAATTTTTTTTATATATTTAAAAAAAAAAGAAAAAAAAAAGAGCTGTTGGTCAACTGCTATAAAAATAGCCGTTGGTTATTTTGGCTATTTTTACAGTTAAATATAGAAATGACTGTTAAAGAAATAAATAGTCATTTTAACTATTTATTTAAATTTTTTGTTGGAATGCAAACAGTGAAGAAATAAAAGACAAAAAAACGTTTGGTTTTTCATTTGACTGCTCTGCTGGAGCTGCTCTGAAAAGGATGAAAGGAAGCAAACAGTGAAGAAACAAGTTATCTTGAAACAAACTTCCATGAAATAAAAACTAAGGATTAACAGTGAGGCAACACAATTAATCTGAAGACTCTAATAGCTTGAGCAAGGTTCAAACTGGAAATACACCGGCTCTATCGAGGATGATGTTCCTCAGCCACATCGCCCTATGCGCGGATCTGTCTTGTTCATCCTCTTCCCAAAGCTTCCAGTGCCTTTGCCCTGATTATAAAAGTCCAAAGTTTCAGCCATTAATAACTAGCTTTGTAGAACTGGGTTTCGCTTGCTGACCGTTGTTCTTGATGTCTGTGCTCTCTACTGGTCGCCCCTTCTGCGATTGGAGATAGAGACCCTCTTCTTCTATCTGCAGCCGCAGAAACCTTAATTCATTATCGCTTTCGGTGAAAAAATGGATGGACTCCGTTTTAGCCCTTGTAGTTTAGAAATGTTTCATTTTGCTTCCATAGGTTAAAACTTGCTAATACTGACCCTTCGATTTCAAAAGTTGAAGATGGTGCGGTCATGGCAATTAAACGCAGCGTTATTCACCCAACCCAAGTTCCTAGTTAAGAGTTAATTTAAAATATTTTAATTTTTAATTTTTTTAAAAAATTATAATGATATTATTTTAAAAAAATAAAAAATGCTCAAATCAAGTTTTGATTATACTGTGGATTGACTCGTCATATTAACCAAGTTAGCTCTATCCAATTCAATTTGAAACACAGTTAAAGTTAGGTTGGTAATTATTAAGTTACCAGGTTAGTCTATCAGTTTAAAATAAGTTTAATAATCCTAGTTATACATTGAGTGACTTAATCTGGATTGACTAAGTCAATCTAAAATGTTTTGTTTTAAATCAATCTAAAATGTTTTGTTTTTTAAGTTTTATTTTAAATTAAAATAATATTATTAAAAAATAAAAAATAATCAAATCAAGTTTTGACCATACTCTGATTAACTTACCATATCAACTAAATTAGCTACATCCAATTTAATTTGAACCTTATTTTAAGTTTATGGTCAAATCAAATTAACATGTTAAGTTTAGAACAAGGTTAATAAAAATAATTAAACATCAATATAGAGATAATTGTAATTTTATGCTAAACAAAAACAATTCATTCAGTTTGTACCGATTGTTACAAGATTCATGCAACAGGAATCAACTTGGATGCCATGTTACAAATGTATGATTTTTTTTGAATCATACATTTTAATATTTTTTTTTTTAAATCATTAATTGATTTTATATATATAACAATTTTTTTTCATATTATTTTAAAGCTACATTCTTGAACCATTATTCTATATATTATATCACAGCTACAGTAATTATGTTATGTTAATTTGAACCATTATTCTATATATATTACAATTATATATATTTCAGTTATAATGATTTTAATCATGTGTTTAGTATTGTGATGTAAAATGATATTTAAATAAAATTTTTAATTAAAAATATATTAAAATAATATTTTTTCATTAATATATCAAAACTATATAACATATATATATATATATATATCAATTTAATATTTTTTTAAAAGTAAAAAGCAATGGAAAAGGTGATAATGCAAAAACAATCACCACATGGTCGAAGCTGATGGATAGTTTAATCGGCCCATATTCCGGACCATAACTCGGGCCCACTTGGTATTCCTTTCCTAGCAACGGCAAACAGGGAACCCTAACTTATGATGACGTGGCAAGTACCTCACAAAAAAGACCATGAAATCACACGGTCAAGATTACACCAATCTGCACTCAACAATCTAACGGCTCAAAGTTAGAGCATCACGGAAACTAGAATCTACAGCAACACACGTCACCCTACTTTCTCAACTGTATAAAACACGGACCTCCACGCTAGCAGCTCTCTCTGCTCTCTCGGCGTCCCAGGAGTTTAGTTACCCACCAAAACGCGAAACTCAAAACACACAACACAAAACACAAAACCCGAAGCTCTCTCAATAAAAGACAGAACGCGACGTCGTCTCTGCACTACCAGGTTCCTCCATTCGCTCTCCCGCCTCTTCCTCTCCATTTCCGCGTCCTCCTTAGGTCTTGCGTTACTAGTTCGTCAAATTAGGGTTTATCCATTGTTCTTCTTGCTTATTAACTGCGAAGCTACTAGAGATCTACTTTTAGGTCTGTAACTGAATCGAACGGTGGTGTCGTATTTGCTGTCTTTTCTTCGAATTAACTGTTAGTTTAGCAATTAATTAATTGCTGTTTATGCTATCGTAATAATGATTATGGACTTGAATGCTTTGATTAAATCCTTGTGATTTTAAGGCTGAAACGAATTGACAATAGAATGTGTTTTGTTTGTATCACTGCAGACTGTATAAGTTCCAGAGTATGGGAGATAGTGAGACAGTAGTAACTGAACCGTCGGCAGCCATGGATTATCCGGCAGCTGGGTATGCGTCTACTGGCTATGCTGATTCTGGTTCAGTTGTTGTTCCTGGCCCTGGTGATTTTAATGTGGAGGGCACTGGAAATTTTGCTGCTTCTACTGCTGCAGCACAGGGAGGTCATACGGGAAATACGTATGGTGCGGACTCTAGTTCTGTTGTACCAGAGGCTCGTGTTGGAATGAACAGTAGTGCTGAAAACGCAGCTGCTGGTGGTTATGATTCGGCTGCGAATGGAAATGTTGGAACTGAAGCTGGAGTTGCTGTATCAGTTGAGAATGGAAATGCAGGAGAGGTTTTGGGTGGAGCTGCTGCTGAGCAGCATTTTGTGGATGGTTCTGGTATGGCTTCTCTGGCATGCTTGTTATTGTATATTTGATGGTTGAGGTTGTTATTTAGGCTTTTAAAGAATTTGGGTTGCACAACATGGCATGCTTGCTACGTAAGATCTTGTTGTGTTGATCTTGCTATATGAAAATCGGAGGGGTTTATTGAATCATGGAAATTTACATGATTCTGAAAAAAATCATTTAGGTAGAATCTCCTTTGTTTTTCATTTCTTGAATAAGCTCACAAATGACTGGTAATTTTCCTCATAAGGTCATCCAGTGTCAAGTAAAAGCAAGGTTTTTATGATTTCATGTGGCATTTTATTGGTCCATGCGTCTTTTTACTTGCACTGAGACACTTAAGTATTATGTTTTCTTTTTCAAGTGCTCTTAGGCATTTCAACTTTCTTTTCTTTTCAAGGCATCTTGGTGGTTTACATGATGGGTTTGTTCCCATGCATGAAACATAGTGGAACTTGGTTCTTCAATCTAAAATTAAATGTGAACAATAAATTGGTTGTTGAGCACAGGAGGCTGTTCACTCATATCTGGTTGAAAGGTAGATGTAACATAGAATCCTGAAAAAGTTTGTGTAATTTTATTTAGAGTTTATGACAAATTTAGGAGTCCTTAAATCCTTACTCCAATAATCACTGATGAATGATTTTCTTGAACTCATAATCTCGACTTCCTTACTTTCCCTTTAAGGGTTGACCGGAGTGTATGTTTCCTTGTGAAGTAAATGTTTGTGGCTAATCCTTATTGCTGTTTTTCTATTTCCACCCCCCAACAAATCTCTATGCAGATGATTCTGTTTATCAGTTCTTAGGTGTTACCTAATCAATTTCCCCAATCTCTTTAGTGCCAGAAACGTCAGCTGAAGAAGACCACCTGTGGAGCATTGTTAAGGCTAATTCTTTGGATTTTGATGCATGGACTGCCTTAATAGATGAGACAGAGAAGGTGGCTGGGGTATGAACTTTCAGACATGTGATGAACTGCTGGTTCCTGTGCACATATTTTTACCGCAATCATGTTTTGTCATGAGAAATAAACATATTTTGATTTTTCTGGAAAAATTGTGTTTGTTTGTTCTTCCTTAAGTTGGATGAAAAGCAGTTGACCTTTAAGGCATCTTTTTGGTTAGATCCCAGCTGTCCTCAAATGACTGAGCTATCAATACAACTGTAGGATTCTAGCATCTGACATTTGAATGATGGAGGAAAATGAATTAACATGCTATATCATTTATCAATGGAAGCTAATTTCTATCCTTTCTGAACTTATTCTTTGACGTGTATGCATCTGCAATCTGATTTCTTGTTCTAGTGGAGCTAACATGTTCACCTATAAACTATGCAGGACAGGATATTGAAAATTCGAAAAGTGTATGATGCTTTTTTGGTGGAATTTCCTTTGTGTTATGGTTATTGGAAGAAGTATGCAGATCATGAAGCACGCCTTGGTTTTATGGACAAAGTTGTTGAGGTATATGAACGGGCTGTTCTTGGGGTCACATATTCGGTGGACATTTGGTTGCATTATTGTATGTTTGCCATATCCACATATGGAGATCCAGATACTGTTAGAAGGTAATAGCTTTTCACATGTTTGTTCGTTTCTCTACCCACATTAGAATCATGGTCATGCGGTTTCTTGTGTCACAAGGATTTGGTGATTTGTTTTGCTCTCTAACACTATTTCAGTATGCCTGCAACAGTGGCTTCTCACATAATGGCGAAAGGTTTGATGGAGATGCTTTAGAAATACAATTATTTTTTGTGAAAACCTTTTGATTTTAGGCTGCTCTATGGGTAGCTGTTTGATTTTTTAGAATGTCAACTCTATTTTTTTTGGTCTCATCATACCCCATCTCTCCTTCCTCCTTTCAAGGGCCCCGTCATAGTAACGTAGTTAGTTATGAATTATGGCTGTCTTAAACTGAGACTCTGTGGTGCATCAATATGCAAAATGCTGCTGGGAAGATCTCATCCAGTAAGGGCTAAGATGGCCTCATTCAGTGCTCCGTTTTCAGACATTGTGTGGTTTTATCAGGAAGGTAAATGCAGCATTTGGAAGTGTCATGCTGTTAAGAGTGAATTGTTCCTTCTCCTTCAGCATATTCCCGGGTCTCCGATTTATGAATATGTCTGCATTGGCTGTATTGCTGTCCATATATATATCTTAACCATATGTTCACATTTCCTTGGCTTCAGGCTCTTTGAGCGAGGATTAGCTTATGCTGGAACAGATTATATGTCTTATCCCCTCTGGGATAAGTACATTGAATACGAAGAGGTGCATGCAGAGTGGGGCCGTGTTGCCATGATATACACACGGATATTGGAGATTCCTAACAGAAAGCTGGATGATTATTTCAATAGGTAATATTCTGTTCCAGCATCTGCATAGTACTTGCTGGCCTCATTTATTGAGTTGTTGATTTGCATTATATAATTATCAGATCATTATATTTAACCGCTTATGCTAATAACAATTTTTTCACGGTGAAGTATGTCTGTAGCTGGCTTAGTCTTTTTGTATTTGTTTGAGCAGACAACTCTTTGTGCTCTTATGCATAACTTTTAGTCCAGGTGTCGTATGTACTCTATATCTTGTGGTAATGGCTGTGCAAGACACTGAATAGTCTTCTGATTAGGTTCAACTAGTTAGGGTGCTTAGTTTTGTTCTTTTTAGCTGCACACAATGAACGTTTGTGTGCATTAGATTCGATGTTGTCCCATATTTTGAACTTGACTATTAGTGGGTTTGGTTGCAAACTAACTTTTGTAAGACATAATGGGTTCTTGTTTCTCTCTTTGTGAACTTCTTCTTGAATTGAGTGATGTCCCTAGACCTGTATTGCTAGTGGTTTCTTGTATGCTTCTAGTAAAGTCCATGTTCCTGTGTAGCATGTAGCATTTGTGGCACATTTATTATTTCAACTTTGCACTTTTTTTAGGGCTGGGCATCTGAAAGGTCTCTGGGAATGGCAGGCTGCAATTCCTCTGCATTAAACATCAAATTTTTGCCAATTATGATATTATTGGATTTTTCGACTGTGGCTTACCAAAAAGTCTGCTGATTGGTTAGCTTTGATATAGAAGTGCTTTTTGTTAATGTCTTCAGTTGCTCTACAAGGCTCTTGTCCGTTGCAGTGGTTGTTATGTGTTGCTAGATGCTGATAAATTTCAAATCCCTTGTTTTATATTTGTTGGCGATCTTCTATCATGGATTGTAATTCTGCAATGCAAACAATCTGCTTTGTTTCTTACATGGATTTCACCTTTGTTCTCTTTGACAAGGTTTTTTGGCTTGTAAAAAAAATAAAAAAGAGAAGCAAAGCTTAAATAAGAATGTTGCAGATACACGACACAAGCATCACATCTTTTTTTGTTGTTGTTGTGCAGCATGATATTTTTGAAGTTTTATATATATATTCTTTTTGTTGGTTTTCAGATTTAAGGCTTTTGCTGCAAGCCGGCCTCTGTCAGAATTAAAGACTGCCGAGGAAGCTGCTGCTGCTGCTGTAGCACCTACACTTTCAGATGATAGAAGCCAAGCAGACGAGGGAGAGGTTCATCCTGATTTAGCTGAACAGCCTTCTAAACCTGTAAGTGCTGGCTTAACCGAAGCAGAGGAGTTGGAGAAGTATATCGCCATTAGAGAGGAAATATACAAGAAAGCTAAAGAGTTCGATAATAAGATCTGTGACTTTGAAAATGCTATCAGGAGGCCCTACTTTCATGTGCGGCCCCTTAATGTTGCAGAGCTCGAAAACTGGCATAACTATCTGGATGATATAGAAAGAGAGGATGACATTAATAAGGTATTTGGGTTTGTTTACTGTTGCTCATTAATCTTTTTGGTTTTTAGTTTTTAGCTGTACCTTGTTATACGTTGGCTTACAGTTAAATAATATCTGCTGCATCATATGCTTCATTGGCTAAACCATTGGATGAAGCAACATTTTTAACGGGAAATTGAACTGAGACTAAAGCATGGGCCTTCGATTTGGTTTCTATGAGGCTAAGTACTTCAAACCCTCGTTTGTCAGTGGACTAGGTTCCTGTATGTGTTAAAATTTTATTATTCTTAAAATTCATATGTTATGCATGCAGGTATCTTCTTGCCTTCCTAACCATCTTCTATCAGGCAAGGAGGGTCCCTCCTTTCGTATTTGAGGGGCCCTTTTGTTCCCCAATGGAGTATTTCTTATGCATATCTCCTTTGTGCTTTTTGCATTTCCTTTGTTAATAAGTTGATGGATTCAGTTGTACCTTCTAGACCTTGATGACATGTTTTCTTGAGTCAGGTGGTCAAGCTATATGAAAGATGTGTAATTGCATGTGCTAATTATACCGAGTATTGGATACGCTATGTCTTGTGCATGGAAGCCACTGGGAACATGGATCTTGCAAGTAATGCTCTTGCTCGTGCAACTCAAGTATTTGTCAAGGTATGAAGTTTTTGAGACTTGTTCTCTATCACTTTGTATTATCTGTTGTTTCTAGTGCAATTGAATGTCATGGTAAACTTTTGGTAATCACCACAAGGAGTTGATTCTGCTTTTATGTTTCTTGTACAAACCTGAATGTTGAACCATGCTATTTGTCTAATACATTAATCAAAGCTTGCATGGCTGCATGTTAGCAGTGTTGTTTGCTTTGTCCCTTGCATAACTTTGCCAACTTTCATAGTTATGCTTTTAACTTTATCAACTGAATATCTAACAGAGACAACCGGAGATCCACATTTTTGCTGCCCGTCTCAAAGAGCAAAATGGAGATGTATCTGGTGCTCGAGCTGCTTACCAAGTTGTACATGCTGAAATTGCACCTGGTCTTCTTGAAGCAATTATTAAGCATGCAAACATGGAGCATCGATTGGTAAGATAGTTCTAGCAAGTCTTAGGTCCTGTCAATTTTGATTGAGATGCCACATGTTCTGACTTGGCCTTTTCTCCTACCCAGGGAAATCTTGAAGATGCCTTCTCTTTGTATGAACAGGCCATAGCCATTGAAAAGGGAAAAGAGCATTCACAAGTGTTGCCAGCATTGTATGCACAATATGCTCGATTCGTATATTTGGTAGGTCCATATTTGCTGTGCACATTGTGAGGCCTTTTATCTTTCTTTTTTTTTAAAAAAAAACTTTTGCTTCTAATGATTGTGTATAACTTCAGAAATGATTGCCTTACATGTCAGTTGTTCTCTTCTTTTTACCTATTATTCTAAATGCCTGATGTCTCGGGCCAGTATTTTGAGATTTTCATTCTCTCTACAATGCTTTCTTTCTAATGCAGGCATCAAACAATGTAGAGAAAGCCAGGGAGATTCTATTAGAAGGACTTGAGAATGCCCAATTTTCAAAACCACTTGTTGAGGTTTGCTCCTCTCTCTCTCTCTCTCTTTACACACACACACACACACAAGCCAGTGTTGTCAAGAGGCGCCCCAGGCGAGGCCCTAGCACCTTTATTAGCTTTAGGCGTTTGATTTTAATGAGGAGCTGCCTAGGCGAGCGCCTTGTGAGAGGGTGCAAGGCGCTAAGGCTAGCACCTGCTTGAAGTTCTTCCTTTTCTATTGGATTTTTTTTAAATGATTTATGTTTTGACCTATTTTTCTATTTTTTTAATTTACTACAAGGAACAACTTTGGGGTATTTTTTGTAAAAAACAAAGATTAAGTGGGAAACAAACAGACAATGAAGGACACTTAGAAGAGAAACACCAACCACACTTTCTTTTTTCTACAGTGGGAGTTGAAGAACAACACATGTACAGCTAATACTTTAATTTTTTTTTTCTA
The DNA here is from genome assembly GCA_018804465.1 of Populus tomentosa. Lineage (NCBI taxonomy): Eukaryota > Viridiplantae > Streptophyta > Magnoliopsida > Malpighiales > Salicaceae > Populus > Populus tomentosa. Next base: position 21,370,872 of record CM031971.1, on the reverse strand, counting down.
AACAAGTGCAATATAGTTTGAGAGATAAGGATTTTGATTATAATCATGAAATGGAGGATATGGAGGATTCAAGTAAAGGAGAGGAAAGCATGGATGGAGATGTTTTTGAAGATTAATTAATAATGATGATGGTATTTAATTTTGCTTTTTAATCTATATAGCTACTTACTACTTTAAATTATCTTATTTGTTTTAAGGGTGAAAATATAACTTTATATGAGTGTTATGGTATTTTATATTTTCTTTTGATTTTCTAGTGATCTAATCTTAATCGGGAAGATATATATTTTAGATTTGAATAATATATATATATATATATATATATATATATATATATATATTTAATTTATAGCACATCGTCTTGGTTAGCGCGCGCCTAGCGCTTTGGCATTTTACAGGCTTGGTGCCTTTTAGCGCCTTTCACCTTTGACAACGCTGATATAAGCATGAAAAAACCAACTTTTTTCAGCTATAACTTCTACATTGATCTCCTGGCACTAACATGCTGCTGTTCTATTTATATGCAGGCTCTGATACATTTTGAGACATTTCTGCCACTTCCAAAGCGAATTGATTATCTTGATTCACTGGTAGATAAGTTCATTTTGCCCAGCTCAGACAGCGTCAATGCTGCTAGTGCTTCTGAGAGGGAAGAACTATCTTGCATTTTCTTGGAGGTAGTCTATATTTTTCTTTTTTGTTTTTATCTCTTCTGATACAAGAATTTAATCAGATGTTTTGCTTGCAGTTAGCCTTATTGTTAACAGTTATATGACTTTATTCTGCCATGTAGAATCTCACTCCATTGATATGAGTCCTACTGTGTTAGAAATTAGTGTTCCACTACTCTGTTGAAGAGGATGTTAAGTGGTTCTTTGTGGTATTGTGGTATTGTGGTGTATGTTAAGGAGATATAAATAGACTCTGTAATCTAATTTGGTTTTCATTTTGTCAAACTACAGACTTCCTTCTGTATATAATCTAGAATACTGTTCTATATTTACTGTCCTATTGAAGCATACTCTAGTTCAGTTGCTGCACAATGAGTATAGGGTGTCTTGATTTCAATTTTGCTCATGTTTTGGCCAATGACTGTCCTTAAAAGATAATGAGTGTCAGAGCTGAGAATTCTGGTATTGGAATGGGCTGAGCCTAGTTAGATTTCTCATCACATTTCTTTATGTTTTTGTTGGTTTTTGCTCCTTCAGTTTTTAGGTATATTTGGAGATGCTCAATCTATAAAGAAGGCTGCTGATCGGCATGCCAAGTTCTTCTTACCCCACAGGAGCAAGTCAGAGCTGAAAAAGCGCCATGCGGAGGATTACCTAGCTTCAGACAAGGCAAAAATGGCCAAACCTTACCCTGATGCAACTTCACCTGCACAGTCTCTGATGGGTGCATATGCAAGTGCACAGAACCAATGGACAGCTGGTTATGGTGTACAGCCTCAAGCTTGGCCACCAGCTACCCAAGTACAGACTCAACAGTGGGCTCCAGGCTATAACCAACAAGTAAGCTGCCTTTTCTCGATGGTGGTATTGAAGTTTTAACTCAAGGACACTAGTAATTTGATAATGAACTCTCGTCTCCAATCATTTAAGAAAGTTTTTTGCAAGCAGTATTATAGTTTACCTCAAGAAAGTGATCTTCCAAATAATTTTCATGTAAACAGGCTGCATATGGCGCATATAGTGGCTATGGAGGCAGCTACCCTAATCCCCAAGCTCCTACATCAGTTGCACAAGGTGCAGCTTATGGTGGTTATCCTCCTACCTATCCTGCCCAGGTTTCCATTTAACTATGTTTTGAATTCATGTTATATTGTTGCATGTTTTTTTCCTTCACTTTTTTCCTACTGTTTTAGCCTCGTAATTCATATGTTGTTTTGATCAGTGATACTAGTGCTAGTCTGTCCTTGTTTTATTATTTGGGCATGGACGGGATTAAGGTCCTGTCTGTCCTTGTCCCATCAAAATTCAAATAATTTCCTAAACAGTGGGTTGTTACAGAATCCTATTAGGAGACACTTCACTACCATTGCCATCGACCTCGCCTCTTGTTATTTGGCTACACAACTATACTCATGATCGAGAGTTCATCTTTTATTGTTTACCCTGCTTGTCGACAGTAACTTCGATCTGGACTTTGAAGGTCATTTGCATTATGTTGCCTGCCTTTTTGGCATGGATTCACGTTCAACGTTAATAGTCCAGACAAATTGACATTGTCTGCCTTCCAAGTTTCTTTGCAAGTGTCATATCCTGTGTCACTGAACTTTGTTTACCTTCTCAACAGCCGGGGTATACCTTTTTTCAGTAGCCTCTGTGTTGTACACTCGTCTATTTTTTTATCAGGGAAACTGCTGGAATGGAAAAACTGCTTTTCAAACATCCTACTGTTTCTACTGCTGACAGTGTTTTTATGATCTCAGCAGGCCTTCCCTCAACAAAGCTACGCCCAACCCACAGCTGCGGCACCATTGACTCAGCCCCAGCAGCCCGCTTCTGCGCCGCAACCTTACTACGGGACTTACTACTGATCTGGCAGGAACTTCCTGCGTGTAATTTATCTTTGCTGAATCTATTTGTAACTTGGGGTTTTTTTCCGGAACACCACGGACAGCATGGTGTAAGCAAGAATGCACACAGGGAGAGGAAGATGAGAGAGTAAACTTGTAGGTGCAATGATAGCAGTTGTTCTTCTTCAGTGAATGATTAAATCTTTTGCCATTCTTAGGCATTCTGTAGTAGATTCTGCTTGTTACGTTCTTGGTTCACACCACAAGTTCAGTTCATAGTGGCTGTGCTAGCAGTGGAAGAGTAACTGGAGTTATTTTAGTCGGCTCGGCCGTGCTCGCTCCATCTTCAGGACATAGCACTGTTGTGCTCGAAATATTGATTGAAATCCCTCTGATTTGGTTTATATGATCCCGATTTTAAAATCTTCGAAACCTATCCTGAAAAACTATAAATTACTTAAAATTACTTAAAATTACACCAGATATTTCGAAAGAATTAAAATAAAATACTATGGTATGATAAATTGATAAGCTGGTCGTTTTAAGCTTGCAATTGTTTTCTAGCACAATTTAAATTAATACAATTAATCTATTTTAATATATTAGCATTGCGCATGACTATTATGTGGTAATTAGGTTTCGATTTCAAATTTAGAGCAGCCTTTTAAAAACTGATATTTTCTTCTTGTTTTGTTTATACAATTAGATTGATTTGATATGTTAATGATAAAAATATATATTTTTTTAAAAGTATTTTTAGATCATTTAAAAAAAAAAAATTCAATTTATTTTTAATTAAAAAATATTTAAAAAAACAATTGTAATTATACAAAATCACCTACAATTCACAATTATAAAATTAACCGATTATAAAAAACAAGTCTACTTAAAATATAAGTCATATGTTAATTAATGAAGTATTAAATTCAAATTTACTACCTAGAAAAAAAACCAAATAAAAATTGGAAGCACAATAATCAATACAAAAATTGTAATAGATGTAGAGTGTTTTTTAATTAAAAAAATGCATTTTAACAAAGTTTTTAAATTTTTAATATAGCCTATTAAAACTATATAAAAATATATCTAAAAAATATTAATTTTAAAAAATCATTATATAAAAAATATCTTTTTATATTTTTTTTCTTTAAAAAACTGAAAATTACTTTAGTTGTAAACGGGCACAAAAACCCAAATCAAACCACATGTACTCACCCTACAAATATAGGATGAACGGTCGCGACGGCTCGAAGTGTACATCTATGATTTCCTGCGGTCATCCCTATATCTCTCTCTCTCCACAGATCTATCTATCCAATCTTCTTGAATCAAAATCAGAAGCATATCTACCTCAAAACCCTAATTAAAATCCTCTCGCTCTCTCTCTCTCTCATTTCTTCTCCTCACCACCATCAATCATAAACCCTGATTCGCTAAATCTCACTCAGTATAAAAATGGCGAGTCCATATCCACCGCCGGTAACCGTAAAAGCAGTTCAGGTACGTACGTACGTACGGTTCCATATTCTTCTTGTAAATACTTATGCTTATAAACTCCTTTCTTCTCTTCATTTTTGATGGATAGTTTCTTGTGTGTGGCTCGTTAGGTTGGTTCGTACTTTGTTGGGCAGTATTATCAGGTACTTCAACAGCATCCAGATCTCGTGCATCGATTCTATGCCGATGGCAGCACCATCATTCGTATCGATGCCCATTCTACCGATTCTGCTAACACAATGCTGGTACCTCCTTTCTTTTTTTGGTGATTTGAATTTTCATGGTTTTTTTTTTTGATGGACATGAGCTATTCCTATAAAGCCTACACTTGTTTTTTTGTTTGTGGAACCTGATTTGATTTGGTTAGATGTGCATTTAGCTTTCCATGAAGGGTTTTCTTTACTGTTTATATTTAATAGTTGGTGCCTTAGTGGGTTCGCTACTTCACTTGTATTACTCTACTAGGTGGCTACTTTTTTTTTTTTTTTTTAGATTTTTAATCTTTTTTCGCTTTCAATGGATGCATACGCTGGCTTTTTTTTGTCTATTTTTTTTTTTTTATCCAGGGGTTGTCGAGCACAACCTTTTTTGAATTGTTTAATGTTTCTGATTTTTTTAGCAGAAATGTTGTGTATTGAATGGAAGTAAACACATGTAATATTGTGAATTTGTTGTTGAGGGTAAATGTTTTTTGTAGGATGACCAGTGTTGAAAATGAGTACGGGAATAATTATTTATTATGCTTGGAAATTTTTCTTACCACTTATTGTGTTGTCTTTCCTCCTATTGTAATTATTCATTGAATTGTTTTTGCTTTGTTTCTCTCCAGCAAATTCATGCGCTTGTCATGTCTTTAAACTTTTCTGCTATTGAAATCAAGACTATCAATTCGCTCGAGTCGTGGAATGGAGGTGTTCTGGTGATGGTGTCTGGTTCTGTTAAGACCAAGGATTTCGTTAATAGAAGGAAATTTGTTCAGACCTTTTTCCTGGCTCCACAGGAGAAAGGTTACTTTGTTCTCAACGATATCTTTCACTTTGTTGATGATGGAGTTGTTTACCAACAAAATCTAGCACCCAGGCCATCAGAAAACATGTACATGCAACATCCAGTGGCTGTATCATCTGACGAGACTTTTGATGCACAATTAGATTCTTCTCACTCTCCTCCAGAGCCTCCAGGTAATAGGATGATGATGGGTACAATGAAGTATTAAATTTAATTGTGAATCGAGTAGTGTGGTTATATATTGGTGTGATGAATTAAAAATTTCCCTTTTTTCATTGTCTGCTTCTCCTTGGGCTTTGGTTTGATCTGTGAAAGGGTGGGGGTGGGGTGAGTTTATAAGTTTGGATCTAATAGTTTAACTGAAAAACAAAATCAGGATTGTATGTGTGTACACTTGTTTTTTAATTTTAAAATCAATGAACTTTTAATCTCTCGGTTTCTAGTTTTTGAGGGTTATTTGATATTACAACATGCTGCCTTGTATTATTTGGTCTAATCTGTGAGTTTTGGCAGTTTCTGACTATGTTTTGGAGGAAGAAGCTAGAGAATATGTGAACTCAGTTCGCATAGATGATGATCCAGTTGACAAGTACAGTCTCCCAGAGCAACAAGAGCAACAAGACTTTGAGACTGAAATTGTAGTAGATGAAACTCCTGTAGTGGAAACACCTGCTTCATTTCAAAGTGCTGTAAATGTTGGACAAGATTTTCCAACTGCTGCTCCAGAAGAACCCATGGAAGAGCCTCAAAAGAAAACTTACGCTTCAATAGTAGGCATCTATTCTTTGCTTGTGTTTGTTTCTTGTTTTGTTTTGCATTCACCTCTGCATCTTTGTGGTTTTTAGCTATACAAGGCATATCTAAAATGATTTAGAAGTGGTTATTTTAACTTTTGAGTACAATCAATTCTGATGAAGGCCTCTTTGTTGATGCCTTCTTAGTATAGAAAGCTAGGCATAAAAGTTGTGAAAGATCAAGGTGATAAACTTCGCACATATATAGTCAAATTTAAACCAGAAAGAAAACATAATGTACGTACAAAAGAGAAGGGGATGAGGGATAGTGTTTGCATAAAATATTACAGGAACAGAGTTGTTTTTATTTTCATGTTTTTCCCTGTGGTATCTCTTGCTGTTAACTTATTTTCACTGGGACATGGAAAGTAACTTTTAATCTGTATTTTTTCTGATGGTGGACATGTGATAGCTACTAGTTTCCAAGGGGCTGTCTTCTTCATCAGTTGTCACTCAGCCGCCTGTTAACAGGAGTGCCCCTACAACTTCTGATTGGAATCATATGCCAACAACCTCTGCACTGCAGCCAGAATCTGTATCATATGCAACAGAAACTGGAGTTGAGGCTACAGAGGAAAGCTTTGGAGTAGACGAAGGTCAAGCATGTGATTCTACCTTAAAAGCTCTTCCTTATAACATGACTTACTGTGCTCTGGTGATATTGTTCTCCCTTGTCTGGATTTTTCAGTGATCTTGCTTAATTTATGCATTCTACCATTTTTTACTTTTGGATGGAACTTTTGAATTTTGTAGCTAACTATACTCCGGATATGACTGGTGCCTTGGAAGGAGTTGATGAGCTCACTGCCGGCAAACACAATACCTTGATTTGTTGTTTAATTGCCACACAATCTTTATACATTTTGCAAGTTTTTGTGAGAAGTTTTCAACACGAACTATTTTGTTGGCAGCAGCACAACTATCTGGGCACATTTTCCTCACTGCACGATGATTTTTGTAGCTTATCACTTTTTCCCCTTGAATGATATTTATATTTGCAGTGTTGCATTCTATATATTTGAAACCTGAGAGAACATATTCCTGTAGCAATTAACATAGCTGGAAAGCATCAAGTTGATTCTTGATCATCCTCCCATACAGGTGAACCAAAATCTGTCTATGTGAGAAACTTGCCCTCTGATGTTACTGCTGCAGAAATTGAGGAGGAGTTTAAGCACTTTGGTAGAATCAAACCTGATGGTGTTTTTGTTAGGAATCGCAAGGTGAACCTCCTCCTGTCTTCTCCACTATATATTGTCATGTAACTTTCTACAGTGGCTGAAATAGCAATTGATTCATGCAGGATGTTGTTGGTGTTTGCTATGCTTTCGTTGAGTTTGAAGATCTTCTAAGTGTTCAAAATGCAATCAAGGTTTGAATTTAATATCATTTAAGGATTGTCAATTTATTTGCTTGCCAATTCATCTCTATGCTTAATGTCAATGCATTCCCCTTTTAGCTTGTTCGTAGCCTTCAGCATCTATAAGGATGAAATTTCTCCATCATTCGATTTAACTCATAGTTCTAGCTTTGTTCAAGTGTCATTTGATTTTCTTCAGTCCTTGTAAATATTTGGTAAGATGCTATGGATTGGTATATCATGTTCCTATGAATTGCTTTTGACGTGCAAAACATGGACCGACAGCCATGGGAAACCTTCTAAGATTAATTATAGAATGAAAATTAAATCCATGCGTGTTTGTATTTCGAAGAAATATAGACATGTTATTTGATAGTATTGCTTTTTTTATGTGATGCAAACATCAGGCACATTCATGTCTGGAGATTTCAATATTTTCTGATGCTGTATTTTGTATACGGTATTTCTTCTTCTCAACTCTTTTTTATTTTACCATTTTCTGAATGCAGGCATCTCCAATACAGCTGGCTGGAAGGCCAGTCTACATTGAAGAGCGAAGACCCAGCACCAGTATTGCTTCTCGAGGTGGAAGTATGTGCATTCATTCCTTCTCTCTCTCTCTCTCTCTCTCTCTCTCTTATTTAGTTGTAATTGTTAAGTGGAGAAGTCTTTTTGGTATTGAGATCAAATCCATACAATAATAGGACAAAGGTAGGTATCTGATTGATGATTGTTTTTTTTAAGCAGTGGCAGTTTAAATAGAATTGATGCCACAAATAAATGTTTATGTGGTGATTGTGAAGTTATCAATTACAAGTGCGCGATAACCTCAATGGCCAAGGTGGCAGCAGCTGTGTTTGTTCTTGTACCTGTTATAGGACTTTGATTATTCCATGTTGCTTTTGGAAAGTAATATTACTGTCATCACATGCCATACCCTTGTGTTTTGTATCATGCTCAGGGCAGTCAATGCTTTTGACCTTTGTGCTATTGTAGCCCGGTAAAAAAATTGCTTGATTTGTGCTCTGTGCAGGAGGAAGAGGGAGAGGTTACCAAACAGATGCGCCAAGGGGGCGTTTTGGTGGCCGAAGTTTGGGAAGGGGAGGCAATCAAGATGGTGGTGACTACAACAGAGCAAGAGGCAATGGTTTCTATCAGCGTGCTTTCTGATAGGACGAAGGTTATCAGGGAATGAAGTGTGAAAAGGATGAATCACTCTGCCTGGACCTGGGTTTTTTGATCCGATGGTTATATACAGGTTTTTTGAGCTGTTGATTCCTGATTGAATATTTTCCTTTGATTGGTTTCAGGAAAGATATGTACTTTTTAAGTGTGTCGTTTCACGTGAAAGGAGTTTCAAATGTATCCTGTGCTATTTGTTCTTGTTTATATAGATACGCTTCGAATCCCCCTTGAATGGTTTTTATCACACAGTTCGAGTGGGAAAATTTTGATTCAAGCTCAATGTGGTGAGTCGATGTGATCTGCTGATTTTCTTTTGTGGGATTGTTTGCCCTTTTGCTATATGCAGAGCCCAAATTAGTCCCCTTCCTAGCAGCCGAGCTGTGAGTGCTCATGTACCTTTCAAGCACACTAGTGTTCGTAAACATGTTCATCTGTTTGATAAAATTAAACCCATGTCCAACTGTAAGGTCTCTTCTATGGTTTAAGCGTAATAGTGTATGAAAATATGCATTAAGCCCTGAAATTAAATGAAACCACTATAGCATTTGTTACTTTCCACCCTAACAAATTGGAATTGTGGTTCTTTAAAAAATCCTAGTTTGGTCCGGAAGCTTCACGTGCCTGGGCTATTTTCTTTCAATACCTATGCCCACACAGCTAAGCTTCTTTTGTTTTCAGTTTTCCAAGTTTTTAGCTACTTTATGTTTGTGTTTTTAAGAAAACAAATTGAGAAAATAATTCATTGAATTGAATTGAGCATAGTTTTCAGATTGGTGCTCGTCCAGTTTAAGATTTGTCTTTCATGATTTGATCAAGTTATTTAGATTATTTTTATTTTTTAAAATTAAAATAAAATTATTTTAGTAAAAAAAACACAAAAGTTAACAGGTTTTAAGTTATACTAGGTTTTTGCTTTCTTTATTTTTTTTTAAACCCAACTCGGTTCTAGCTTCCGGTCGACCTGCTGGGATGGGTTTCAAAACTATAGTTTTCAGACCTGGTTCGGTAGCAGGCTTAGTCTAAGGCTTAAGTTTCGGGTTTTGACCGGGTTAATTTTTTTTTTAAAAAAATCAAAACATCTTTTTAATAAAAAAAATAAAAGTCAGTCAGGTCATCAGGGTCTTGCAACCGAGTTTTTTACGTGGTCTTGCTAGGTCATCGAGTCAATCGGGTTTTTCTTTTCTTTATTTTTTCTTCAACTCGATTCAATTCTAGCTGCAAGTCAGTCGGGTCCTGGATCGACTTGCCGGGCCGGGTCGGATTTTAAAATTATGAAATTAAATGTACTAACAGGTCACAAGCTTAACGAGTTAATTCATATTCAAGTTATTATTTTATTTTTTTTATTTGTTTGATGCTTTTTCTGTACTTCAATTTAAAAGAAATATAGTTTTATTTTTTTTTTATCTTTTTGTTATTAATTATATATATATATATATATATATTATTTAACTCATATCTAAATAAATATAATTTAATTATTTGTTATTAATGATGTTCGTTTGCTATCTTAGCTTTGTGTCTATTACACCATTTTTTTTTACTTTTCAAAAAATATGTTTCATACAAAATGCGTTTTATTCTATTAAGAATAATATGAAAAAAATTATTTTACTAAATAAAAATAATATTTTAAAAAATATAGTAAACACAATTAAATAAATATCAATTTTTTTTATAACTAAAAATACATTGCGCCTGCGTTTTCATTTTTTTTAATTGAAAAATAACAAGCGCTCCGCGGTGTGGTGCTGAGTACAAAACCAGAGTCTACCAACTGCTGTCATTCACCACAGTTGACAGAGTGTTTTAATGTTGAGCAATTCTAGTATTGGAATCGAAGGCATTTATTGATAGACACGATGATCTTGTTTATGATACAGTTTTTACATAGTTGGTGCTTTTCGCCATGGATTCTCTTCTCTTGTTCATTCCTCCTCTCTTTTCCATAACCACAACGCCTTCAGTTAACAGCTTAACCTCTGGCAAAAACCACCGCTCCTTCATGGAAACGTGGTGGCTTAGCATCGAATTCTTTCGGCGGCACCTTGCATTCGACATCATCATCCTCTGTTTCCCATAGGAAACTAGCATATGCTGCATGAACATGGCTGTAAACAAAGATCGAGAATTTGTTAAGCTGAAGCGCCTTGATGATCATAATCTGATTCTAGGACATAATGTTGTGTTTTTCTTACCAATCTTCTGGAGAAGCCTGAACTCCACGCTCGAAGTAGCTCGAAGCTCTATCTTGGTCTTGATGCAATTCCCATACTAACTTTCCATATTGTGACAGTATTTCACCATCTTTAGGATCTGCCAAGATAGCTCTGGAGTAGTACTCCTCGGCTCCCTGAAGGTCTCGCTTTGTCTGTAAAATATTTGTGGTTTTAGCATCAGTTTTGAGCAAGTAACAGTTAAAAAATTCCATGTGAGGGATGTGTTCTTAAGATCATCCGAGAAAGAGAGAGACTGATAGATTAATTGACGCCCAAGCTGATTTAAACTATACTCCTTGCCATTGAACCAAATAAAAAGAAAGAAATTAGACTTGAAGTAATGGAACAGGACTCACCTGATACAAAAATTGAGCATAGTTCCTCAAAAACAAAGGGTTGCCAGGATTTTCCTGCACCATCCTCTTATAATACTCCTCCGTGCCATGCATGTCTCCACCTCCTGAATCAAACTCATCACCACTACCACCTCCACTTCTGCCACCATAACCTCCACCACCACCATTTCCATTACTGCCACAATCAATGCCAGGCCCTCTTGCAAGGTGCATCTCTTCACCAATCCACTCTCTTTTCTCTTCAAAATTTACGTTCCAATAAATCCTATCCATGACTCTCACCTCCTCAGTCAAAACCATGTTCTCCATCTTATTACTTAAACCAAAGTGGCCATTTTCCTCCGCCACATTCTCTTCTAATTCTGCTCTCTCTTCCTCATCTTGGACGTCACTCTGATCTTCATCTTCCTCGTCCTCATCTTCATAGCGCCCTCGCGAAGTACTAAAAGAAAATGATGGTATAGTTTCTAACATCAAGCACTTTGATCTCCCGGAGACTTTCCTGGTTTGGTTCGGATTGTAGTGCTGCTCATCGTTGTTGTTAGAAGAATAGTCTAGTAGCCCTTGAAGGTTTCCCTCAGACTGAGCACGACGAAAGCCTTGATGGGAACGACCAGAGAATTCAGAAATGGAAGGAGAGATGGGAGAGGAGCTGCAGGAGATGGTGCTGAGACAGAAGCAACCAGTTTGGTGGTACGGAAGTTTGTTTATGCTTTGGTGGTGAATTGGGCTGTGCTTGAATGTGGTGTTAATATCATGGTGGTGATTGCTGCTGCTATTGTTAGGGCTGTCGGAGATAGATGAGAGCAGGGATCCAAGAACTGGTGTTGAAGAGCTCCTTAGCAACATGGCTGCTTGTAACATGTAGCCCTTTAGCTGTTAAAACCAAGAGTGTAAGATTCAGTGAATAGATCAAGAAAAAAAACAAAACTCACATGGAAGATAAGATTTCAAAGGCTCAGAACCAAAGCCAGAGGCCTCAGCTAGTAAGCTAGCCATGCTTAAATGTCCAACCCCAAGAAGACAAAACTCAATAAAAACTGCTGTACAGTTGAGCAAATGCCCTGAAAGTAGTGTCCTATAGGGTGGTCTTGGCTTTACAAGCCATGGCGTCTATGGACACGGGACAAAGTTAAATCAAGCCAAAAAACATCCTTGAGCAAGAGCATCACAAACAAAATGAGAAAGCACTGTACCCTTTTGAGATGCAATCACGCAAAAGCGAAACAGTCCCCTGAGCTTGAACACCTCGTATGAGATTAGTCGAAGAGAAAGAAGCCAGCTAGCCCAGAAGGATGACAAGACCAGATGAACAAAACCATCTAGAACTTCGTCAACAACCTGCATTTATAGCACAGTAAAGAGGGAGGGAGGAAAGGTATTTGACATGATAGATTATTTATGTGGTGGAGAAATCTTCGATGCTAGCTGTGAGATGGGGCTGGCATGGGAAAATATCAACTCGTTTCGTAGCACAAGTTGTTAAAGCAAGTCCATTCATTCTACAGGGGCAGGACACATGGAAAGTTCTCCTCTTTGAACTTGAAAATTAGGAGACGGATGCCTCTTTGAATGCCACCACCGTATTTGAAAACTCTACCTTTTTTTTAATTAATATAAATATTTGAATTAGCTTGTATCAGCTTACATCTATTTTTAATTTTATAAATTATAAAATTAATAATTATTTAAAATTTATAAATTTAAATTAATAATTTTTATAAGATAAATTTAAAATTTAATCAGTTAAATTATACTTTTAATCTATATATTTTTTTTTTATATCAATCATTGCTACGAAACATAAATAGGGGCTGGTGATTCACTCAAATCTAAATAAGTTTGAATTAAGAAAATAAGATGGGAAATTGACGGAATAAAAACTGGAATCAACTGTTGATTGGTGGTAAGAAACTCATTGATTATTTTTTTTGAAATAAAATGGTCAAAAATCATATTTTAACTCTTCTTTTTTTTTTCAAAAAAAAAAAGAAAAATATTAACTTATTTGATCAATCAGTTTTTAACCACAGACAAATTTGTTTTAAGCTTAATATATATATATAAAAAAAAGATATTACAGATAATTGAGCTATTGTCATTTTTATCGTATATGGTAAATTTACATTTCAAATTTATTATTTAAAAATCATAGAAAAATTAATAATTTAAATTTATAACATGATGAACATGGCACGAAAGAAACACATCACAGTTGGGTCATGTTCAATGTTTTTGAGTCTAGCTTGACACGTGTTCTGTACTAGCTATTGCTGTCTAATTTGGCTTGTTCTTTTGCTTCTAGCCGTACACGTGGCGCTCACGGTTGGATTATTCCATGCAGACCGCGTGCGTTTTATCGTTTGTCTGGGTGTAGAAAACTAGCAAGTTCATCTTTTGTCCGGTTACTGAATTTCTCTTGGTACATTGTCGTGTCCCATGCTCTCAAATTTGTGTCTGCTTCTCATTTCTTGATGGGTATAACTGCATTTGTTTAATGTTTTTTTTTTGATAAAAAAATATCAAAAAATACATAAACGTGTTTGATTGAAAAAAATAGAGATAAAAGAGGAAAAATATGTTTTTCTTCCTCCATTATTCCCATCTTTTTTATTCTGATACAATGACTAGACGCTGTTTAATTATTGTTTTAAAACAGCAAAAACTTGTTTCAAAACTAAATCTTTAACAAAGGCAGAGAAAGATATTATATGAATTTACTCTTAAGATTATTATAAAAATAGATTTATCTTATGTTTTGCTTCTTTGTTTCTTTATATGTACAGAAGCATTTGATCAAGCCTGAGCGTGATTGCTGATGTTTCATTTCTCATTTGGATTGGATATAACGAAAAAGAAAGAATTTTGAGAGTGGCTTCTCATGACTTTGCCTTGTCATCTCAACAGTGCTAATTTGTGAAGTTGGACTCTGTTGTTCTGTTTATAGTCTTCTAGTTGTTGGTGTGGCTTCTCATGACTCTGTTGTTCTGTTTATAGTCTTCTAGTTGTTCTGTTAATGTCCTGAAGAAACGTTGTCCTTCATTCTTAATTTGTAGTTTGAAAGAACCTATCAATTGCTTTAATGGTGTGGTCTTTTGTGCAAAGATTTTTGTCTCTAGAGGCAAAACAATGCTGTCAATCTCTATTTCCAACTCAATTATAAGCCCTTGAGGGGTTTTGTTCTCGTTTTGAGCCAGAGGCTGCTAATTCACCAGCTCTTCTAAAGCCCCTAGACTAAAATTAGTTTGGTGGAGTACAGATGATGGAAGTGAGGAGAAGTATGGTGGATGTGGTTTCTCAGGCTTCCTCAGCCTCCTGAGGATTATAAGCCCTTGGGGTTTCTAGTCACCACGGACAAACCAGGTTTGGATGAAGTGCGATGTGTTCGAGCTGAGCTGACAGATGAATGCTAACCTCATCGCCTACCGCTTGAATCATACTCTGAATTTTTTAGGTATAACAGTTCGAGTTTGGAGTACAAGGCCCAGCCAACGAGGAATGCGAGGGAAAGGTGTTTCAGGAGGAACATTTTTCGGTTTTCTTTCATCCTGAGGATGTCTATTTGCCATCTTCTGTGTCACGGATTTTCAAAAATGGAGCACTCTTGTACAGAGCTGGGGATTTGTCCGGCGAACCCATAGATGCTGGGGGGAACAGTGGTGGAACAGTGGTTTTCTTTCACTCCCGCGTATGCAGCTTTACTGGACAGCTATGGAACAGTGGTGGTGATGGTGTTGAAGCTTATGATTTGGAGTACATAGCGGGGAACAGAGCTACTGTTTACTCATCAAAAAACGGACATGCTAGCTTCCCTCATCCCGGGTGTTACATTCAGGGTTCCCCTAAACTTCGGAGAGGAATAAGGAATGATGCAGCACGTAGTAGTTTATTCGTGGATTCAAGCATCCATTATGAAAATATTGCAGCAGAGTATCTTCAAGAACTGAGCTAGATAAGATTATTAATCATTTGCCTGAGAGGATAGATATTCAGTGAACATATTTGATAAGTTACCAGTGGAGCTCTATGGAGAAGAAGGTCCTACTGGGTCGAAGGAGAAGAACGACTGGGTGGGAGATGACAGAGGCCAGCTGTCCTCCTCCTTATTGCAGACTCTACCTCATTGCCTCTCATTACTCTCTGTCCTATTTTACACTGCTATAGAATGATTGACCTTCAAGAGGTATCCCTTTGTGTTTATATCTCATTTTTGTGTAGATTTATAATCGAGGTCGAGTACGGTTCCTCATCAAGCAAAAGTTTTCTGGGACACAGAAATCTGGCTGACATATATCCTGTGTGCAGGTGCAGCAGCTCTTCCACATGCATCTGCCCTGTATGTTGCTGTTTTTTTCGGTAATTGATTCAAATGGCCAGGTATAGGATCATGAAGGCTTGTGATTTGTGAATGTAATAGATGTATCCATAGTTTTTAGGCCCGGTTCCGGGTTTTAATCGGGTTATCTGGGTCAATTTTTTTTTTTTTTTTAAATCAAAACGACGTCGTTTTAGTTAAAAACAAAAGTCAATAGGTTGCAACCGGATTTTTGACAGTCTTGTTGGGTTGCCGGGTTACACCGGGTTTTTTCTTTTCTTATTTTTTTTTTAACTCGGCCCGGTTTTACCTCTGGATCAACTAACCAAGTCGAGTTTTAAAACTATGGATATATCATTACCTGGATTCTTTATGTAGCTTCACTATTTTTTTTTCTTTCATCCTCAAAATTTTTTAATAATTTTTGAGTTATTTTAAAAATGATCAAATTGATTAAATTATATTGGAATAATTTTTATATAATTTAAATTTAAATCCAGATTAGTTAAGGAGTCAGTTAAAGTGATTTTCTTCTATTAATTTTATTTTATTTTTAATCTAATTATTATATATTTTTTTACAGTTTAATCAAATTATTTTTATATTAGTTAAGTTGATCAAATCAGGTTAAAACAATTTTTTTACAATTTAGTTTTAAACTTAAATTTAATTTTAAATCTAAATTGAGCAACAATCTCAAATAATTTTATATAATTTTACATTAAAGAAATCAAATAATTTTTTATATCAATTAATATCTTTAGCGTTCATGAGTTTTTAATTAAAAGCTTTTTAATATCCATGTTTTGTTCGAATTCTACTTTTTTTTAATGAAAAATGACATCATTATTATATCATGATATAGAGAATTTAACCGTTTATGTTAAGTGATTCTGAAAGAAATTAAATTAAAAAAGCTTTTAAAAAAAATAGTTTAGGTGCAAAATGACACTACCCTGCAAGCTTGAGGGTCTATTTAATGCTTGCCCTTCTCGCTTTCTATATGTGTTCCAATCCAGTCCATTAAAAGCTAAAGCTCTGAGTTCGCTGGCAGTCTCTCGGTAAAACGGTGTGAATGGCGGCTTTGACAAATCGGTGCAGCTAATCCACTAGCTCTAACCCCAAACAGCACTTGTGCAAACCCTAACAGTGACAGATGTTGGCAAGAAGATTTATTTCTTTGTTCAAGAACTCCCCAAGTTCTCAAACTTCAAGGTAACCGACGCTGCTCTTCTTCCAAACCAAGAATCCACCTTTTAAATTCTAATTTAATTCAATTTAATTTTGCATAATTAGTGGAGGGAAGTACTTGGATGAAGGAAAGAGCAAGTCTTTTGGTCGAAAGGCAGTTACGTTTGTGTTGGTTACGGTTACAGGTGGTGTGGCCTTGAGTGCTCTTGATGATCTGGCTATTTATCATGGCTGTAGCAGGTAATTTACATTTTTTATTGCGTTGATCAGAAAAAGTTGATTTCTTTTTTTCTTTTTTTGTTTTGGGATTTGGGGAATTGATGCCTTGATGGGGTTGCTTTTGTTAGATGAAGATAATGTTTGTTTGAACTAAGAAATTAGAATGGTCCTTAAAATTGGTTCAATTGGAGAAGTAAGATGTTTTGACCCCCTCTATTGGCAGTTTTTACTTGAATATGATTATCAAGGAGGATTTTGTAGATTTAATGTTTCTTTATTGGTTGCACCTTCGTTAGGCATGATATCCATTTAGGGATCGTCGGTGAATGCAAGCAAATCGGTTTGTCTCTTCTTAGTTTCTTGGACAGAATGAATAGATATGTAAAGGTTGCAATGTTAGGGACCGGTGAATCTTGTGATTTCAAGCTATTTTGCTTCAATTGTTAAAGATTGAATAGATACGTAAAGATTGCACCTTTTTTAGGCATTATCCATTTAAAGATTGCCTGTGAAAGCAGGCATATTGATTAGTCTATTCTTAGTTTCATGGATGGATTGTGTGTGTGTAAGGTTGCAATTTTAAGTACTGGTGCATCAAGCCTTTCTTTTGCTTCAATTGTCAAGCGGATAACCTGCATTATTTATTTCTGGTTTTATGGATCCCCAGAGCTTAAGAAAGAAACCTTTTTATCATGATTGAAACCCAAAGTTGCTTTAATGTATAAGTCAACACCACAGCCATGCTGAGATCACCAATGCCACCACAAACACACCACTGCTGGCTTTACTGCCCCCTCAACCAGCACAAGAGTACTGTTACCTGTATCAACATCTATTGTATCACAAACATGTTAATGATGCATCAGTACTGGACCGTGTTGATTATTTAAAATCAAGAAACAGCCAGCAATCTAATTGATGGAGAATTGCACTAATCATATTTAGCGTGATTGAAGGGAAAAGGCAGTTAGAGGAGGGTGGGTTTTTATGTGGATGGTGAGGGTTCGAGGGTTGGGTTGGAAGGAGGATGATTGGGGAGGTTGCCAGAGAATTGTCTAATCAACTTCGGAAACTTGGTTAATTGTTGCCTTGTGTGATTTCTCATTTTGGTAACATATTTTTAATTCTCTATTCAATTTTCAGCAAGGCCATGGAGAAAGCCAGTAATAGTCAAGCAATCAAAGATGCTATTGGGGAGCCGATTGTCAAAGGTCCATGGTACAATGCATCTCTTGCTGTAGCTCACAAGAGGCAGTCTGTGTCTTGCACATTTCCTGTGTCTGGACCACATGGCAATGGAGTATTCCAATTGAAGGCAGTTCGTAATGGAGGTTTGTGCATTAGTGATCTACTATTTTTCCTTTTACAGTCTTCGTGTTTGATTTGTACTTTGAGCTTTTCATACCTGCCAAGCTTATCCTACCATGCTCAAAGACTTGACCTGCGTAAGAACCCTTGCTCAGATATGTACATCATTGCTAGTTTTTCGCTGCTAATCCTATAGAACTCTCTGCACTGGTCCGAAATGTAAATTCTGTCGAGGGGCTCTTCTGCATCTACTGTGTGTGAGTGCATACCTTAGGATGGACCGTCCATCACCCCCTCCCATGCTCATACCGGGGGCAGCTGCCAAGACTGCTGGCTGTCAGCTGTTGTATTTCATTGAAATAAGAAAAAAGTTACATACCCCTTTCTTGTTGGAGTCTCAACACACACATCTGGGCTGCCTGTGTATTTTGTATTTGTAGCTTATGCCTTCTATTTCTAAGCTAACAGGCAAATAACTTTTTCCTCTATCAGATGACAGTTGGTTTTCATTTTTCCTTCCTCGGAACTGGGAAATCCTGATAATGGAAGCTCTCCTTCATATCCCTTCTAATGAAGAAAGGCAGCAAACCATGCGGATTAGTCTCTCAGACAGCTTCTCATCTCCAGCTTGTAAGACATGCACCGAATGCCCGCAGCAGGAATCCCAAGATCCAGAGAAGAAATGAGAAGTTGCATCCTATATATGGGTATTCTTAATGTAGTGATCATTTTCAGATTTCTGTTTCATACAAGTCCCTGTTCTTTCTTAAATCGCATCAAATGAATGAAGCCAGATCTCATGTGCTCATAAGAATTTACGCTGACTGTCCTAAAATTGTGGAATTTCTTAGGACAAAACGTTAGTAAATTGTAGTTATGGTGTTAAGTTTTTTTTTTTTTTTTTTTAATTTAATTTATTTTAGTTTGTAGTTGGTGGCATTCTCATATTCTTTTGATACAACTGTGGCGAGAGCTTTTCTTGATAAATGAACTTAATGTATTTTGTTGGGAAGTATAGGATAGTCTACCTAATTTTTCATTTTTGTTGGTACAAGAAATCCCTTAATCAAGATTAGGTAGTTATAAGACTTTGTCTAGCAAAATGACTCCAGTTTTTTTTTTTTTTTTTAAATGATGTCATTTGAGGATTTTTTTTTTAAAAAAAAAGAGTTAATTTGGATTAACTAGAATTTAATTTTGAATTATTTGGTAATTGTGTTCTCCTAAAAGTATTTTTTAATTTAAAATATATTAAAATGATTTGGTTATTTTTAAATCTTTTAATTTCGGTTATTTTTCTAAACTCTCTAATATTTAATACTTTTTTTTATACTTACCTGGGTCAAATTCCTTTCTTTATACTAATCTTTCTATTATTATTTATTTTTATCAAAATATTTTATTTTCTATTATTTATTATTTTTATAAAATATTTTTAGAGCTTTTAACATGAAAACAATTTAAAAATATAAAAAAATATTTTTAAACAACAAAAAATTAAACTTAAATAAATTTCTGTTTGGCCCGCACTGAGGGCTTAGTTTGAGTAATGTTTAATATTAAGAATATATATATATATATATATATATATATATATATATATATATATATATATATATATAAAGCTTAAAAACACAGATGGATAATTGGATATATATAACAGAAATTATATATATTCACAATTAATTATGAAGAATAATTTTTAAAACATAAGTATCAAGTCATGAGAGCATCTTATTAATAATTGTGTTTGTTCTCAAAATAGTAAAAATTACGTATAGTCTATAATAATAAAATAAGATAAGCAAAAGATTACTCCTAGTGCAAATAAGAAGGCTATGCAAAACAAACATAATTAATTATGAAAATATAATAATTATAACAATGTTTAATCTTATAAATTATTAGTTATACATCCTTGTTTTATTTCTATTTAATCATTATTTTTTATTTAATACAATCACATTATTACAGCTTCTTTGATATCTAGTCCACATCATTTCTTTTGGAAATCTACAATCTCCTAGTGTTGTATTTATACTATTATTTTTCTCAATTCCTAAATTTAGCTAATGCAAATCCCCTTTTATTTTCTTCTTTCTCGGAACCTTGTCGTTGCTCATAAACCAGCATTGTTAGTCTCCCTTACCTGAAATTGACTAGTCAGAATTAGAAATTTATGCCGACATAAATATGTTCAATTGATATCATTAGTTATCTAATCAACCTCTTTCCGAGCATCTTAAGTTTAGTATTTTGAAAATATTAATGTCAAAAAACTCATTAATATTATTAGTTTTTTTTAGAAGTAACTAATCAAGTTTTAATAAAAATGTCAATATAAATATAATTCATTGATGTCATTGGTTATCCAAATATCTAGAATAACTACTCAAGTTTCTTTAAATGTCTTAATTATGTCCCATCCTAATATCAATGTCATGAGTCCTTAGGCACAATTAGCCTCCCTTTAGGAGTAGCTAATCAAACATTAATTTTGTGTACTTTATTTTCTTCCATCATTCATTTATTTACTTACTTAAATTCATTTATTTACCCACTCACACGATAATATTAGAACAAATAAATCAATTTCACAATAACAACATTAACATCACGTAACAATGTTATAAATGCTGGGCACATACCTTTAATGCTAGAAGCTCCTTCTCCGACTTGGGTTAATGGCACAATTACCAAGGTATCTTCTGCGAACAATTCTTTTATTAATCAGCAATACCCTTAACAAGCTCGGCAATAAAAATAATCACTATTATTTTTAAATTTTCTTTCTCAATATTCCATTTCATTCCTAATGGAATTAATCCTAATTTCTTGCTACTAATCTAAATGATTGACCACACGTAACCATTTTATCATATTTTTATTTTTATCTTCTAATTACACCATATATCATATATTGATAAAATCCTCGAACTAACTTAAAAACATGACTATTCTGACTCTCCCTTCATAATTGTTGGCCAACCCTAAAGAAGAAAACATGAACTTGTTGATTTCTATATTTTTTCTTCTTTAGGAACCATTTTCCTTATTCTTTTGTCTAATAATTTCTTCAATTATACTAAATTCTTAATTTATTAAACTCATCATCATGAAGTGAAATAACATCAAATACTCAAATATCATAATTCATATAATTTATAATACAATTACAACACAAGTGGATCGTTGAATTATATTTATATATAAATTTTAAATAAAAAAAATCTAAATTTTAACAAACCTTCATTTAAGCCGGACTTTAAAATAGGGGCTTAGTTAAAGTAATGTTAAATATTTAAAATAATATATTAAAAAAGAACTTAAACTTGGCTAATAATCCACTCAAAGATGGATCAGTTCGGATGAATGCAAAGTAATATTATTTTATATTAAAAAAAATATAAAAATAAAAAACCAAATCAAATTTTGACTGGTTCACAAATTAATTTGATCAGTCAGCTAGATTTGACCAAATTTTTTTTAATTTTTTTTAATCCAAGTTAAATCTAGATTTATGATCGTTAAATTAACCTGACTGGATAGACCAGGCGAGTTTAAAAAAAGTTAGGCGTATAATTAAATAGCATTAGGGAAAAGGAAATGTGACACTTGTGTCTGCCTGGTGGACGACATGAACTAAATGGGGTCGTCGTCTTTGAGAGGAAAAAATTGTAAAGAAAGGGTCGTCGTGGTACACGGGAAAGGTGTTAGTGCTCATTGCCAAAAGCAAAGCAAGCCACCATTTCTCTTTTCGGACTCCAGAGCCTTTTATTAACCACGGACCTCAAAGCTTGTTCATTTCTATTTACTACTTTTTTTTTCTTAGAAGCATCGATCTTGTTGATTCGAGGTGTTCTTAGAATATTTCACGTGAGAATTGAGGTCTTTTTTATACTTCTGCGTGATATATTTTTTTATATTGGTTTTAAACTTTGAATTAAAAAATTGAAATTTAATTTTTTAATCATTATTTTAAAACTCAATCGGGCTTAATATAATAACTCATAGACTCGTTTAAATCAAAACTTTTTAAATTTTTTTTTTTGTATTTATTTAATCAAATCTAGATGACTTGATAGATTAACTATCTATATTCCAGCCAACCCAACCAAACCTTTGTATTTAAAGAGAATCTTGCTAAATAATTGATTTACCATTCTTCTCTTCTTTTTCTCTCTACCGTGACTTTTCTTTCAATACCAAGGAATTCAATTCTTAACTTAAGCTTTTGTATTTTAAGAAAGGTAGAAGAAGGAAATGATTCTTTTTTTATTATTATTATTTTTTATTAGAAAATTGATGTTTGAAGAATTATAAAAAAGCTTAGGGTTTTTGTTTATATATATATATAATCTAAATTAATGGTTTTGTTTAATCTCCGACACACACACACATATATATTTGTTTAAGTCTTTATACTTATAAATAGCTAAAACGTATTTAAATATTATTTTTTTAATGAATTGATTGAACTCACCTTCCATTTTAATATTATTTCAGGTTCTTAACTTTCATTAACATGTTAACCTTTAATTGAGAATTTCTACTATTTTATTTATTAGTATACCTTACTTGTTTTCGCTAAGTTTTTTCTTATTTTTTGTAATTCAATATTTCAAACATTCTACTATTGCATTGTTTTCATTTAAGTTTATATTTTTATTTCAAATGTTGTATTTTATTTAACATGACAAGTATTTTGAATTATAAATTGTTTTATTAGTATTGAGGAATATTTAAAAGATTATTAAATAATGCGTAATTTATATATATATACTTGTTTTATGGTATGTATGCTTCAAGGCTTAGTGTAAATAAGGTGTCTCCAAGACACCGCTCCTACGTTGCTAGTCACGGATCTAAGATTTGGGTTTTGACAGGTTTATTCTATGACTGGCCCAATCAAGTTAAATCCAGTGGTTTAGAAAGAAAAAAAAACCTATACTAATGTAGTTTTGAATAAAATTAAAAGATTAAGGTTAGTGTAATAATACATGATCTATTGAGTATTTGATAGTCCGATAACTTATACTTTCAAGTGTATTTTAAAAATATGTTTCACTTTGAAAAATATCAAATTAATATTTTTTTAATTTTTTTTGATAAATTTAATGTGTTAATTTTAAAAATAAAAAATTATTTTAGTATATTTTTATATGAAAAATATTTTTAGAAAGCACTCAGTATTAACAAACACACTATAAGATATTTTAGCTTATTTGTTTTTATATTTTAAAAGTGTTTTTAAATAATTTTTTTATTATTTTTCTCCTTGTGTCAAATTAATTTTTTTTAATGTTTTTTAATTATTTTGATATACTAGTATTGAAAATAAATTTTAAAATTAAAAATATTATTTTAATATATTTTCATATAAAAAAATACTTTAAAGGCTTTAATAATCTACCCTGAACCAGGCCCGAGACGAGATGACAAGTGGCGGTCTTTTGTGGTGAAAGCTTTGTTGATGGGTCGCCATAGGGACGGTCTTAGGTGGTCACAGAATGATCGTTCGATTTGATTAAATTTGATTTGATCATGAATGAGGGCGGGCCCCGCGTGGTCTTATCTCTTACTTGTTGTTGAGCGGTGAGATGTTTGGTCCCACCCCTGTCGGCTTGTCGTTTGGAGGAGCATCACCAATGGGTCCCGCTTCTCAACCCACGATATTAAAGCTCTTGATAGTAGATGCGTTACACAATTTATCGTGATATGAGTGATAACAACACTTTTGGGCTTCATGGGCCGGAAGGACTTTATATATATATATATATATATATATATATATATATATATATATATATATATATATATATAAAAACTTATGGCTAGATTACTGTCAAATTATTTTTTAATATAAAAATATTATTAAAAAAATAAAAATTTAAAATTAAATTGACTTGATAATTTGTTTAAAATCTAGTTATTAACCCAATAATATTTTTTAATAAAATAATATTTATTTTATTTTTTTAATTAAACTAAGTTAATTCAATATATATATATATATATATATATATATATATATATATATATATATATTTATAACTCGAAGCTTGTCGGTTATCATATTTTTAAACTATGGTTCGTATCTAGCCACTTAAGGAATTATTATTATTATTTTGCGAATAACAGATAGATGGCAATAAGCCTACAAGAACTAAAAAATAAAGAAGGAATAAAGGAATTGCAACATGAAAACCAGGTGCTGGTATAAAGATGATAAGACATGGAAGAAGAGTGTTTAAGGATTGTTTTACACGGTTTTTCTGCTTTTAGGTTTTTTTCAATAATATTTTTTGTTTTGAAAAATATTAAATTGATTTTTTAAATATTTTTTATGATTTTGCCGATGTTAAAAAAAGATTTATGAAATAAAAAAACTAAATAAAAAAAAGGGTATGAGAAGGTGAAACATTCCCTGGTGCTGCTAGGTGGGTGACGAAGGCCGAACAAACAATCATCAAGAACAATGGGAATGGGGTTGCCTTGCCTCTAAGGCTCCGGAAACTTTCCCAAGAACATCATTTATTGCACTGCTGTGTTTTGTTTTTATCAGGACAGTCGACAGATATGACCAAGTCTGTTTTTCTAGACGATCCCCTTTTCCTCCTGGGTTTTCAAATATTTCATCTTATATAGCTGTTGTATTTATGTGTGACCGACCGACCACGTTGATGCAATGATCTACATTAGTTTTTCCTTTTTTTCTTGCAATTTGGATATTGATTGGTTAAATTTGATAAATTAATTTACGATTCAATTGATCCTCAAAAAATCTTGGGTCGACCCTTTGTATGGTGACTTGAGCCTTTTCCTGTCGACCCCGCTCGGGGTTTTAAAACAACGGGAAAGTGGAGGAATTTTCGAGGGGCAAGAAGGTAGAGGGAGGCCTAAAAGCAGACAGGGAGGACCCACA
Organism: Populus tomentosa; assembly: GCA_018804465.1. NCBI lineage: Eukaryota > Viridiplantae > Streptophyta > Magnoliopsida > Malpighiales > Salicaceae > Populus > Populus tomentosa. Next base: position 21,345,977 of record CM031971.1, on the reverse strand, counting down.
ATCATCATCAAGCTCTCCTTCCTCGTCCACCCCACCAAACTAAACTAAAAAAATGTTACCTTTCCCCTTTGCTACTCTTTCCAAGCCAAGCCAAGCCAAACCAAACCAAACCAAATATCAATATCAAGCCATCAATTTTGTTGTTTCTCCTCTCATATATTTGCGATTTCTTTGCTTCTAAATTAACCCTTTCGTGAACTTCTTCTTTCCCTTTCTTCTCTTTGATGCAAGGTGGTTTTCTTGGTGGAGGAAGTGGTGGGTCGGTGTGTATGTCGACGGTGTCAATGGAGGATAACGTGTTGATGTCATCTGAGGACTCTTCAAGCCCGGAAGAGGGTGAACTTGAACTGGGTCTCGGTTTGAGTCTTGGTGGTGCTTCTGGTTTTAAGGATTTTGGTCAGCGTAGCAGTCAACAATATGCAAGGATTTTGACTGCTAAGGATTTGCCTTCCAAGGTTTCTTCTTCTTCTTCTTGTTCTTCAACGACTTCGTCTTCTTCTTCTACCTTGAGTAGAGCTAATGCTACTGCTGGGACTAAGAGGGCTGCTGATTCTGTTTCTGCTACTAATGGTGCTGCCAGGTAGCAATCAACACCCTAATAATCTTTATATATATATATATTTTGTTGTCAAGTATTTACCTTTTTTTATTTTCTCTGTTGTTTACTTGACTGATTTTGATGTTGAATTTTGCTTTGTTATGTTCTTGTTTCCTTTTTCCTCTTGCTTTATTTGCCATGGAAATTTGAGGTGTTATGCATGTGCTGTTGATCCCATGATTATTGTGCCTAGAATATTACTGTTAGTGTTCGTGTTTTGCCTTGATTAGGATCTTTTTCTATGTTTTCTTTCAATTGTTTTTTCGTAGCTCCCACTTTGGCTTGAATGAGAGACAAAGTGGAATTTACGTTTCCGTTTTTTGGTTATGTAATTTGTGGAATTAATGAATCAAATAGATTAATACATAATCTCAATTGTGAAATTCCCCCCCCTGAAAAATGATTCCTAGTTTAAAATGTAAAAAGAATTATAGATTGTGACATCAAGTTGATTCTTAGTTTAACGTGCTAATACATGGTTTTAAGAAATGAAGGCTGGTTTCACACCTCCAGATCTCTTATCTCTTTGATGTATAATCTTTAAATCATCTGTGAATATTCTCATACCTGTACGGATGAAGGTTTGGCAATGGTGCAGTCAACAAATTCTCTGCCTTAGCAAGTGACTATCATTTTTTTGCTTTTGAATAGAAATTGCATAATATGTTCATGTATATGCATAAATATTCACGGGCATCTTGTTTCCTGGAATAGATCAAGCTCAAGTTCGGAACTTGTGGTTGATGTGATGTCCACCGCTACCCTCTTATTGTACCTTATAACTAAAGAAGTCTCACATTCCTTCTCAGCCATACTTGATTTATTTGTTTTTCTTCTTGCCTTGCTAAGAAGACTCATTTGATGGTGCTAGAGTAACGATTTTAACTAGTGTTAGTTGTTGTGCTGATGGTACAATAATGGTTAATTGAGATGTTGTGTGGATTAGATCATACAACCTAACTTGCTGTTTTTGCTATCAAAAACTCTTTTTTTTTTCCCCCCCTATATAATCTTCCAAACCATTAAATTTCTCAGGTTCCCCTGCGCATACCCTATCATTGGTTAAACACTGCCAAGTTATGTGTTGGAATTTTGTAGATTGACCGTGGAGTTGACCCACGTAATTTTATTGTTTTGTTTCCCTTAGGAAAGATTTATACCTAGACTGATCCCAAGTCACTCACCCCTTATCATTGAGCCAGGCCCTGAGACATGTTTAATATTTTCATATAAGAAGCTATTTGATCCCATATTTTTTTATGGCACCTGGTAATGCAAATATTTTCCTTTCTGTTTTGGTAAGGTAGCCTTGCCTTTGTTATTAACTATACTTGTTCCTGCCTGCTGGGCAGGTTAGATAACTTAAGTTTATGCAATGTATTTAAGTTTTTAGTGTTTTAATTTTTTATGCTATTATACTAATGATTAAAATTTAATCCTTAGATGCCAATTATATACATCTAGCAACAATATTTTATATACATTTTTTGTAGCACCAACAAATCTAATTTACACGCACTGATATTTTTTATATAGAAAAAGATCATATTTGTTGATCTAAACTAGAAAATCCCCACATGCATCATAAGTGGCTCACTGAATCTGATCTTTGAGCTGTTCTTGTTGTCTTTATTATTAACGTTTTGCATCCATATTCCCGACTCAAAATTTAGCCACAATCCTATGTGCGAAACTCTTATCCGAGTACTAATCTTGATAAAACAATAAATAGTTCTTTGCAAAGCACTATTATGTTCTCTTCCAAACTATACAAACAATCAATTAAATACTATTAAGTCATAACCCAAAGTTTTTTGATGAGAAGTTGAGAAATTAAGCTTGATGAAGGAGATTGAAAATACATGGAAAAGTACATATAATTTTTTTTCCACAAGTTTTTGGATTAAATAATTAAAAGTGCCTTAATGATTTAGAGATGAAAGAGAGATGATAGATAGCTTGCAACTTTTATCTGCAGCTCAGGTAATAAGAAAAGTTATAGAAAGAAGAAATACACGAGACCACATTAATTAAAACAAATGCATTACTCGAAACATAAACTATCACAAATATACTATATAAGACTTGTTGTTCTAGTGTCTATATAATTAAGATGATTTCTAGTCCAAGTATCGTATAGAAAGTTGGTCAAAATTAAGTTACAAAAATGATTCATATTCTTATTGGTATGCACAATCTTATTGAGATTCATTTGAATAGCATACCACATGTAAATTAAATATTATGTGAAATGTCTAGCAGAGGCAGTGCTACATTAATTTTAGATTGCTTGCTCTCGTGCCTCAATCCTTAGAATTTATAGATATATAGATGTAGATATAGATATTCTAAATTCACTTTCAGCTACTGATGGCGTTGTTTCTGTATCATTTCATTTTGAATATTGAAGCAGTCAAGTTGTTGGGTGGCCTCCAATAAGATCTCATAGAATGCACATCATGGTTAACCAGGCAAAGTCACAGGCTACTGAAGAGTTCAACTCAATGAATAAACGCAAGAATGCTGTGGAAGAGAAGGTGGGCAACAAAAACATTAATATTGGTAATACCAAGACTAGGACTTCCCTATTTGTCAAGGTGAATATGGATGGAACCCTGATTGGTAGAAAGGTTGATCTGAATGCTCATGGCTGCTATGAGACACTAGCTCAAGCCTTGGAAAATATGTTCCTAAGAACTACCACAACTTTGAACATGGCACGTGAGTTTTTCTCATCCTTTCATCTGAATTTTATAAATGATGACTTAACCCTTTTAATGGGACTTAATTCTGGATTTTTAACCTTAGTTAGTTGGAACTAACTAGTGGCATTGGTCTTTCGTGAAATTTGGGATTATGATGCTCAACCTGATTAGAAATATTACCCAATGTTACTTTTATATGAATGCTTCACTAATTGCAAACCTGGCTCTTTTGGTTAGATACATTTTTTCTCATTTTAGATGCCCAATATAGATTTTGATGACTGATAATAAACGTATGTGAGTGTCTCATTTGTTTTGCTTGTTCTATGTGGAAAAATGTATATGCGTCACTTATAAGCTTCTACATGCATACACACAATAAAATTCTTTTTCATTCCAAACTTGATTTTTGAAGGATCTTCAGCAATATCAAGTTTCTTGGGTAGGGAAATTGAATATTTTTCAACGCAGCATATAAAAGTTCTAAAATAGCTGATTCAACTGTATGTCTAATCATAGAATTGCATTCTTTTATTTGAGTAAAATCATTAAGGTAGATACACCATTAATAATCTAATTGCTGGTGATTATATGTGTTCTTAGGATTGAGCACACCTGAACATAAAATAATGATCGATGCAAAAACACACTCACAATTGCTGGGCGGGTCATCTGAGTTTGTGCTCACTTATGAGGACAAGGATGGGGATTGGATGCTTGTCGGAGATGTTCCTTGGGGGTATGTACCATTCACTCAATATGATCATTTTGTACTTGATTGCTACAATTAAGGAATTACGAGGAAAACAAATTATTCTGTTATTGGATCAGACATTGATTGATACTTACATGACATATAAATGTATCCATTTACTGAAACTGGAAGCCTAAGCAACAAATTATTCTGTTATTGGATCAGACATTGATTGATACTTGCATGACATGTAAATGTATCCATTTACTAAAACTGGAAGCCTAAGCAAGAGAGGCCTACCGATATTTTAAGAGTGACTAGATGGCTCTGAAATCTTATTTGCAGATTATGATGGAAAAGTTTTCAACTATTTAAATTTGAAAATTACATCTGTTGGTGTTCTGTTTTCCTCTCCCCCCTCTTCATGCCTCATTAACAATTCATTGTCGTGCACTTTTCTTCTAACAAGTCATTATATATGGCCTGTTGGTGATGTGAATAATCTCCTTGCTTTTAACTTGTGTTTTGCATTCATTCAGGATGTTTATTAGCTCTGTGAAGAGACTCAGAATCATGAGGATGTCCGAGGCAACTGGACTTGGCAAATGAATGTAAAATCAATGTTATGATTTACCTCTAGAAGTTTCATTTTTCCTTACACTTTTTTTTAGACAATACAATAATCTTCACAAGTACTAATTATGTTCGATCATTTCTTCATTTACAGCTCCAAGCTCGCAAGAAAGGAGTGGAAGACAAAGAACCAAGCCTATCTGGACATCTATCCCTAAATATAAGTAATGAAGAAAAACTTTGGATTGAAGAGTGATATACAAAGGAAAAAACAAAGAGTGTTTATAGTGAAAACATTTTGATAAAAAAGTAATTAATGGTCCTCAGCGGCTTTGTGTTGGATTTTGGTTGCTGTATGGTCTTATTATACTATTTGTTCATTCTTGTTATACCTCTGAAAATACCCACCTTACTGTTTTGGAAGCAACAAACACCTTACCTTTTGCTGTAATATATACATGCATAGTCACTGAATGGCACTAACTGACCTGTAAATTCCTGAATGCTTAATCTTTTTCTCATCGTTAAGGAGGTGAAGAACCTTTTGCTCTTGAACTTCTTGAATATCATGTGTTAAGCTCATAGAATTTGGAATGCTTAGCCAATTACTTAGATTTATAATTTAGTGTTCATGATTATGTGGGATTAAACTCCTCGGAGAATAAATGGAGTTGGTTTAGCTTTGCTGTATATCTGATCTCTGTTATGATCTGGTCCTCGGGATATCACTTCCAAAGTAGTTCTTATACTCAGCAGGTTATTTTTGAAGTTGCTCTAATGGGAAATGCTTGCGGACAATTAGTTCAAAAAGATTTATGGACCTCAGAGTGATGAGCTTTGTCTCTCTTTTTGGCATCTGGGTGTGCTTTCTTTGCAGGCTGGATCTGAAGGTAATGCCAAAAAATAAGCTCTTGTAGTTTTTTGAGATTGAAGAGAAGAAAAATTATCCCTTGGAATTTTAAGCTTTTGGATTTGCTCTCCTGTTGTCATTTGCTAGGGAATGGTGCACCAGTGTAGTAATTCAGGGTTGTGAGCATTTTGGACTACAAGAAATTGATTGTTCTTGATCAAGTCTGTCAATTTTGTTTCGTTATGTCTGGAATGGTTGAAATATTTCATACCAATTTAAAAAACAGAACAAAACAAAACAAATTTCATCTTATTTTAAATCTCGATCCGTTTTGGATTTTTCAGTTAAATTTTGTTTGAAACGTTCCGGTTTCATTTTAAATGTTTCGTTTCATTTTAAATGTTTCGTTTCGCTCTTAAAAAATCATTGAATTAAATTGAATCTTGTTTAATTTTATTAATTATACCATCTGATTATAAAAAGTTTTTTTTCATTACTATTTTTAATAGCAATGATACTAATAATAATATTGAAAATTATTATTACTATTTTCATTATCAATGATATTAATTTTTTAAAATTAGATTTATCACTAATATATATGGTTTATATTCATGTTGTTTTTTTTCATGTTTATATTTTGTAGGAATTTGAGCAAAACAAGGAATGTTTTAGATTCTATTAACCACTCGATAATATTGATCTAACTTTATATTTAAATATTTTTGTTAAAATATTTTACTTTCATAATATTTTGATATTTTGTTTAAGTTGAATTACTTTAAGTTAAAAATCTATTTAATCTTGACTATTTAAAAATATTTTAAATTTTGAAATTATATTTATTTGACATTGTATTTGTATTGTATAATTTATAATTAATTTATTTTAAATTTGAATTATGTTTGTTGAATATATATATATATATATATATATATATATATGAACAATATAATTTCGAAACAGCATTCTGAAATATTTCGAAACTAAAATATTTCATTCCAATTAAAAAAACAAAACACCTGTCAAAATGGAATTAAGAACCTTGCTTGATACACCTTGCTTGATTAATTGAAAGCTTACAGCACAAAAATGATCGTGTTCAACTGGTTGTGAGAGTCGAACTTCGTATGCCCATTAAACTTCTAATAATTTGAACCTTTGAGTACAGACATTAACAAAGAGTAGATACAAAAGGAGAAAGATGAAACAAAATGAACAGCAAGGGAACTCAATTAATGTTCCTATACAAGGCCATTTACAGGTGAAGTGTTAAAGACTGGCTTATCTTTGTTACTATCATATCCACTGCTGTTGCTACTGCTTTTTCTCCTCGGTTTTGCCTCTCCAAGCATTGTTATAACATCTCTCATTGATGGTCTGTCCTTGGGGAGCTTGGCAGTACAAAGAAGTGCTATTCTAAGAACCAATAGCATCTCTTCTTGAACATGCTTGCAACTTCCTACATTCTGGTCTAATGCTTCTTCTAACGATCTGTTCTCTCTAATCTTTCTCCGAATCCATTCAACGACGTCAACAGATTCCCCAAACTCAGGATCTAAGGGCCGCTTTCCTGTAAGAAGTTCTAATAAAACTACTCCATAGCTGTAAATGTCAATCTTTTCATCAACTTTCAAGGTGTATCCGTATTCTGCAAAAGGATGGTGTAAGAACGTTGTTATTATTTACAGAGAAAACATCTTGAAGCGAAATGGGATTGTTTAAATGTTCGTGGGAGAATATAAGAGATCATTTCTCTCACTTACCAGGGGCAATGTATCCGTATGATCCTGCCACCATGGAAACTGTCTCGTTCTTCCTAATCATCATTCTTGCCAACCCGAAATCAGCGATCCTTGCTTCAAGATCTGTATCAAGCAGTATGTTATTGGACTTGATGTCTCGATGAATAACTGGTGGGCGGCAATCATGGTGAAGATAAGCAAGTCCTTGTGCAACTCCAAGTGCGATATTATATCGCGATACCCAGTCTACAAGCAACCTTCCTGCTTGTTTGCCATGCAAGACTTCTCCGAGGCTGCCATTGTGCATATATTCATATAGTATCATCATGTCGGAATCATTATGAAGAAAGCCTAATAACCGAACAATATTTCGATGCCTTAGCTTCCCCAAGAGGTTCACCTCTCCGACAAAATCACTGCTGCTTCCTGTTTCGATGTCTGCTCCTGATCTCCATAGCTTCTTTACTGCAACAACCGTGTTCGACCTAGGCACCTCAGCTTTGTAAACAGTCCCAGTTGCTCCCATTCCAATCACGTTTGATTCCTTTAAGCAAGCTAGAATGTCAGAACTAGTGAAACCAAGCCTCTGGTAAGCCATCAATCTCCACGGCCACTCTCCCTTGCCCATTTCATAACTTTTTTCGAAGCAGCTTCCATTTGAATACCACCTTTTATAGAGAAGTCGAGCACCGACTAATGCAATCCCAACTGCTAAAACTGATGAAATCCCAATGAGCCACCCGGCAACTATGCGCTTTGTATGCACATTTCTTTGCTCCGATGCATTTAGCAAACTGTGGCTACATGGAGGCAGGACACCGCCACAGAGACCCACATTCCCGACGAGATCATCTGGATTGATGGCTCTTAGCACGCCATTTGCAGGAACAGGACCTTGTAGTTTGTTATACGAGACATTCAGCATTTCCAAGGCAGGGGAGGAGCCAAAATTCTCAGGTAATCCACCAGTTAAGGAGTTGTTTGATAGATCAAGAACGGCCAGTGCAGGCATCATTGCAACTGCTTTTGGGATTTCTCCAGTCAATCGGTTGTTCTTAAGATTCAAATTTACAAGTTTCTCACATGAAGCAATGCTAGCTGGAATGGAACCAGAGAAATGGTTTGATGAGAGATCAAGCGCAGAAAGTGAAGGACGGTCCTGGAACTGGTCAGGGATCTCACCTTCTAAGTCATTGTTTGAGGCCATGAAGGTTTGTAGATTTTGAATGGAAAGAACTGTGGAAGGAAGAGAGGATCGGAGTCGGTTTCTTGAGATATCAATGAAGGAAAGTGATGAAGAAAAGGCTAGATCAATTGGGATTTGACCAGTGAGGCTATTATTTGCCAACTCTAACCTCTGAAGCTTCCCTAATTTGCCAAGTCCAACTGGAATTGCCCCAGAAAGAAAATTGTTTTGCATACGTACACGAACAAGAGAGAAGCATGTTGATAAAGAATCAGGAATCGGACCTGAGAAGGAATTGTTGAAGAGAATGAGCTTGGTGAGATTACCACCATTACACAAGCTTGCTGGAATCTCCCCAGATAATGAATTGGATGATACGTCCAACCATTGCAAAGGTGAATTCTTGCCGAGATCTCTTGGCAGTGGACCTGACAATGAATTGCTCCACAGCTCAAGCACTGATAACTGAGTCAACCCTCCAACTCCAGCAGGAATTGAACCTGAAAGCTGGTTGGACATCAGATTCAAGAGCTGCAGGTTTTTCAAATTAACAATCTCAGCTGGAATTTCTCCTGATAAATTATTGTCAGACAGGTCTAATAGTTGCAGTGAAGTGATGTTTCCAATCGCCGCTGGAAGTTTGCCTTCAAGTTTATTCTGATACAGGAATACAGTCTCAAGTACCTTAAGTCTCCCCAATTCAGCTGGAATCTTACCACTAAGATTTCCAACTGCCAAATCAAGATACTTCAGATGAGTGAGATTTCCAAACTCTGCTGGGATTTCACCTTCAAACTCATTGTATCCTATAATTATTTTCTCCAGTGATGAAAGCAGCCCCAGCTCTGCTGGTAATTGACCAGTGAGATTATTCCCAGAAAGGCCAAGAAACTTCAGCTTTTGCAAGTTCCTGAAAGATTTTGGAATGGAACCTTCAAAGAAACTCCCTCTGAGATCAAGAGTCTCTAGTGAAGTCGCATTGCCAAGATCCTCAGGAATAATTCCAGAGAAATTATTGCTTGAAGCATTTAGCAAAGTCAGACCAGCTGCTCTTCCAAGACCAACAGGAAAGCTACCAATAAAGAGGTTCTGACTCACATCAATGTCTTCCAGTGAAGTGAGATTGGATATAGCTTTTGTCAACGATGAAGAGAACCCATTGCAGCACAAGTTTAGAGAAGTCAAACTCTCTAGTCTTTGGATGTCATCGGATACATGTCCACTGAGATTCATGTGGGAGAGATCAAGCTTTTCAACAGCTCCATTAGAGGTGCACCGAACTCCAGCCCAGTTACAATGAGCTGAACTGTTGGAAAGTTTCCAATCTCGAAGACTATTCGATGGATCTAGAAGACCAGCTTTTAGAGATAGCAAAGCTGACACTTCATCACCCAACACTTTTTTCTCAACCACCACAGCAGAACCAATCCCAACGCAGCAGTAGAACAACAAAACCAGGACTTGCAACCTCAAATTGTTCTTGTCCATTGGCTTTGTAGGCAGTCTATCAGTTCTCCACCATTTCAGTGACAGCAGTTAATGAAGGTTGGAGTGCCTCAGAGAGAGGCAGAGAGCTTTTGTGGGAAGAAATGGAGAGGAGATTAATTTGCGTAAGAGTAGTTATACAAGTAGCAAAGAAATGGTGATTAGTATAATAATCACAGAGGGAGCTCATGAGCTCGTGAGATCTTGGGTTCCGCAACAGCTGTTAATCAGCAAGTAATGACAGGGAAGCTTTTGGACCCATTGGAAGCTTCTCCGACATTAAACATGGCTAGAGAATGTGTTTTTTGATTCTTACTCTTGTTTTATGTAAGCACATTCTTCTACTTCTGTTGCAGTAATAGCCAACTACTTGAGGTGGCAAGTCAAAATTAGCTTTACAAGTACTTTTTTCCACCATTTTAAACCATTTTTATTAAACCTGCTACCCGTCAATTAACCCGGGATCCGGTTAACCAAAAATCATCTCGCATCGAGTTTTACAACTATGATTTATACTTAGAATTGGTGGTGTAGTAGGGTAACTTTGAAGTATTGACAAGAATGTAGGAATTAGGGGTGAGCATTTCCGGTTCGGTCCGGTTTTTCTCTAAAAAACTAACCAAAATTAAATTTTAAAAAGCTTAAAAATTCAAACCGGAGCCGAACCGGATCCGGTTCAAACCGGATGGTTTCGGTTCGGTTCGGTTCGGTTTTTTTAACAGAAAAACCGAAAAACCTGTATTATTGTTTTTTTGGGCTTTTTAAGGCTTTTTTGGGCTTTTAAGGCCTTTTTGAGCTTTCTAATGGGTTTATAATTAATGTCAATATTTTCTATTTTTGTTACAAAATTCTATAATAATATATTTAATATTTTTGTCACTAAATTTTCATTTATATTAAATTATTAGTGTTAATATTGTGTTTAATATGTTGCAAGTCTTTCTAATATTTATGTTTTAGAGTTTGGACTCCTCATGCATCAAAGTTTAAATAATACACACACCAAATTAAAATTAAAATTACAAAGCATTGCCTTCAAAAGGGCTTAAAAAAAACAACAAATAACATTGTCATAAAAAATAAAATACTTCATGCAAAAAATATAAATCTTCAGTGTGCACATCATCTCAATCAAAAAGCACATCAAGATGACAAGAACATTGCACTTTGATTCCGTAATACCATTGACATCAAAACCTGAAAATCAAGATCTAAAATTATAACATGATAAAATAAATTAGAATATGTAAAAATACAAAAGTAGTATTTTACCATCAAAGTAACTTTTGAATTAATTATCATCTGTTACTAAATGTAACTTTCCACTAAATTCTACAAAATAAAAAATTAGACATGTTAGATGATTGCAAACAATTTAATTAATAAATAACAAAATAAAAGGTGCAAGTTTCTAAAATAAATTACCTGACTCAAGGTTTTCGTAGGTTTCAAGATCATTTATCAAGCTTCTAATATCAGTTGGAATTGATCCATGATGCAACCAATTTTGACAACAAATGAGTGCTTGAACAGTTGCTGGAGATAAGGAACTTCGAAAGTGATCAAGTACACGACCACCTGTACTAAATGCTGATTCAGAAGCCACTGTGGATATAGGAATAGCCAGAACATGTTGTGCAACCTTTGAAAGTGTCTTATATTTCAAAGCATTACTTTTCCACCAACCTAAAATATCTAACTTATCATCATTAGGATCCTCACAACCTTCAATCAAATACCTCTCAACCTCATTTTTATTTTCCATACTATCCACCTCCAACAAATGTCTTTTGAATCGAGCCAAAGTGTTAACATCTACCTCCACATCATCAATAGCATTAACATCCTGTTTATGCCTATTATTATCCACCACTTCATTAATTTTCAAATAAAACTCATACAAGCTCACCAAAGTATCTTTCACCTTATTTGTTAGCAATTGTGCTTTGTCATAATCATACAAATCACCAAAGCAAAATTTCACATATTTCAACTTCAAACGTGGATCTAAGACATTAGCCACATATAACAAAAAATTCTGATTTACTTCACAACCCCAATACTTCTCAAATTTAAACATCATATTCATCGCCATTCCACTTAAAATACTATCTTTACTTTTACACAATTGCAACAAGTTCGTATGCATGTAAATCAATTCATTAAAGAAAGAATTTGATGTGACATGCAATGAGCTAGAAAATCTCAATGTAACCATATAAAAGATCTTTAAGAACTTAACCAAAGTTCTTGCATTTTCCCAATCCTCCAAACGAGGTGGCCCTATGTTTTTTTTATTCCCCTTTGAATCAACCTCCAAAAAGTAACTCATATACCTAGGTTCTTTTTCACCTAACCTCATAAATACCTTTTCAAACTTTTCAGCAGCTTCTAGCATAAGATAAGTTGAATTCCATCGAGTTGCAACATCTAAACACAATGATTTCTTACACTCTATATGCAACTTTTCAGCCCACTTCTTAAATGTAAGATGCCTTGAAGGTGAAGATCTCAAAAACCTAATGGCATTTTGAATCTTAACAACTGAAACATTAATCTCTTTCAAGCCATCACACACAATGAGGTTTACAATGTGTGCACAACATCTAACATGCAAGTGCTCATTTGACAATATATTAGTTGGCCAATCTTTCATCACATTCTTTAAATATGAAATGGTCACATTATTAGAGCTTGCATTGTCTAATGTAATGGTCAACAGTTTATCAATCCCCCACTCCAACAAACAATTCTCAATAACTTGGCCAATTGTCTCACCCATATGATTGGAAACTTGACAAAAATTAAGAATTCTTTTATGTAAATTCCAGTCATTATCAATCCAATGAGCTGTTAAACACATATAGTTAATATTTTGGATTGATGTCCATGTATCTGTTGTCAAGCACAATCGTTGACCCTTAAGAGCTATCCTCAATCTATCCTTCTCTTCAACATAAAGTTTCAAACAATCTCTCATAATTGTAAAACGAGAAGGAATGTCAAATCTAGGTTGTATGGTCCTAACAAACAATTTAAATCCCCGACCCTCCACAAAATTAAAAGGCAACTCATCAATTATAACCATCTTTGTTAGTACTTGTCTACACTCATCATAATTATAACCTATTGCCTTAAGACTTCCCACATTTTGTTCTCCCAATTCACCCTTCTCTATCTTAGGTTCTAATACCAAAACCTTTTGTTTCTTATCAACCACAAAAGGGAACTTCTTGCACACTTTTAAATGACTCCACATGTTACTTGTGCCATTAATAATAGTATGAGATGCACAATGTTTTCCACAATAATTACATTCAGCTCTAGGGGCTTTAGGATCAACATCAAGTTTTGTAAAGTGATCCCAAATTTGTGACTTTTTTTTATCATCAGCATTTCTTTTCCTAGATGCAAGAACTTGAGGTTGTTTACCTTTTGTATCTATGGATCCTGCATTGGTTGATTCTGTGTTAGGTTTTGAAGTTGGAGACATGGTAGATGTTGGTGTAGTGCCCGTGGATGAAGCATTTTGAATTTGAGTAGTTTCCATCTGTTATTACATAATGAAAACATGTTACACGCATTACAGCATAATACAATTTTAGCATATATATATATATAATTATATAATAGCAGCATATATATATATATATATATATATATATATATATATATAATTACAAACTCAGCATATATTATATATACAAACCCAGCATATATATATATATATAATTATATAATAGCAACACAACATATATATATATATATATATATATATATATATATATATATATAATTACAAACCCAGCATATATATATATACAAACCCAGCATATATATATATATAATTATATAATAGCAGCATATATATATATATATAATTACAAACCCAGCATATATTATATATACAAACCCAGCATATATATATATATATATAATTACAAACTCAGCATATATATATATATATAATTATATAATAGCAGCACAACATATATATATATATATATATATAATTACAAACTCAACATATATTATATATATATAAAAACTTAATATATATAAACTCAGCATGTATATATAATTATATAATAGCAGCATGTAATAATTATATAATAGCAACACAGCACATATATATATATATATATATAATTACAAACTCAGCATATATTATATATACAAACCCAGCATATATATATATATATATATAATTATATAATAGTAGCATATATATATATATATAATTACAAACTCAGCATATATATATATATATATAATTATATAATAGCAGCACAACATATATATATATATATATATATATATATATATATAATTACAAACTCAACATATATTATATATATATAAAAACTTAATATATATAAACTCAGCATGTATATATAATTATATAATAGCAGCATGTATATATAATTATATATATATATATATATATATATATATATATATATATATTATGGCTAGTTATATAATATAATCTCAGGATATATATATAAATATATAATAGCAGCATAAATAAATAAATAAATATATAATAGCAGCATAAATAAATAAATAAATAAATAAATAAATAAATAAATATAAACATCAACCGAAAGCAAACTAACCATTTGATATTTGATTACAGAGATTGCTACATTTGGGTACCAAGACTACGAGTGATTCAAATCAAAGGGGGGGGGGTCCAATTTCGTTTTCAAGTATTTTTTTCTTATGGAAGGACTCGTATCAAATTATCAATCGGAGAACATATTAAAATAAGAACAAAAGTAAAAAAAAAAAAAAAAATTCTACTCAACCTTTTACTGTGTAGCTGGAGATGGATGGAGATGGAGAATCAAAAATGGTGGGGGCTGATCTGATTGTGGTCCAGTAGATGGAGATGGATTAATTTCAATTTGAAATTGTGGTGAATTTGTGAGACTGTGAGTTAGGGAGCTGGGAGCGGCTCAGGAGAAGGAGAAGAACAAGGGCGGCTGAAGTATCAAGTATAGATGCTAGGGTTAAAAAAACTGACGCGATTTTTTTTGTATTTATAGTACCCCTCAAACCGAACCGGTTCGGTTCGGTTGGGGTTTTTCCGGTTCTGGTTTCTGAAACCGAAACCGAACCGAACCGAATATTTTTGGAAAAAAATTAATCGGTTTAATCCGGTTTTTTTTTCAGTTCGGTTTTTTCGGGTTTTTTTTTCTCGGTTTTTTCGGTTTATTCGGTTTTTCGGTTTTTTTGCTCACCCCTAGTAGGAATCATGATATTGATGTGCATGTGAACAATATTTTGCCAATAAAAACCCACATGGTGTCTACTAAATCATGCTGCTCTCTCTCCAAATAATTCTTTCAAAGAAATCAAAACCAACCGATGATCACGTTGCTTGGCTCAATTATTATTCTGAAGGCTTCAGATCAACATCACAGTTCATGGATTAATTAATTAATTAATTAATTGGCTCTAATTACACCTTTAGTGGGGTAGTTATTTGTTATGATTGAGCACGAAAGAATCTTTCCATGTTATGTGGTAATCCCATCACACAAACAAGGCCACTACCACCAAGGTCTTTGTCCATGAAACTCTCACTGGGTCATAGATGGCCAATACCCGACCTGACTCGATTTGGTTTCGAGTTGGATTAGATATTAATCTACCCGACTCTTAAAACCCGAACACAAATGCTATAACTTATGTTATTTAATATATAATTAACTTGGAATGCGTATAAATTTTTTCAACTAGTTACTATATGGTGTTTTCTTGTAATTAAGAAGATTGACTATGGAAACGAAAAATGTCAAGAGGAGATAATTAAATAGATAAAACAAGGGAAGGAAACATGAGGAAATGGAAAGAAGTGATCGACATTACCCCAACAACAGCCAATTCTTTTTAAGATAAAGTTTTTTTTAATGACAAGTGAAAGAGAGAGTGGAGAATTATGTCAAGTTTCACATGCACACATGTGGAAGTAAATTTTATTTTTCAAAGTGGAAACAGAGAGTTAGTGACATAGTAACAGCATTGCTTTTATTTTTTAATTTGTATTTGTTAAAATAAAGTAAGAAAATGGGGGCCATGTGAAGCAGCAGCTTCCTAGAGAGAGAAGCCTAATCCCTGCCGCTTCCTATTATTAGAGAGAGAGAGGGGGGGGGGGCATAAGCAAGAGCAGCACTGCTCATATTTATTTACATGAACAAATGAAGAAGAATACAGACATGAATGGATTGAAAAATGCTAGAACAGTGAATATTTGGAGAGTTCATGGGAGCGGAGGGGATGAGGTGCTCCACATGGATTTATGCCATGGCAAAGCGTTGCCAGCCCTTTTATGATCCTGAAATACAACGAGGACGGGACAAGGGGAGGCTGCCCATGTGCCACATGCTTGAGGTGGATGCTATGCCTGGCATTTGCCAATTACATGGCATCGGAAACCATAGCCAATCAACCATATATCCTACTTAGTATCGTCAGGAACGAAGGCAAGAGCATGGCTGCAAATGTTTTTTTTTGTTTGAAAATATGGTATAATTGTTATCTAATCATAGTTGTGTTTCCAAATGAACATCATGATTGTATTTTAAAGCATAGTTATTAAATCCGGACTGGTTTGATGAGTCGACCTGAAATTCGATCAACTCAGTGATTGAACCGGTTAGAATAAGACAAGAGACCGGTTAAATGTGGTTTTTTTTTCCCTAAATCCCTTTTTTTATATATTTTTTTTGTTGGTTATTTTAACACTTTTCAAGTTTCATTATACAAATACTGGAAGAATATTTTATTTTTTCTATGTGAAATTTAAAACCTTTTAGTATATGTATTCTATGTTCCTAAAAAAAAAATATTTTATCAATATAGAATTTAAAACTCTTTAATATATACTAGTTAGATGGCCCGCGCTTCGCTGCAGGCTCACCATATATTTTCAAAATAAATTGTGTCCTGACGATGGCAGGGTCTAAGTTTATTTTGGGCCTTGCACAGCCAAAAACCCAAAGTTATTTTGAGTTTTGCAGCATGCAGGGTTCAAGAATAGTTGAGTCTTGGCGAGCCCAAGCGCCACATGCGCAGTGGGGTGTGCCTAGCCCCCAGGCAGACAACCCAAGTGCCACATATGCGAAGAGGTGTATCCAGCACAAAAACAAGAGCCTAAGTGCCATGAAGGAGCAGGGGTGTCCTAGCATTACAACAGGAGCCCAAGCACCACGTGTTATAAAGTATTTATTTATAACACAAAAAATAATATTTATAACACATAATATTATTTTTAATTCCAAGAATATTTAGAACACAAATAATAATATTTTTTATATATATTAAAGCTTTGAATCATTATAAGAATAATGATATTATAACAAAAATAATAATATCTTTGAGATAAATATTTTATATTCTAAGAAAAATAATAATATTGACAACGCAAATTATAATATTTTTTATATTAATACTTAGAATTGTTGAGTATTTTTAATAATACTATGTCGCGAGCTCACTCTTTATTTTTATAAAAAAAATGCCATAAAAAATTATCATATAAATAATAATATTTTCTTTCAAATTTATTAATTATTTTATTAATAATATTAATTATAATAAAAATAATAATATTTCTAAAAGAAATAATAATATTTAGAATCCTAGGGTCCATGAACATTGAGTCTTGATGAAGGACCAAATATAATTGGGTCCTTATACTAGATCCATTGATATTGGGTCCTAACACCAAACCTATTTCCCTTGAGTTCTTAGCCATGATCCAAGCGCCACTTGTCCCCAACCCAACGCAGCCTAAGCGCCACATGTGTGCTATGGAGTACCCAACCCATAAGCAAAGCCCAAGCACCACGTGTGTGCAGGGGTGTGCCCAAGCGCCACGTGTTCTCACGTGGTTTCTCTTTCATAGTAATAATATTTTTTACAAAATTTATTAATGATGATAATAGTAATACTAATAGCAATTTTTAATTTTACCTTTCAAATCACATCTTTGGTTGTTTTTCAATATTAAGAATACAATTTTTCTAATTTAGTAATTTCTTATTAATAATATTGATTATTATAAAAATAATAATATTTATAACACAAAAAATAATATTTTTAATATTAATACTTTTGATTATGGTAAAAATAATAATATTCATAACATAAATAATACTATTTTTAATTCCAAGAATATTTAGAACACAAATAATAATATTTTTTTATATTAAAACTTTGAATTATTATAAAAATAATAATATTATAACAAAAATAATAATATCTTTGAGATGAATACTTTGTATTCGAAGAAAAATAATAATATTGACAATACAAATTATAATATTTTTTATATTAATACTTAGAATTGTTGAGTATTTTTAATAATACTACGTTGCGGGCTTGCTTTTTATTTTTATAAAAAAATCCATAAAAAATTATAATATAAATAATAATATTTTCTTTCAAAATTATTAATTATTTTATTAATAATATTAATTATAATAAAACTAATAATATTTATAAAAAAAATAATAATATTTAGAATTTTAAAACCCATGAACATTAAGTCTTGATGAAGGACCCAATAGAATTGGGTCCTTACCAGACCCATTTCTCTTGAGTTCTTAGCCATGATCCAGGTGACACTTGTCCCCAACCCAATGTAGCCCAAGCATCACGTGTGTGCTGAGGAGTGCCCAACCCATAGACAGAGCCCAAGCGCCACATGTGCGCCGGGAGAGCTCACCTATAGGCTTAGCCCCCGCTAACAATATAGTCCACAATAAATTTTCTCATAATGAACAGTAGACCGCTCTACAGTGAAATACTGATTCTTTTTAGTTCTTGTTAATACTCTATATTCACTAGAATTTTTTTTTATATTTTTTAAATGTGAGATTTGAAACCATTTAGTATCTATATTTTAAGTTCACAAGAGACAAATTATATTTTTTTAATATAAGATAAAAAACTTTTTAATATATTTTTTTAAACTTTATTATTTATAACATATATAGCCTATATTTAAATAAATTGTTTTTTTATATAAAATACTAAAATTTTAAATATATTTTTTTAAATTTTTTCAGGTTAACCTATATAATTTACAGTTCAATTTTTTAATTGGATCAAGTTTGGTTTGATAACTATACTTTAAATAACAAATATGTATATGAAATAGTTTTGTTGGGCTAAAATGTAGAGATAGAACACGATAGGGTGCTTGTGGGCAATATTGTGTTGCAAGAGATGGGCATGCAATTAAGTAGATTTTTCCACCTCAAGCAAGCCCATCATTCAAGCCCATGATTTTAGAATGGCTTACATGGCATGATCCACCTCCAAAGCAAGCAGACCCATCAGGTCTCAGGCCCGAATTGGAAGCAGAGATTTTTCCACCTCTGCATGGCCAGGCTCAAGCTGCAGTCCCTCAGCTAGGAAAATCCTAACCATGTGTTGGCGACCAGTCCTGTGGTTTTGGTTCTAAGAATGTGAATGGCTGTCATTGATACACACCATCTCTCCTCTCTTGACACCATACCCATACAGCAAGCACTGGTCTGAGGTCTCCTTATTATACTCTTTCTCTGTCTCTATAGAGTCTATACGCTCATTACTCGCACTACAATGGCAACCCTGCAGTCTCTTGCATTAGCCTCTCCTGTGGCACAGCACTTGCAGCACCAAACCCGTTCTTTCTCAGGTACTTGGCTACTTTGCTCTTGCAAAAAAATGCTTGAATTCATCCATCTTCTTTGTTAGAAATGTGCAATACGGTAGAGGTAACTTCGTGGTTTTCCAAATCCAGAACTGTAAGTTAGGGGTATCCTCGAGTCAGCTTGAGACCAAGTCATCGTATTTCAATTTGCTAGTATTTGTGAAAACCTCGAATCTCTGAGTCTATCCTGTTTTTTTGGCATGCTCAGGATCTTGGGCTGTGAATAAGAGTTCCTACTCCCTATTCAATGGCCAATCGTTGTGCTTGCCTCGCCTGCGGTTGCCCTTGATCAGGCGAAAGTTGCGGACCTCTGGACTTGTTACTATGATGGTGAAACCAGCAATTCAGTTTGTTCAAGGAGCTGATGAACAGACTGTACCAGATGTAAGGCTTACTAAGTCGAGAGATGGTACGAATGGCATGGCGATATTCACCTTTGATCAACCTTCAGTTTTTGACTCGTCTGCTGAAGTTGGTGATATCACTGGTTTCTACATGATCGACGAGGAAGGGATTCTTCAATCAGTTGATGTTAATGCCAAATTCGTCAATGGAAAACCAGAAAGAATTGAAGCAAAATACATCATGCGGACTCCTAGAGAGTGGGACAGATTCATGAGATTCATGGAGAGATATGCTAATGCAAATGGCTTACAATTCGTCAAGAAATGAGGCAATGCATATCCTTCCCTTTCCCTTCTTTCTTTCACCTGTCCTCTTACTGTTTTCTAAATTTCTCAAAAGCAAAACTTGAAGACATTGGTTGATGCTCTGTTAGGTTGTCTGCAACATCACATTCTGCCTCTCTTTAACAAACTTTGCAGTTCTTAATTAGTGGTGTACACTTCCACTTCCTTTCACTACTTCATATGCGTAAGTGAGATGGCTAGGGTTTTAGAACCTGTGTCTCTCATGTATACAATCTACTGTTTCAAATTCCAGTTTGAGATAAGATGGATGGATGGATGGTCATTAAGGTAAAGTTTGTAATTGTGGGGTGCAATTCAGTGATTGATTAGCCATGGATATGTATCTTCTTTAACATTGTTTTACTTCCTCGCATCTCTTTGCAAATCACTCCCCTTCAATATAGAAATTTAATGGCACAAATTCATAGCCTCTAGGCCTGTTTCTCATGGATAATCTGCTTCGTGTGTGTGGTTTTGTTCAAGAATGAAGGGTAGTAAAACTTTATTACCTTGAAAAAATGCACTCAGAGTTCAATTGTACATTAAACTTCAACTAAAAAAAGACTAACTTTCTTTATCAATGAGAACTCCAGCAATTCTCGATGATCATGATCCCCTGAGGCAATACTAATAGCAAATAAAAGCAGACTACTGTAGTTCACCAAACGCCCATGTCACTTCCAGGTCACTGCAACTTATAAGAGATTAACTTCATTAATGCAAACTCCACCAATTTTCAATGATCATTATCCTCTGAGGCAATACTAATAGCACGTAAAAGCAGGCTGTTGTAGTACACAAAACCGGCACCGCCCATGTCACTTCCAGGTCACTGAAATGGGGCTTCTAACCTTGTAAAGTCCATGTTGAGAGTGCACCCATGTCAAATGCCCTTGTGCGAAGTCTACCTCCCCTCTTCCTGCTTTCTTTCTTGATATGAACCATACTTTGTAACTCAAACTTTGATTTATGTGCTTGAAAATTAGCCTTCGAGGTCTTACTCTCACTTTGACTCCTTCAGGTGCTGTAACTTCAACTGAGTAGATGGAATTAGGGCTTCCAACATTCGTTACGTGCCTCTTTATCATCTTACTTCTTGTTCCGTGCTTGAAGATTATGGAAATGGAAGGATAATTGAGGCTGAAACCCCTATTCTTCTGCAATAAATCATTGCAACTAACATTCCTCTGTGTGATAGCAAAAATGTCTGATCTTGTGTATCGAAGAGTGCATAGATGAGTGATATAATCATCTGGCCTGATATCATATATTAGTCCTGGACTCAGGGCTCTTTCTGGGTTTACATGTCCAGCTCCAATGGCGAAAACTCCTGCCGGTTTATCTCCATCCATTATTGGATGTCCTGAATGGTCAGTTACATCTGCAGTAGTCATTATTGCAGATTTAACAGCTGCAGGAGTCCATTTGGGGTGAGCTGAGCGGATGAGTGCAGCAATTCCACTAACATGGGGACAAGCCATGGATGTCCCTGACATGACTGTGAAGTTTGTCCTTCTAGTATCTTCCGGGAGACTGGAGGGACCCAAATTTTGAGGCCAAGCTGCAATTATGTTGACTCCTGGTGCAATTACATCTGGTTTGAGGATTGAGGGATTGGAATAACTTGGTCCTCGAGCTGAAAACTGCGCTACTGCTGGTGCTCTAGATTTCCCGATAACAGTTCCTCCATATACAATTCGAGCTTGAGGTTTACTAGTAGAGTTTAAGTAAGCTTTCAAGCGAACTGCTTCATTAAAACCAATTGATGTTGCAGGTAAGACATGGACATCAACCGAGTCCTCCTGCAGATTGATTGCGGTATTGGCTAATATCATTGCAGCCCCACCAGATTCCTTCACAGCAAGTCCTTTTTCTGTCCTCCCATTAACGCCTCTGTCACAAACCACCATTTTCCCGAGAACTTTTTCCCTTGGGAGAGAACCTCTGAAACAAAATTCGCTCCCATTGTCCCCTGTTACATAAACCAGTTCAAGTTGTTTTGTGGTGCTTGATAACCGGTTCCCGGGATACATGGATTCTCCATGAAGGAGTTGTCCATTGTCCAACTGGACAAAAGCTGGAAATCTCCTATCAAGTGTGCTTGCACCAATAGTAGCAATCCATGGAGCTTCATTAGCAACTGAGTTTTGGATAGGGCCATTGTTCCCTGCTGCACATACAACTGAAATTCCATGCTCCATTGCCCGAAAACTGCCAATCGCAATGGAATCTGCAAAAAGTGGCAATGGAAAGCCACCCAGAGAGAGGGAGAGGACGTCAACTCCATCTCTAATCGCAAGGTCCATTGCTGCTAGGATATCAGAGCTGTAGCAACCGCTGAACCAGCAAACTTTGTACATTGCAAGGTGTGCTCCAGGGGCCATGCCTCGAGCCACACCAGAACCTAGACCAAGCACACTCGCCATCGGGACCGAGACTCCTCCAGCTGTGGATGTTGTGTGAGTGCCATGTCCATGCGAATCTCTTGGTGATGCATATTCCTGGACATTTTCTGGTGAGGCTGAGGTAGAAGCCATACGGTGACCTTTAGTGAAGAACCTTGCACCAATGAGTTTTCTATTACAGTTCGACGAATTAAAGTCTTGTCCTTCTTGGCAAATCCCTCGCCACTTCTTGGGAACCGGAGGCATTCCTTGATCATTGAAACTTAGACTCTCGGGCCAAACTCCAGTGTCTAGCACCCCAATTATCACTCCACGACCAAACCCAGACTTGTACCAAGCATCTTCTCTTGTGGGGCCAAGTCCCAAGAACTTGTAGGAATATGTTGTCTGGAGTTGGAACCTCATGTCCGGTCTAATAGCAACAACATCAGGCAACTTTTGCAATGACTCCATCTCTGATTCAGAGAGCATAGCCGCAAAACCCTCCATGGCAGAACTGTAAGAGTAAAGAAGCCGAGAGGAATGGTGTTCTTCAGACGAAACAGTTCTTTCAAGAAACGAGAGATGCCATCGAGGCTTGGAGGAGAACAAAGGCCTTGTGGTGCCATGTGGATGGAGCTGAACAATGTAGGTTTGGAGTGCTGTGTGTGCATGGAGGAAGGCAAAGAAGTTGAAAAAAAGAATGGAAAAGAAGGGATGTATTTTGGATTCCTTAGACATGTTAAGACCACAGTTTGCAAGGATTCTGATGCATGATTTGGCGATAGAATTGCGGGGTATTTGAAGGAGCTGGAGAGAATTCAAAGATGAGAGACTCGGGCAGCAGTTCTTGGCTCTAAGAATACGAAACTCGTGAAATTTAAGAGCTCTTCATCACGAGGATCCTTTGTTTATAGACAATAAGAGCAAGGCTCTCTAGTTTCCTGAGGATCTATACATGGAGTCCATATCCTCTGGTTTCACGAGATGTTTTTGCTAGCTTTAATGCATGTTATATCCGTTAGATTCCAAGTCTATGAATCTTGGTCTGATCTTGAGTTTATTGGCTTTGTCTCTGTCCTTTTTGTTCGATGATTTTAAGCCAGCCTGCGTGTTAACTGAGACTGGGATTTCTCATCAGACGATCTTAAAAAGTACCCCACATCGACTCGATGCATTCAAGGGGAAAATACTTCTTAATCACAAGTTTAATCCTTGAACATATGGAATTTGTAATAGATAGAGTAAGGAGCTGCAAGAACGCATGAGGAAGGCGAGAAATGGACAAGGGACTCATTAAATGTCGTTCAAAGTGCATTTATGCACACGCTCCATGCTTCTCTGGCTTCCCTCTCCCCGTGCAGCTTGTGCTTGACTGCATTTATTGATTTCTTCTCTCCGTGTTCTTATTTTCTTTTATTTTGCTCCTTATTAGTTGTGTTTGGGAGCGGAGCTTTTTGTATTCGGAGAGATGTTGCTCGTATTAAATTTCCTACACCATCTTCTTGAATAAAATCCCAATGACAAGGGTAGAGGATGGTATCATGAACCGGACTGGACCTATTGATTTGATCAAAGAATCGATGAACCAAACCTAAAACGGTTTAGTCCGTCCCAGGGGACAAAACACACATTACAACTGACCTGGTCTAAACCAGGTTGGATCGGAGAGAAATAATGGTGGCATATTCGTGCTTGAAGATAAATTAAAAATGCAATGCTGAGGCTTGGTGTCAAACCAAGCAGCTCTCACGATTTCGGCTCAAATAGACAACTATTTTTCTTTGTCATTGTTCGAGGGAAGAAAGGCTAACGGATGCCTCTTATAGGACTCAGTAATCCAACAGCTTGTTTGCTGGCACAAAACAGTAGAGCAAAATTGTGATAGGACTTCCTCTCTTTTCTTTTTTGAATGATATAGTGTGTTTGGTATTGTGATAATTTTTATGGTTATGATTTGAAAAAAAAATTGTTTTATAAAAAGTACTTTTAATTAAGGTTAGTTTGGTAAAATATCTATTTTGTTAAAACTATAGTTGAAATTCAGGTTGAACAAAAAGTAATTTAATATGTTTGGTTTAAAATGCTTTTTAAATTGAGGTTATAAAATAACTAAAAAAGACATTAATATTGAATGTTTTTAATTGAAATATTGTAGATTTAACTACTACTATTACATCATGAAATAAACAATACTTTATATAAAGTATTTTTTATTGTTTCATTAAACTATATGTAATTCCATCACATACGAAATCCATTCGAAAAAAACTACAGTTTCCATGGCATACGAGCATGCAGTAACATTAGGTAAAATATCATCAGGAATAAAATTGAGATTGCAATCAAATTCTGCAAATGCTATGTCATCGTGCAATCTTCTTTTAATGTAATTATGTAGTGTCATTGAATAATAATAAACACTAGTTTTTTTTTAATAAAACACAATATCTGAGAAAAATTTTTGGATTTTTTTTTATTTTAGTGTAATTATATGGTCCAATGCATTTAAGTTTGGGTCAAACTCGTTCCGGCATATAAACAGTGGAGAGTGAATTAATTCACTCTCCACTGTTCATTTTATATAATAGTGGAGATAGGGAAATGCAACAGAAGAAGGATAAGGAGAAGAAGAAGGGGTAGGGGAAGAGCAATGGAGATGAGAGGTTTGTTTTGGAAAATTTTTGCAATGGTTTCGTTGTCGTTTGGCAAGAGACGAGGGAACGGAACAAGGATGAAAAATTGGGAAATGGCAGGATTTTTCCTGAGCTGAACAATAGAGACCTCTCGGGTTGTTTTGGGAAATTTTTGCAATGGTTAATTATCTACACTGTTGGTGAAGGAGAGGGAAGAAAACGTCCTTGATAAAAGCAAATTCAAATTGCTTTTCAAGAAACTGAGTTCCAACCTCAGTTTTAGGTGAGAACCACAATAATAAAAGTGTGGTTAATATCTAACCAAACACTTATAAACAATGTTTTTCTATAAACGCAATCACAGTCGCAACGCCAAACACGCATTGAAAATACTAACAAATCATGGTAGGACTACATTCTATTAGGTTAAGCCCGATTCGTCCATCTATAAAGGATGAACCTAGTCCAAATATTTAGAAAAATTACTAAAGAAAGTAACCACTACCTCTACTTATATATATAGGGACATAACCATATATAAAAAAAGTTTTCATTGCTGAAAGAATTTAGTTTTCTCTTTCTCTTCTTTCATCTTGGACTCTCTGCATTAACTTGACAAGATTTACATAAACATTCATACTGTGGAATATCTCTTTGGTTCTAATAATCAAAGTAGCACTGAAGCATTTAATCCATGGATAAGAAAGCGAATTCTCACATCACAAGTAAGTTTTCTTTATATTTATAATGGTATTAGAGCATGGCTTTAAGATGTGTCTTTAGTTGGATTTTATGCAATATATTTATTACTCTACAAACATTTTTTTCTTCTGATATATATGAATACATGTTAGTTCTTTGTTTGCATCGAGGACTGCACCATGTATTATTTACAAGAGAGATTCTAAAAACGTTTGTCAGATTTGCATTTCTGGAAACAAAGACATTGATTTTTGACTATATTGATTGTATCATAGTTTTTTTTGTTCTTATTTTTTTTAAAAAAATGATTATGATGGCATTTGGCATTATGTAACATAAATGCCTTTTATTATTATTTTGAAATTCATTAATTTGAGATAATTAATTAAAGTTTTTGAATCAATTTATCTAATAATTATGCATGATACCTCATGTGACATTGTTCAAATAATTTGTTTGAAAAGGTGTGCTTTTTAACTTTACAAACATATTAGTCTGAAGATATGTGCCTTTAAACTTTATAGATACATTGGTCTAAAAAGGTGTGCCTCTAAACTTTATAGATATATTGGTCTGAAATGGTGTTATTTTATTTATGAATACCAGTTTGATGTTGACAAAAAAAATATATAAGAAACAATCTTCTTCTCTCCCTAATTTGTCTCTGCAAACTCTTTGTTTATGTTTATCAGAAACAAAATAGAACTTCTTAATAAATTTATAGAAGTTGTTGACTAAAAATTTAAGGTTTTGTTGTATCCTGAAGGTATATTGCTTTAACCTTACAGCAAATATAGTTAGGGCAATTAATACTTTAAAGATAGTCATTTTCACTCTTAAAAGTCTATTTATTATACCCTTGATTATTATATTTATATGCTTTTGAAATGTTTTTGTTATAATGGATAAACAATAACAAATTGATGATTTATTAGGCTATACCATTAATCTTGTTCACAAAATTCAAGAGCACATTAATTATATGTATTATTGGATGAGTAGACTGGTTATGAATGGTGTTTATTTGTTTTACATGGAACATCAAATATTAATTGTTCTCAATTCTCTGCTTAAAGAATGGATGATGGCGCAACTATCATTGGAATATAGGTTGGAATTCTTATATTTCAACAATCTTGTTGATGTAATGTTGCTTGAGAGGAAACATCAGTATACTTAAAAGGGTATATGATGCACTGGAAGAAACACATGTCGTTTGGATGCTGTTGTTAAATTCATTCCATGATTCGAGCAAAATGAACTTAAAGGAGATGACTTTGATGAAGTAGATGATGTAATTGGAAACCTTACTTATATACCTACAATATGAAATAATTCTGAAATTTATTATTTTCAATTTTTTTATTTTAATATTATTTTTTCATTTTGCTCCTTATTAGTTGTGTTAGGGAGCAAGAGCTCTTTGTATTCGGAGAGACGTTGGGATTCTGTCTCGAACTTGCATGCTTGAGAATTTACATACAAGGACAAACACCATTTAATGTTTCAATGTCAGGATATGTCAATAAAATCTTGTTTGTTTTTGGGTTTTAAAAATATTTTAAAAAAAACTTAATTTTTTTAATTTTTTATTTATTTTATTTTATTTTAATATTTTTAAATCGTTTTAATATGCTTTAATGTACTGATATGATAATAATTTTTTTAATATATATATATATATATATTATTTTAATGTATTTTCAAATAAAAAATATTTTAAAAATAAAAAATCAATGCGGCAACTTAAACTGTTTAAGTTATATCACGAGATAAGCATCTAATTAATTTTCATCTGCAAAATATGCTTGCTATTATTAAATTTCCTACACCATCTTCTGCAAAATATGCTTGCCATTATTAAATTTCCTACACCATCTTCTTGAATAAAATCCCAATGACGAGGGTAGAGGGGGGCCTCATGAACCGGACTGGACTTGTTGATTTGATCAGAGAATTGGTGAACCGAACCTAGAACGGTTTAGTCCATCAAGGGGACAAAACACGCATTACAACTAACCTGGTAATAATTAGCCTGAATCTACTGACTAAACCAGGTTGGACAGGAGAGATAATTAACCATTGCCAAAACAACCCGAGAGGTCTCCATTGTTCAGATCTGGAGAGATATAAAAATTTGGGAAATGGCAGCTTGTTTGCTGGCACAAAACAGTAGAGCAAAATTATGATAGGACTACGTCTCTTTTCTTTTTTGAATGACTGAAAATGCTAACGAAACATGGTATGACTATAGTTTTAACATCCAATCCGGATCTGGATTTTGAATTTAATCTAATCATTAAATTAACCGGTTAATTTAAAAAAAAAAAAAAAACATCAATTTAATAAGAAAAAACAAAAAACAAAACTCAACAAGTTTACGATCAGATCTAGCCGGATCAATCAGCCAAGTCAACCAGGTCACACCAGATTTTTCTTTCCTTATTTTTTTTCTTCAACCTGATCCAGTTCCAGCCCCTAATCGGGGCTGGGTTTCAAAACACTGGGTAGCACTACATCCGATGCCTATTTCCCACACTACGGCTCAAGATGTTTATCAACACTCATTTATTATTTCTTGTATTTAATAATCAGAGAAACAAAAAATATCGATATTTCACTACAATACAGTAAAAAAATTGCTGCTAAGCAAAACAAATAATGCAGAAGGTGAAGAAAACCTGTAATATAAGTATATTAGAAGCAGTGATTGTATATTTTGGATTAAAACAAGGATCTGTGCCTGCTAAACTTCATCATAGTCTCCACAAAGTTTTCATCACCAGGTCTTGACAACGGTTCATGCCTTAGCTGGGCCGGCTTGCTCTATGGCTACGTGGCATCCATTGGAGATTACTCAAACTTCTATTGCTATATCATCAGCTCTACATCATGACTGACCTCTTCGCTCATTCTTCCATGAATTTTTTGCAGCTTCAGCAGATGAACCACCAGAATCAGCATTGCCATCCTTTGGTTTTGAGAAGAAAGGGTCCCACTCATGACCCCCCACCTCACGCTGTCCTTCATCTAGCAATGCATATTTCCAACTGTTCTCCTCCACAAAATTATCATATTCTGTACGGCCTTCAATCATGTTCTTCCTCAACCTTGTAACTTTGTCAATGACTGCCTGTGCCGCGACATCAAAAGCATCTTTAAGAGTCTCCAATTTTGAGCGAGGATCTGCATATATAAGCGATGGAATGAGGTTTATAACATTGTCCCTCATGATCTTGACCTGCTCAGGAGAAATTTGACCAAGCCGTTCTTCAATGCTAACATTTCTCTTACGGATATCATCCTCTGGAATGAACACTGAATATGTGGTATAATTCTTTGGAAGATGCCAAGTATACTGTGTGTACGCGGAACCAGGATGGAAGAAGACAGGAATGCAACCTGCCAGCATTGAGTCGAAAGCTGACCTCCGCGTGTAAGAATCACCTTGAGGCTGGAGACAGAAAAGAGAACTCTGAAACATCTGCATTATGCTGCTTGGCGAATGACACTTGCTCTCCCCAAAATCACATTCCAGCAGCTTGCCCACCTTTGACTTCTTGCACTGATCTATGATCTGCCCTCTGATTGATTTGGGGTTATCGGGGCGTGGTGCCCCGGCAAAAGAAAAGAGCCATCTCCTCTCTAGTTTCCTCATTCGGTCTTGCCAAGTAAACACATCAGCATCCTTTGCGGGATGAAAATAGGTCGGATAAGGAATGCCAAAATCATTAGCATTCCATGGACTTGATTCGACCACAAGCATTGACATGTTTTTTGCAGCTGGCAAAAATAGAAGCTTATTACCCCAATCCGATTCTTCATCCGTTAGCCTCCTGAAATCCCATGTTATCCTCCCAGCAACCAGAAAATGATCCCTGCCTTGCATGATCCCCCACTCTGGCCTCTTCATGAGCCAGTCAACCAAATCAAGTGAAGCAGCATCCCTCCTCGAAACATTATGCCCCCAAAGATACCTAGCAATATCAAACCCCGCATAAAATGGCACAAAAATCGCAGCAGCGACAGAAGAATCATTTGTCAGGCACTCGTACTGCTTCATCCTATTACTGAATATAACATCTACTGCGAACTGATTTGTGGCATACCATCCTGTATTTGAAAACACCCCTTCAACATTCTCCAGTGGGGGTCCCATCCCAGCATTGGTTGTGAACTTACACATATTAGTCCAAAGACTCAAACTCCTACACTCCTTCAACATATCCTCATTAAACCTAGAAGGCAAATCATGGACATAAATATACCTCCCTCCACACGGATCACTCTTATTTTCCACCGTTCTCAAAGCTCTCGTAAAAGGGAACTTCTCAATCTTTTGACTACTAGTAGAGGTAGTTTTCGATGGGGTGGTTTCAGTACTACTAGGAGTAGCATTTGATGGGATGGTCTCACTAGTACTACCACTAGGGCTACTTTTCAAAGGGTTGTCTGGTAACCGATTATCGGCTACAAAAGCAGGGGTTTTTGATTCTGGGTTTAACGGGGTTGGATCCAATTTGACAGATTTATCAACAGTGCTACCTGCTAGAACAACAAAATGAAAATACAATAACAAAATCCAAAAGAAGGCAGAGAGCGAAGCCAACAAACAAAGGCGGTTATGTTGATTCTTTCCTCCCCCTTTCTC
The DNA here is from genome assembly GCA_018804465.1 of Populus tomentosa. NCBI lineage: Eukaryota > Viridiplantae > Streptophyta > Magnoliopsida > Malpighiales > Salicaceae > Populus > Populus tomentosa. The sequence continues at coordinate 21,315,370 of CM031971.1, read as the reverse complement.
CATCAGCTCAGAAGAAACATTTGTCGGAGACCGGCGTCTCATTGCAAAATCCTAACACTCCAAACCCCAAACCCTAAATCAATCACTACCTAAATTCAACATTTTTAATCTCACAATCCTCTAACACAAGAAACCCGGTTGTCAAAATCCCAACAGTAGAAACTAGCTAAAACTGAAAAAAAGATCTAAAATTTATCAGTACTTATGCTGCATCTAGTACTGATAGAAGTACAGAAATTGAAGACAGATCACAATTTGAGCCCAAAGCTATGATTACAAGAACCCAAAAAAAACTGTGTTTCTATCCTGAGAATTCGATTTACAAATAGAATAAGCATGAATCACTCTTTATCACTGATCAAGTAGACAATCTTTCACCATTTTTCACAGAGAAAAAAATAAAGGAAAAGGCTTTTTCATTGGCAAATCAAAGGGGAGGAAGAAGCAGCTTTGGTGAAAGATAGAATGGGACTTACAGAGATTGGATTGGCAGAGAATTGAAGATGAAACATAGAGTGGGGGAGAGGGAGGAGAAGACGAAGTGAGAACTGGGAAAACAAACAGAACGCGTAAAATAAGGCACAGAGGTGGAGGCGCACGTTGGATTTTATGGTGAGACGAGGAAGCTGTCTTTTGTCGGTAGCCGGAGGGATCTTGCCACGTGGACGTAAAGAGTTGATGTGTCGGTTGATGAAATGTGATTTCACTTCCTGGAATTGCCTTGTATGGAGTTGAATTGAAATCATTTTCCTTGTATGTTTAATAATTTGAGTGTTTGATTTCTAGTTACAAACTGTTTTAAAAAATATTTTAAAAATTATTTATTATTTTAAAAAAATTAAATTAATTATTTTAAGTTTTTTAAATGATTTTTAATTATTAATATTATATATATATATATATATATAATCTTTGTAATAATACTACTCTATTTCTATTAATTACTAATAATAATACGAATTTTTTGCTTTATATTTGTTTTGGTGGTTAAACTTATGTTTTGCCTCAACTACATATCAATCCTGTTTTGTTATTAATATCTATTGGTTTTGCATAAATACTATAATTTATAGCTTTTTAAAACCTATTTATTTTTAAAATGTAATTACAAAAATTATTATAATGTCAAACACACAATAACTAGTAACATTAATAGAGTGTTTGACAGTGTGGTAGCGGTTGCTTTTCAAATAACTTTTTCGTGCCGAAATGCATGCCAATGATATTTTTTTATTTTTTTTAATTAATTTTGATATCAGCACATCAAAACGATCCAAAAAATACAAACTGCACTTAATTTTAGCAAAAAAAAAATTAAAATTTTTTGGGAACGCAGGTTGAACCGCGTTCCCAAACAGCCTCTAACTCTTTAACTACTTAATTAATTAAAAAAACTAAACCGTCTGGGTGTTTCACTATAGCTTTGTCCACAATAAAATAAATCTTCAGTTACAGTAAAATTATCAATTTACTCTTCACCATTTTATTTATAAGGCTTTACTTGAGGGGTAAATTAGTCTTTTTGCTTCATTTATCATTCTTTATTTATTTGGTGGAAACAATGCCCTCCTTTTATATATAGGTACAATTATCATTTGCCCTTAAAAAAGTTAACAATAAGAACATGTGGTCTATGAGCTTTATAGTAATTTTGATTTTTTTTAATGAATAGTTGAATTACTCTATTACCCTTACAATTAAAATTCGTTAGCCTTAGTTTCAAGAGCTTAATTATAATTTCATAATGGCTTTTTTTAATTATCATTGTTGTTTAGTCTTAGGAGCATTTTCATTTTTTTTTACAGGTTAATAGTGTAATTACTTCATTACCATTTTCATTCTGAATTTTTAGCCTTGGTTTCAGGGGCTTAATTGTAATTTTATAATGATTTTTTTATCATTATTATTTGGTACTGGAGGCATTTTTTTTTTTTTGTAAAAAATGAAAAGAAAAGGAAAAGTTGAGGATGTGTGCCTCGCACACATCAGCACGTCAACCACTCCTCCATTTTTAGGTGTTGTTTACAGTTAACTCCAGTAGTTTTAATCGTGATTCTGCTACATCATTTAATTCGTTTGGGTGTCATATTTCTCCTTGAGTTGCACGTTTATGGTGGTTAGGTTTGATTTGGTGCTAATTTCCTTTTATTTTTTTCTCTTTCTTTCTCGGATTGTATGTTGGTCATGCAAAAAATCATATCAGCCCTTCAATTTCTTTTTTTTCCCTTTTGATTTAGTCTTTCTTCTCTTAATTGCAATTGTGTTATTTGTATTAATTATTTATAATTGGATTTTATTTTTGATTTTATCCCTGGTGGTTTGATTTTGTTAAATTTTTTTTATCAAATTTGGTTTTTATTCTTTTAATTGTTATTTTTTCTTGTTTTGAATCATTTTCTTGATTAATGCTTTTTAATTTTATCCCTAAACATTTATTTTCATTTAACTTTTATGTCACATTTGGTCCTAATTTTTTAATTGCTATTTTTAATTATTTTCTTAATTGATTTGTTTTTCTCAATTCCATCCCTAAAAAATCAATTTCATTTAATTTTTATGTCAAATTCAGTCATAAGTTTTTTTTAATTGTTAATTGTTTTGTTTTGTATTTTTTTTGACTTTTTTTTTCCTCAATTTCATCATTTAATATTTGTTTGATTAAGAATATTGATTCTTTGTTTTTTCGGGTTTGCTTTTAATGGGATCATCCAGATATCATGACCTGGATCATAAATCTAAAAGATTAGTTTGAGTCGACTTTGATATTTTCTTAAAGTATTTTTTTCAAATGTTTTTTTTGTTGGTATTTGTTTTTTGTTCCCTATTTGTAAAGTCATCTTAATTTCACGTCCTAAATCATGTGTTTGATTTGTTGATCTGGTTTAGCTGTCGCGTTCGCTCAATACTTTATTTTATATCTTTTCATCATATCAGAAGGTGTCCATTACTTATATTTTGTTGATGTGTTCGACCTTGCGTAATATATATTTTTTATGGTATGAGTTTATTCAATCAATTTTATTTGTATTTATCATTTAAGTCATGAGTTTTTAAGGTGAATTTATCTTTTATTTATTTAAATAAATAAGTTTAGTAAAAGCAATAATGGAAATATCTTATTTTTGCAGTTTCTTTCTTGATCATTATTATAATTTTTTTATTTATATAAATAATTATCAATTTATTTAATTAGATAATTATACAGATTTTTTAATTTTCACTTTAATTTTTTTTTTTATGTAAAAAGATATATTGAAACAACTTATATATCTACTATTTTTTAAAAAAGAATTAATAACCCCGAGTTAAATGGCTAGTTTGTCGAGTAAGGGTTGTAGAATTTATCCAAGGCTAAAAAGAGAGTTGGGGTTTACGTCAAGGAATTTATAATAGCATGTTACTGAAAGTTGGTTTGCAGGCAATCCTAGGAGACAAACCATTTGGTGAGTTTGTGAGCGTACACGTGGAGATCATGCTGGCAAATAGAAGTGAGAGCCACCTGTGTGAGAAGTAGAAGATGGGACCCAATTCAAGGGTAATTTATAAATGTTTAGCTATCCAATGATGAACTTACAACGTGGGATTTGGTTCTTTCCAGCCAAATTTGTGGAATTTTGGCCACTTCTTCTACTTTGTCGCTATGTACTGATATTTTCTCACCTCCTTCTTCTTCTTCTTTTTCACTGTAGATTGAATTAAACACATTTATTTTAAAAAAATATATAAATCAAATAATATATATGTATAATTAAAAAATTATGAATATGAAAATAAAATTATTTTTTCTCAACAAATACAGGACTTGAGAGCATTTAAAAACACTGATCAACCTGTATTTTTTAAAAAATAAATTTTTTTTATGTTTTGTATCGTTTTAATATGCTGATTTTAAAAATAATTTTTAAAAAATTAAAAAATAATATATTTCAATATAAAAAATACTTTAAAAAATAACTATAACTACATTTTTAAACATATCCAAAATGATGGATTAATCCAGCGAAACACCTTTCTATTTGGTTAATTAAGGAGAGTAAGGTGAGAATTGTTCAACAAAAGTTAGTTGATTACTTTCTACATAAATTACACATAGTCCCTTTATTGGACGAAGAAATGTTCAAATCATTTAGCTGGCAAATAGTAATGTTTGTCGGATTAAATTGGAATAATGAACTTAGGTCCGTTCATTTTTGACTTACGATTATTCGAGAACGTGGTATAATTTCTATTTTTTAAAATTTTAAATTTTTTATTAATATTTTTTAATGTTTTTAAATTATTTTGATGTGCTAATATAAAAAATAATTTTTAAAAAATAAAAAAAAAATATTATTTTAATGCATTTACAAGTAAAAAACATTTTAAAAAGCAACTACAACAACATTATTTTTGTTTTTAAATGTTTTTTAAAGTATTTTTAATTTAAAAATATATTAATTTGATTTTTTTGATACTTTTTAATGATTTTGATATATTGATGTTAAAAATAAAAATAAATATAACAAAATTTATTTTAATATATTTTTAAATAAAAAATTATTTTAAAAAATACTATATATTACAATCTCATTCGAAACTGCTTGCCTAATATCTTATTAGAATACAGGAAGCATGATTTCAACGTAGAAGGGTGGTAAGAGAATAATCTTCTAAAATGTCAAATACTAAACTTGTGTTTAATAATGCAATGAAAGTGTTTCATAGAAAAACATTTTAATTTTTAATTTAAATAGTATCAAATTTGATGGGTTTTTTTTATGATTTTAATACATAAAAAATAGTAATTTGATATTTTAAAATCTAAATAAGTTTTTAAAAAACACTTTTAAACACAATCTAGACTCATTATTAGACATATTTTTAAAATTAGAATTATTTGGACTAAATAATTAAGCACGCAAAAAGACAACAAGCGACATAGCGAAGCATAAAATTCAGAGGAGAAACAAGAAATGGATCTGGTGCGCCCCAGAAAGCCAAAAAGGTGGCTAACTGATTTACTCAAGGAGTAATTACGGCGGAGATGGCGGCGTCTGGAGGAGTGTGACCGCTGAACGTGGTTTGTACTAACTCGTGATCCTGAAACTACGTTTGGTGAGGGAGGCAGGAACCTTAGAATTAGGTAAAAATCAAATGCCCATAGACAAGTTTATGTATCTGTCATGCATTATTATTATTATTATTATTATTTCACATATTCATGGAGCCTCTCTTAGTTGATTTCTCTTTTCACCTTTAAATTAACCTGATTTGAAAGAAGAAAATAAATACATTTGGTTAACGTTAGAGATAAATTTAAAGCATGTTTGTTTTTTTGTTTTAAAAGTATTTTTGAAAAAATTTAATTTTTTATTTATTTCAAATTAATATATTTTTAATGTTTTCAAATTATTTTAATGTGCTGGTGTGAAAAATAATTTTTTAAAAATAAAAAAAATCATTGGTATGTATTTTGACACGAAAAATATTTGAAAAACAACCGCAATTACACTGTCAAACAAGCAAAATAGATAAAAAAAAATACATTTCCTTTTGTATTTCATATTATAAAAATATAAAACTTTATTTTAAAATTATTTTAGATATATATTTATTTTATATATATGTCTATGTTTTTTTAACCAAACACTAATTATCTATCAAGTTAGGGTTTTTCTTAGAATTTTCAAAATTCTAACCATCTACTAATTGAACAAAATGAAATTCTAGCTATTGAAATTCAAATCAATGGCTTGAATTTTCTTGAAATAATAGATCATGTTATCCTTAATTTGATAAACCTCAATCCCTTCTGATATAATTCATTTACATAAAATCATAGTTTTAAACCATTACATATCTCGACGAGTCAACTCAAGATTCCAAACTGAACCGGGTTAAATTTAAAAAAAATAAATAAAGGAAAGCAAAACCTCGTTAACTAGGTAAAAAACTTAGTAAGACCCATTTAAAAACTTATTTACAACTTATTAATTTTTTTTTTTTAAAAAAAATATTATTTTAATTTATATTAAAAAAATTAGAATCGACCGATCAAAACCATAATAATCTGGTCAAAACTCATAATCTAGGTTTTAGACCAGATTAACCATCAAACTGGGTTTAAAAATTATGAATAAAACTAGTTTTTAACGAATGCTGGCTTCATTATTGTGGTTAACTTTTGCCTTTGATTTTCCACCATGTAAAGGCGCAATGAGCACTAGCATTCCATTCTTTTGACAAACCAGTCATCGAACTTTATCAAATATAGTGTAAAGTTATCTCCCATGCCCCTCGAATTTTCTAAAGGAGGAATCGGAATCTTCTTTCAAGTAGACTATATATATATATATATATATATATATATATATATATATATATATATAATTCCTCTACATTACACTTATCAATTTGAAAGTTAACCCCACAAGAGATGTCTTTTTATTGTTTAATATTTGTTTAGAATTGCAGTGATTGTTTTTTTAAAGTGTTTTTCATTTAAAAATATATTAAAATAATATTTTTTATTTTATTTTTTAAAAATTATTTTTAATATTAATACATAAAATAATTTGAAAATATTAAAAAACAATTCATTTAAAGCAAATAAAAAAATAAAATTAATTTTTTTAAAAAACACTTTTGAAATATAAAAATAAACAGTTGAAGGTTTTATTTATTTATTTTTTTACAATATTATTTATGATCTTTAATTCAATATTTATTTTAACCTAACACTTCTTTTTATAATTATATTTAGGACCACAGATAATTAGGTAGGCAATCACTCCCTTCACATCTTTTCAAAAGCAAGTCAAGCTAAATTCCAGGCAAATACAAGGGGATTAGTGACGGTAGATACAGTGTGCCGGCCTCATCGTGTAAAATTTGGTCGTCTATGGCTATGACTCGTCGCTAATGTAATATTATGTACCTTTATTTTAGTGTTAAAAGTATCTCGGGTTAGTTTATATTTCATTGAAAAACAAAATTTATTTAATATGTTACGTTGCAAGTATAAAAACAAATTTTAATATAAAAAATATTTAGATAATAGGGGATTTTTTAATATTGTTATTAAGTCTGATTTAATAAGTTAATTTTAAAATCTTCCAACTCGGTTTTTTATTTAACTTGAGTTTTAAATTAAATTGTGCAGAAATTATCTTAACATGAATTGATTTATTTATTTAATTAATTCAACAATAATAGATGAAAATTTTTAGTTTAATTTTAAAAAAATTTCAAGTTTTTTTTTTTTTAATTATTTACATGATCTTGATGTAAAATGATGCCAAGACAATATAGAAATAAAAACATATTGTCTTGTCACCATTTCACCAATTGATCCATGCATCTTAATGGTGACAAGACAGTAAAATAACTATATATATATATATATATATATATATATATATATATATATATATATAGAGTGTTGCTATTTTATTATATCAATCATTATAGATAAAAAGATATTATATCATGGATTATACTTGTATAACGATGGTTTTGTCACTTGAAAAGAATTTTGGTTACCGAGGGTAATTTTATCTTTTCAAAAACATCAATTAATCATTAAAGGATCCTTAAGGATTATTTTTATCTTTTCAATTTTTTCAAAATAGTATAATTATTTATTTGCCCCAAACTAAAGAAAATGAACTGATGGACAGGGTTGTTTATGCCTTTGCATTTTTTGCAAGATCATGAAAGGAACTTTCTATCCTTGCATTTGGGGGAGAATAAGAAAAGGGTCTAGATACAATTTCATTTTTTCATCTTGGTCTTTCCATGAATGTCGGAATCATGAGTGGTGCTTTGGACTTTTCACTCTGATTATTAGTTTTTTAAATCAAAAAACAATTGGCGTGTGAGATGCATCTGCGATCTTATAGAGGTTTGTGCAGTGTATTCCCGTGGTCAAATATGTTGTTCCGTCATGTCATCAGAAGTGTTGCCTCACCCTTTTTCTCATGGTTCGACGCATGATTTTGATCGATTGATGGTTTTTTTCTGGTGGTTTTTTTTCCTTCATGCTTTTCTCTCTCTCCCAGAAAAAATGCACACATGTCCTATTTTCTTTTTGCTTGTCGATTTTAATCCTTAGGTTTTTTATTCTTTATTTAAGTCCTTAGCTCTTTTGGGAAAGTTTTTGATGTTTTCAATTTCATCCTTAAATTACAATTTATCATGGATTATTGTCTCTAATTTGATATTTATTCTTTTGATTTTTGATTTTTGATTTTTGATTTTTGATTTTTTTTCCTGACTCTTTTTTTAAAGTATTGTTGTTTTTCATTCAATCAAAGTTTATGTTATTTTATTTTTCAATTTAGTCCTCATTCTTTTGATTTCATTTTCTTTTCTTTAAAGCTTTTTTCTTTTTTGATTTAACACTCTAATGTTAATTTTTTTGATGCCCTCTATTTGATTTTTTATTTTGATTCTTAGACTTTTGATTCCCTTATTCTCTTAATTATAATTTTTTGTATTATAGATTTTTTGCCCCCGGTTTCAACCTTGGCGTTTGATTTGTTGGGAATTGGGCTTCGTGGTTTTTCTATTTGTTGTGATTCCAATTTAATGACACAGATCACAAGTTTTAAGAGTTTGCATGGTTAGAGATTCCTTTTATTTTCTCATTTGCTTCTATGATTTTATCATTTTGCATTATTTTTTTCAAAAAAGATTGGTTTTGTGGTTATATTCAAAAAAAATTTCTATTGGTTTATCTTGATATTTTATTAATAGAGTTTTTTTTAAAAAAATTATTTTGTATTTAATTTTTGAGTTCTTTTTATTTTATTTTATGCTAATGAGCTTTATTTTACGCTAAATAATTATTTTGAAATAATATTTCTGATATGGCCGCCCTTGCATAGTTCTTTTTCTTTTATTTTATTCACTTAGTTTCATATGTGTTTCTAGTTCTATTATCTTTTATTGATTTTAATTATCAAATTTGGTTGGCACAAACAAATAAGTATCTCATTTTATGAGATTAAATATTTTAATCTACATTTACCTCTTATTTTTTTCAATTTCTTTTTTAATTGCTGTTAATAATTTTTTTTGTTTATTTACAATAATGATTATCGATTTATTTCATTAGATGTTTGAGTAAACTTTTCGATCTACATTTTGAATTTTTATGTAAAAAAATAATATCAAAACAGTCTATCTAACTAGATTTTTTTTTTTAAAAAAAAAAACCATTACGGCACGTGACATAGGCCAAATATCTAGAATGTGTATAGACACACATATGTGGTAATGTCTCCTGCAATAAATTAGGGCTCCATGTTCGAATGGAGATAAAAATATTGCCTATAATTAAGATGTAACAACCGTACAAGTGGGGAGGGTTATGCTAGGAGGTTGAGCACCATGCAGTTAATGTTGAAGCCTTCGAAGGCAATGGTGGGCATCCACTAACATGTTCATCACCACACGACAATATTGGCAACTCCCATGTTGACCTTGCATTTTAACTTCGAATAATGTTTATTTCTAACACTATTCTATATATATATATATATATATATATAACCTAATTTTATGGAGCATCATACACTTACAAGTATTAGGAGAATTGCAGAGGAAAAAAAATACTATATATTCAAATTAAGATGTTGCTTTTTTCTTTTCTTTTTTACTTGATTCATGAATATTCACGTATCAATTTAAATGTTGATTGAGATTAGTTTTTTATTTCTTGAATAATTTGAAAAATATATTTTGACATTGATTTGATGTATTTAAAAAGATAGATTCTTCTAAATATTGATCTTAAGATTCAAACTCAAAAAAATAAAAATAAAAAAAACATCCATCACAATCATGCCAACCTTTTTGAAAGTTAAGATGTTGAATGATACAAAATAATGTTCATGATTATTGTAATAATTAATCAATAAATTTAGTAGGCTTGAGGTTTTGTGGAATATAGTTGACTTGGAGGGTATGAATTAAGTTTTATAATCATATCATACAAAGAGAAAGGTTGTTTAAAGAGTTGTTGGATACAAGGAATGTCAACCGATTAAGGGACCGTTTGTAAACATAGTTTAACTCGTGTTTTTAAAAAATTTAATTTTTTTTGTTAAAAATTAATTATTTTTATATTTTCGGATTGTTTTGATGTGTTGATCTTAAAAATAATTTTTAAATAAAAAAAAAATTATTTTGATACATTTCTAAACGAAAACCATTTTGAACTGCAACCACAATCCCGAACATGTGCTCAACTCATCAAAAAGCATGGTTGATTATCATATTCTATTTATTTTTAATTTTTTTAATGAACTTATTATCTCAAATTATATAAATTTCCCATCTTCTAATTTCAAAGTTAAAGGCATTGTAAACATAATAATAATAATAATAATAATAATAATAATAAGTTGTTTACTCATTAGGAGTTGTAAAATTCAAGATATTTAGAAATAAAACTGATATGTTGGATAATTGGTTGATTTTTTAGTTCAAGCAATCTGATCTTATTCTTCATAGTTAAGATATCTTGTGATTTGATATGAAAAGCCCAAAGAGTTGGTGAATAGTAGCAAGTGATGTCTGGTAAGGTAGGTGGTGCCTAGTAAGTCAGGTGACCGGTAGCTAGTATATGTAAAAGATTTGTTTTGATGGACTTGGATACTCTTCGATAGTAAAATTAGTAATTTTATAGAGAGAGAAAATTTAATGATATTTTAAAGAGATAGATTCTAAAAATATATATGTAGTAAAGAATAAAAATTGTGAACCTTTAACTTGAAGAATTCATGGTATATTTTTCCTTCACGATATATTTTTAACCCATGAATCTTGTTATTTCATGGAGAAGAGGAATTAAAGTATAAATCCACCCTTGTAATATTTTGAGTTGTATTCTACTTAAAATAATATGTATTAGATAAATATAAAATATCAAGGGACATGCGTGGGGTTCGGGAAAAATTCCCTAGCAAGTGTTAGGGTCAGTTCTATTAGAGATGAAAATGGATCCAGGCGCGTTGCTTGGACTCAAACGTGCTAGGCTCGGGTATGACAGCTGAGCTCATGAGGGGTGAAAGTTAGTATGGACACATTATATGGATCCAAACATGCTCGGCTTTGACATGATATCTCGAGCTTATAAGGGCACTGGGCATGGCGTACACCCAATGCATTGAATGACCATACATGCATTGGGTGGACGCCCAGTACATTGCATAACGCCAATGCACTGGGCATCCAAGCGCCCAAGCAAGAAGCATGGGCTTGGGCCCATGTTCCTAGTGTGTGGGATCGGGCTCTTTACCCAAGCCCATGTTCTTTTAGTGTTTTTGAACTTTTTTTCTCTTTTAAAAGATTCTTTTAGGTTCATTTTTGGATCCATTTTATTTGAATCAATCAATTTATTTTTTTTTCATTACTTTATATAAAAAAATTTTAATTGTATTATTTAGCAACGTTCTCGTAATGCTTTGAATGGTTTGACTTTAATAGTTTGATTATTTATAAATAAGCAAATGTTTTACTATATGAATACCTTTTTATGGTAATTTTGTCAAAATATTATGCTAATTGATATAATTGATTTTGCTAAAATATTATGTGATTGATATAATTGTTTTCATTTGTATTATTTTTGTTATATTTAAATGAGAATGGTAATAGATTTGATATTTATGAAAGACGCATATTGATCCAAATGCTAAAGTTTATTTATAAAAAATCGTGACAATCTAAAATCATGGGAACATATCCTGGAAGGGTGTAAATGAAGAGATAATAAATGTGATGACCAAATTGCAAGGAATAAAAAATATTAGAGACCAAAAAAATAAAAGAATTAGCTATATAAACAGTGACATGAATAGTGAGATGCGAGAGAAACTAAAATATAATCAAATAAATTAGTTTGAATGTATCGAAAACTCGGTTTGCTCATTTATAAAATCTTTATGATAGATACACCCATGGCACTCTATATATATATATATATATATATATATATATATATATATATATATACGATTAAAAACATATTTTGAGCGCACAAACAACGATTCTAGATTCTCATCAATACAACAAGATCTATGAAAATAAAAACAACAAGAGCAACATAAATGCTGCTAGCATAGCCATCCCAAGGGACCCGAGCTTAGAAGAACCTGATGCATCATCTTCATTTCTTCTTTTTTTCTTTGATTTCAGCTTCATATCTTCGAAAAAGATGCTAACTCCAGGATCTCTCATGCTCACCTCACTTTCAAGCAGAATGGAATTGTTAACCCCTTGAACATTGTTGTTTACGAAAATGTTGATGCAGTAACTATCTTGTGGCTCATCCTTGACACCCTGACGGACGAACATTGTAGCCCCAACATTTCTTCCTTTCAAGTTAACTCGATCAAACGAGCCATGGCTGCTTTCTGGGGCCATGAGATTTTGATCATAGGTTGGTCTCAGCAATGGAGCTCTTATCGAATGAAGAGAGGAAAGCTCGTGGCGGGTTGATCCTCCCAGCTTCTTGGTTCTTGCATTGTTTTGAGTGGTATATTTTCACTTTTCTTATGCTACAAGGAAAGGTAATGTTCTCATGGAATGACTTGAGTCACAATCTAGTGCTTCTTGTGTTGCTTAAGCCATTGGAAATTGTGAGATTTGCACATATTCTTCAACATTCCCATGCTTCAATTGAAGTAAGTTACATAACAAATAAAATCATCATCTTATAAAAATACATACATAGAAACATAGAGACCACAACTGTAGAGTAACATAGATTCTAATCATAGTCCATAAATCCGACCCAACACATGACTCGGTCTAAAATAAATCATGAGTTAACTGAATTAACCTAACTTGACCCAGGACAATCAAACAATTTTATTTTAATTTTTTTAGGTCAATTAGATCACAGGTTGGCCTGGTAGCTCAACTGAACCTAAATTTTTTTAAAACCTAGGCCAAGAAGGCCCTAAACCAATCAAGTATTGAATCAACCTGCTAGGTCAAACCAGATCCCAAATTGATCGAGTCTATGATCAACTTGACAAACCAGGCTAAATTTAATAACTCATTCTAATAATAACTAGGCTCTAGGGTTAAAAAAAAAATCAACATGAAAACTGTTGAAAGAGCACCATTGCTTTCATTGATTGCCAAGAAAACCATATAGCATTAGACAAAACGAAACCTTTCTAAATTTGGTTGCCCAATCGATTAAAAAAAAAACGTATGCCTTGCTTCTAAAAATAGAAAAATAATCTTAAATTACACCAACATTATATTTTGTATTATGTAACATGTGAAATGTAAGGGAATGGGATGAAATTCTTCATTATATTTGTTTGTTTGGTTGCGAATCTTTTAATAATCTAATGGAGACTTGATAAAAAAAGTTTTCATTTCTTATAATTTTTTAATATTTATTTTAATCCATTTTTTTAATTTACAAATTGGTTCTTATTTGCAAGTTTTTATTCCTATATTTTATAAAATTTACAATTTAATCCTTATGATGAGAAACATCATTTCAACCCCTATCATATCACCTTGTTATTATCGATAATAACAATTCTCAAGTCTTTTGATTTTATCAAATTTACCCTAAAAACATAATGAAAATTAGACATATACTTATTAAGTGCTTGCATCCAAAGCACCAAAATAGACCTTAACATGCAATAAAATTATCAATCGAGTCTCAATCGTCACTCAAATATTTATGATATATCATAGTTTATTTAGAAATCTATAATGAAAACACTTTAACAATCACTAATAGTAATTTTGATTTGGATCCAAAAACCCAACTAAACTAGGAGTTGTTATTTCTTGAAATTATAATTAGATCGAACCAAAAAAATAGTTCAAACCAAACCGGTTTGGATCGATCAAGATTAGTATTTTTATATTAAAATCCAAAACACCTAAGCTTGTTTTTGGTTTTTTAAATAGACCTATATTAAATTGAGCTTTAATAATTTTATTTTTTTTTAGTTTAGTTTTTTGTAGGCTTTTTAATCAAACATTGTTTATTAGGCTTTTTAACAAAACAAGTCCAACTCCATTACTCATTTGGAAATTGAATTTAATAGAAAACCTTCTTTTCCCCTACCTAGCCAAATCTTTCCACTATACATGATCAAATTTGCTTTCCTATGACTTTGGTGTGCACAAAAATAAATTTATGGAGACTAGGGAAATACAGACACATCAAATTAATAGAAGTGTTAGCATTTTTTAATATGCAGATGCATTAGCAACACATTAACAAATCTAATACGAATAAATCCAGATGTGAGAAAACTAAATAAAACACATCCAGCATAGTTTTAAGAAAAACAAATCAGGAAACAACATCTAGAAAATCCATCAAACTACAAAAGCCAAAAGATCTTACAAGGTTAATGCTATAAAAAAAATACAAGCAAATTAACAACTTATTAGAGTTTGACTAGTACAAAAACTAACATCACAAAATTAAAAGGGAATTAACAAGGTACAACAAGTCAGTTATCCAAAACAATTATATTATAGTATTTCACCAACATCACAAAAAATAACAATAAGTAGAGATTTTCAAACTTTCCAAGTTCTATAAAATCATAAATTAAACATGTTAGATTAAACAAATGTAAAGAAACAATGATGTAAAATAACAAATTTTAAATTTATAAGACAAATTACTTGAATGCTCTAATGTCGATTGTAATTGGTGCTAAACATAACCAATTTTGACAATAAACAAGTGCTTGTATTATTGATGGAGATAAAAAGATTCGAAATAGATCTAATATACAACAACTAGTGTTGAAGGCTATTTTAGAAACAATTATAGATACCAGGATATCTAACACCTATTGTGCCACATTAAAAAGAATCTTATATTTTGTAGCACTACACCTACACCTGTTTTCATGGATGATTTTTCAGTTTGAGGATTCTTATGAATTGTGTTTAATGCATTTAGAAAAAGTTCTTAAAAGGTGTGAGGAGAGCAATCTTGTACTCAATTGGGAAAAGTGTCATTTTATAGTGACACCTGGCATTGTCTTAGGTCACATTGTCTCTTCAAAAGGGATAGAGGTAGATGAGTCAAAAGTTGAAGTCATTCAAAAATTACCTACCCCTAGGACTGTGAAAGATGTGAGATCCTTTTTAGGACACACTGGTTTTTATCGAAGATTCATTAATTCTTTTAGTACCATTGCCAAACCATTATGTAGTTTGTTGTCACAAGATGTCCAATTTGATTAGACATCAAAATGTCAAGAAGCTTTTGAAAAGCTTAAAGGGTTGTTGACCACTACACCAATCATGCAAGCTCCTGATTGGTCTTTACCATTTGAACTGATGTGTGATGCTAGTGATTTTGCGGTAGAGGCTGTTTTAGGGCAAAGAAAAGATAAGAAGCCTCATTTCATTTATTATGCTAGCAAGACTTTGAATAATGCTCAATTGAATTACACCACAACTGAAAAAGAACTCTTAGTTGTGGTCTTTGCTTTAGACAAGTTTAGGTCTTATTTGGTTGGATCTCTTGTTGTTGTTTTCACTGATCATGTAGCATTGAAATACTTGCTCACAAAACAAGATGCCAAGCCACGTTTGATTCAATGGATCCTCCTACTCCAAGAGTTTAACCTTGAAATTCAAGATAAAAAGGGAGTAGAGAATGTAGTGGCTGATCATTTGTCGTCTTTCAAGCTATGAGACCATAATTGATTAATCTCCAATAAATGAACTCTTTGCTGATGAAAATTTATTCTTTGCAGGTACTGTCTCCTACATTGGCTCTCCATGGTATGCTGACATAGCAAATTACCTGCCACAAGTCAAATTCCTTTTCATTGGTCTAAATTTGACCAACAAAAATTTTTGTGCAACGTGTATGCCTTTTTTTGGGATGACCCCTACCTATTTAAATACTAGGGGTGAGCAAAAAAACCGATAAACCGATTAAATCGAGAAAATCAGAAAAAAATAACCGAAAAAACCGAACCGAAAAAAAAACCGAACTAACCGATTAAAAAATTACAAAAAAATTCCGGTTCGGTTCGGTTTCGGTTTTCAAAGTTTGAACCGAACCGAACCGGTTCAACCAAACCAGCACTTAAAAAAAAAACACCTATAAATAGGATGCTTTTTCTAACCCTAAACCTAAAGTTAAACTTTGCTCTCTACATTCTCTAGCCGCCTCTCCCCTTCTTCTCTATGCATCTCTCATTCTCTCCCCTCCCTCCCTCTGTGCCTCCCCCCCCTCCCTTTCTCTATGCATCTCTCTATTCCCTTTCTCTTTGCATCTCTCCTCTTTGATTGGAGAAGGAGACTGAGTTGGTGCAACAGAGTTGGATCGGTCGCCATTGAAAGCGAGTTTAGGGTTTTTTCTTTGCAGGTGTGTGGCGGCGGCTCCAAAACAAAGTGAAGGGAAGATTGGAGAGGAAAAAAGGGGGATTTTTTTAATTAGTGTGAAAGGGTTTGGCCCTTCCTCTTTGATTTGTTTCCTCTTGTTTAAATAATATTGTTCTGATGATTTTACATTTTAATAACAGATATCTTTTGATTTTTTCTTTGTTTTTTTTCCCTCCAGTCAAATGACTTGTGTTCTTTCCTTTTGTTTTGTGTATTTTTTTGCAAGGTTTAATTCTTGGGCAAAGATCTACAAAAAGAAAATCGGGATTGAATTTTCTGGAGATCATGGATGCCCAACCAGTTAAAAAAAGTGTCATACTTGTTGAGAAAACCAAGATTTCTCAGAAAATAAGCATAGAAAGCACAGATCTGTAAAATTAGAAATAAAACGAAAATAAAATCCTTGAAAAAATTTGATCAATGAAAAAAACCAGAAATAATTTTCGGTTGAAGTTGGTTTGGAAGGGAAAAAACCCGAACCAAACCGAACCGAACATGGTCGGTTTGAACCGGTTTTCGGTTCGGTTCGGTTCAAAAAATTAAAAAAAAAATTCGGTTTGGTTGTTTATTTTGGCCCAAAACCAGACCGAACCGAAAATGCTCACCCCTATTAAATACTGCCCTGACCAAATTGTTAGGCAGTGCATCCCTAATAATAAAATTCCAAGTGTCATTAATTTTTGTCATGCATTAGCCTGTGGTGGGCATTTCTCTTCCAAGAAAACCACTGCCAAGATCTTGCAGTGTGGTTTTTATTGGCCCACCATGTTTAAAGATGTTCATGCCTTCTGTGTTACATGCGATCAATGCCAACGACTAGGTAACCTCACTCGGCGTAACATGATACAGCTTAATCCTATTCTTGTTTTGGAAATATTTGATTGTTAGGAGGATTGATTTTATGGGACCTTTTCCAAGGTCATTTGGTTACCAATTAATCATTGTAGCGGTTGTTTATATGTCTAAATAGGTGGAGGCCATTGCATCTCGAACCAATGATCATCGAGTTGTGGTTAAATTCTTGAAAAAAAAATATTCTCTCGTTTTGGCATGCCCCGAGCTATGATTAGTGATGGGGGAAAGCATTTTTGTAACAAGCCTGTTGGGATTTTGATGAGAAAATATGGTGTCATTCACAAGGTCAATACCCCCTATCACCCATAGACTAGTGGCCAAGCCGAGTTGGCAAATAAGTAATTCAAGAACATTTTAGAGAAAACAGTCAATCCAAACCGTAAAGATTGGTCCCTACGAGTTGTAGGCATATCGCACTACTTACAAGACCTCTTTAGGAATGTCTCTTTATAGGCTAGTCTATGGAAAGTCTTGTCATCTCCCTGTTGAGATTGAGCACTGTGCATATTGGGCCATCCAGCAATTCAATGACAATGAAAACAAGGTTGGCAAAAATAGAAAGCATCAATTGGATGAATTAGAGGAGCTGAGAAATGATGCATTTGAAAATGCAAAACTTTCAAAACATAAGATGAAAGCTTTGCATGATAAACATATTCTTAGAAAATCCTTTTATGTTGGTCAAAAGGTTCTTTTGTATAATTCACGATTACATCTCTTTCCTAAAAAGTTGAGGACAAAATGGATTGATCCATTTGTGATTAAATCCATCTCTGAGCATGGTGCATTTGAGGTAGAAAACCTTATCTAGAAAACTTTGGCTGCAGTTGAGACATTGGATCTTCAAGATCAAATACCATTGTAGTATCAAAAGTAATGAGTATTTATTTTTATTTTATTTGTTTTTCTTATTCATGCATTAGGGACAATGCCTTATTTTAAGTTGGGGGGTGTGAGGTTCTTTATTTTTTTTAAAAAAAATTGATATTTTCTTTTAGTTATGATATGCAGGTTCAAAAAAAAATCAAGCAAGATGTCAGCTCATGTCCAATTCAGTCAGACATTCATCCTTTAAAAAAAAAAAAGGAGTAACAATTTTCTAATCTTTATACTTTTCTTCTCTTCTTTTTTTTACATTGAGGATAATGTAAAACTTAATTTTATATATTTGATTATGTTAAATGCTTGAGATGACCATGCTTGTTTGAAAAAAAAAAAAAACTTGCATTCGTACGTGAATGAGACTTGTTTAGGATCAACATTACATTTTTGGATTCATTATTGTGTTGAACATTGCATGCTTTAATTTGGGAAAGATAATATCTTAAAAAGCAAGATATAACATACTTTTTTTTTTTTTTAAGATTATTGAAGTACATCTTTCCTTGTAAAAGTTGTGTAATTATGCATAAAAGATGTGTTATGCTTTACTTGTGATCATCCCTTTTGACCTAGTCCTAAACAACGTTTAAGTAAATAGAGTAATAATTATTAGACAAATAAATAAATAAATGTGTACAAAGTTCTATCTACTCCAATGTTTTGAGTTGCTCAGTAACTAAGGGTATTCATTACAAATGTTTATCTTTACGTCAAACGGTAGCTTGAAATATGAGCATGCAAAAGCACTTCAAGTTTGTGACTTTGTGAGTAACCGGGTGCATTCATCACAAATGTTTGTATTCGCGTAAAAAAGAAAGTGACCACTTAAAGACAAAATAAATATATATATATCTATATCTAGTTTGCTACCTTGTTTTTAGCGGTGAGAAGGGAAGATTACAAATTGAGTTTTCGCGTGAATCAATTATGTTGGTTGCATTATAAATACGATTGAATTTGGAATTTTGTATGGATGTTTGATTTAGAGAATGTGAGTATGCTTATTTTTCTTTATTCGCTATTGTGTATACTAAATTAAAAATATCAATGTTTGCATGAGAGGTCCTTCAAGTGTGATGAGTCAAACCTAATTATGGTTATTATTATTCTTTTTATTTCAAAGGTTTTATGTTTTGTTTTGCTTGAGGACTAGCAAAATTTAAGTTAGGGGTTGTGATTGTGCATCAAAAGTATCATTAAGTCTCTTATTTTACATATGTATTTATTGTTTTTATTTGGGTTTTTTATAATAATTGATTTGCTTTTCAGTAATGAAGTTTCTTTTAATGTTTTCATAGGTTTTTGGAGCTTAAATGAATTATTTCAGAAAATTCAACGTGGGAATTCGAAACAAAGAATTGAAGAGAAATTTAGTTGAAGATTGAAGCAAATCTTGGTTCAAATAAGTGCTCCAAATTTGCCCAAAAAATCAATTATATTCCTATTCTAGAAAGGATTATCATATGATCTATTTCAAGCCCAAACTTGCCTTATGTTGTGTGCAAACTTCAACCATCAAACACTCAAGGTTTCAATGTAAATCTTAGCCCAAATAATAGGTACATTTATATCCTTATTTGATGCTTAAATTAAGCCCCAAATCAGCCTCAAAATCAGCCCAAGTACAATCCATGATCTTACATGTCCACATAACAAATAATATTTGATTTATTATGGGTAATTCATTGATCCAAGAAGGCAAGCACATGGATGGAAAGCTGGAGGGTACATTGTCACATTATTTTGGATCAAAAAGAAGAAAAAGACACCTCATAAAGGTGGAAGAAAAACGTGCACCAAAGTGTTCTCCATGCTATCCTGATTTGATTTTCCAGAACACCTTTTGGTGTTATGTCCATAACTTTTGACTCAGATGTCCAAATGAGTTATGCTTTAATGATCTGGAAACCTAACAGAATGGCCTATTAAGATGTCTCTAATAGCCATCTCCTCGAGGCTTCTAAGAGGGTTGAATTGTTGTCCAAAGTTAGAGTGAGATCTGTGTTAGAATTTTTACTGAAATTGTGTTGTGATCTTCTTTGTAGACTTTGGTTCTTTAATTAGTAAAACTTATTATTTCAGTTTGATTCAAGTTATTTCATGTTTATTAAAGTGTTCTTATATATAATCATGGTTGGCTAATCTCTTTCTTGGATCCAAATCAAGGATGGTGGTGGTTGAGGTGAGTTCTTTTAAGATATGAATGAATCTTAATGTTTATGTTCTCGTTTTCTTCATGAATGTTTTATATTGCAAAGAAATTTTAGAAATCATTTAGATAATGTTATAATCTTGAATTTTTATGCACAAACCTTAGTTTTGGTATAAAGATTACTTGATTCAATGTCTTACTTAATATGAAAGTACTTGTTCATTCTTAAGCAATACTCAATCTTCATCTTTTTAAACTTCATTGTAATATCTTCCGATCTAATACCGCCATCGTTGATATTAGGTTGAGTTATCTTATATATATGTTGAAGGAATCACCAATACATCACTATTAAAATTGATTTGGACCACGACTTACTTTTTCTTGTCATTTAAAATCTAATTACACTTTTTCATCTTTGAAAACAAATCCATCAATTATTTTAAATCAAGTTATTGTTAATTTAATTTTTTTTTAGTTTTTTTTTTTTTACCTAGCTTAATTTCCAAATCTAGCTCTCTGTGGATATGACCTCGATCTTACCGAGTTAATTGCTACATCGCACACTCGTGCACTTGCGAGTTAAAACAAGCGGTTCATAAAAAGCGATCAAGCAATTTTACTGAAATGTTTGAGGTACTGAAGGGCCCTCATTTCAGTAATGTTTGAGATACTAAAGAGCCCCTCATTTCTCCATTCAAAATTTAGGTGGTTCCTCCATCCAGGATTATAGGTCTCAAAGTAAGGATTGCCTACTTGGTTTGAAAATGGCTTTCTAACATTACTTGAATCAGAAGTTTGGTCATATAACGTTTCCTTGAAGGCTGGAATGGTAGGACACTCAGTTGTCCTATGCCCTCACAAACAACACAACTTTTCTCTTGTTGTTTACTCATGACATGCACTTTTTTTTTTTTTTTTATCTCAAGAGACTTTACTTTCCTAGCCAATGAGGCTAATCTAGCATTGAGGTCATCAGTCTCTTTCAATTGGAACTTTCCACTTGAATGAAAAATGGTGTTTCTAGACTCAACATGAAGTGGGAGAGAAGTCTCCCATTGCTTTGTGTTCTTAGCCAATTGATCAAAAAAAATCAAAGGCTTCACTTGGTTCTTTGTCATAAAACTCACCATTACACATGGTTGACACTAGCTTTTTAAAATCTGTGGTAAAAGAGTCGTAGAAGAAACTCACTAACCTCCACATCTCAAAACCATAGTGGGGGCATGCGTTTAACAAGTCTTTGAACCTTTCCCAAGCTTGGTGAAATGACTCATTTGGACTACAAGAAAAAATCATCATTTGATGTTGTAAGGCTATCATCCTATGAGTGGGGAAGTATTTTTTCAAAAATTCAGCTTGCATTTCTCTCCATGTACCTATAGACCTAGGACGCAAGGAGTTTAGCCAAAGTTTGGCTTTATCCTTTAGAGAGAAAGGGAACAATTTAAGCCGGATAGTTTTCTCGGTGCATGTTCTATTAATAAAAGTATTACATACCTCCTCAAAGTCCTTAATTCGTAAAATTTATGGAATCACCCGCAAAGTATAAATTCACTAACAAATTTACTCAAGATTGAGGTTGTATGTATGGATTTTCAGAATTCATACCATGAAATGTGGAAAGAAGTTGGATCATGCCTAATTTCAAATTGAAAGCTTGTTGTTTAAGAGGTAAGATGATACACGAAGGTGTACTTTGTCTAGCTGGGTGAAGATACTCTTTAAGAGTTCAAAAATTAGGTTGATCATTAAATTGTGGAGGTCCATTACCTTGAACACTCCCTTTACCCTTTACATCTTCAACATTAGCCATGATAAGGAAAAAAAATATATAAAAATTATATGAATATAAAAGGAAAGGAAAAATAAAATAAAAAAAGAAGATTGCAAATAAAAGTAAATAAAACATAAAAGATAAAGTAATAGCACAAAAATAACAATATAACAAATTAAGAAATTCACATTCCAACTAATAAGCAATATTAACAACAATAAACATTAAAAGATAATTATAACAAGCATGAATAAAAAGACAATAATACCGGCCAATCACTTCAGACAATAAATATTAGAAAAATAATCACAACAAAATAATAATAATAAAAAAAAAAAAAACAAGAGGCGGTAAAACCAGCCTTATAATATAAACAATAAATATTATAAACTAATTAGAATAGAAATTAAAGGAAAAACGGTTGAACCACCCAAAATCCAACAATTAGTACTCCAGTCTACGGTCCAATATCTAAAAAGTTGAGGTCACTTTTTTTTTTTTTAGGCGGTAGAACCAACCATTTGATATATATATATATATATATATATATATATATATATATATATATATATATTCCAATAATCAAAACTAAATTTGTTACCTTTGCTTAGCTCTCTGGCAACGACGCCAAAATTGCTTGACCGTTTTTTATGATTGGCTTGTTTTAACTCACAAGTGCACGAGTGTGCGCTGTAGCAATTAACTCGGTAGGTCATATCCACAGAGAGCTAGATCTGGAAATTAAGCTAGGTAACAAAAAAAACTCAAAAGAAATTAAATTAACAATAACTTGATTGAAAATAATTGATGGATTTGTTTTCAAAGATGAAAAGGTGTAACTAGATTTTAAATGACAAGAAAAATTTAGTCTTGGTCCAAATCAATTTTAATGATGATGTATTGGTGATTCCTTCAACATATATATAAAGATAACTCAACCTAATATCAACGATGGTGGTATTAGATCGGAAGATATTACAATAAAGTTTAAAAAGATGAAGATTTATTATTGATTAAGAATGAACAAAAACTTTCATATTAAGTAAGACATTAAATCAATCAATCTCTATACTAAAACTAAAGTTTGTGAATAAAAATTCAAGATTATAACATTACATAAATGATTTCTAAAATTTCTTTGCAATAATAAAACATTCATGAAGAAAATGAGAACATAAACATTAAGATTCATTCATATCTTAAAGAACTCACCTTAACCACCATCATCCTTGATTTGGATCCAAGAAAGATAATAGCCAACCATGATTATATATAAGAACACTTTAATAAACATGAAATAACTTGAATCAAATTGAAATAATAAGTTTTACAAACTAAAGAACCGAAGTCTACAAAGAAGATCACAACACAATTTCAGTAAAAATTCTAACACAAATCTGACTCTAACTTTGGACAGCAATTCGACCCTCTTAGAAGCCTCGAGGAGATGGCTATTAGAGACATATTTATAGGCCGTTCTGTTAGCTTTCAAGAGTATTAAAGCACAACTCATTTGGACATCTGAGTCAAAAGTTATAGACATAACACCGAAAGGTGTTCTAGAAAATCAAATCAGAATAGCTTAAAGAACACTTTGGTGCACGTTTTTCTTCCACCTTTATGAGCTGTCTCTTTCTTCTTTTTGACCTAAAATAATGTGACAATGTCCCCTTCAGCTTTCCATCTATGTGCTTGCCCTTTTGAATCAATGAATTACCCAAAATAATCAAATATTATTTGTTGTGTGGACATGTAAGATCATAAATTGTGCTTGGACTGATTTTGAGGCTGATTTAGGGCTTGTGATTGTGCATCAAAAGTATCATTAAGTCTCTTATTTTACATATATATATATTGTTTTTACTTGGGTTTTTTATAACAATTGATGTGTTTTTTAGTAATGAAGTTTCTTTTAATGTTTCCACAGGTTTTTTGAGTTTAAATGAATTATTTCAGAAAATTCAACGTCGGAATTCGGAACAATGAATTGAAGAGAAATTTAAATGAAGATTGAAGCAAATCTTAGTTCAAATAAGTACTCTAAATTTGCTCAAAAAATTAATTATATTTCTATTCTAGAAAGGATTATCATATGATTTATTTCAAGCCCAAACTTGCCTTATATTGTGTGCAAACTTCAACCATCAAACACTCAAGGTTTCAATGTAAATCTTAGCCCAAATAATAGGTACATTTGTATCCTTATTTGATGCTTAAATTAAGCCCCAAATCAGACCTAAATCAGCCTTAAAATCAGCCCAAGCACAATCCATGATCTTACATGTCCACACAACAAATAATATTTAATTTATTTTGGGTAATTCATTGATCCAAGAAGGCAAGCACATGGATGGAAAGCTGGAGGGTACATTGTCACATTATTTTGAATCAAAAAGAAGAAAAAGACACCTCATAAAGGAGGAAGAAAAACGTGCACCAAAGTGTTCTCCATGCAATCCTGATTTGATTTTCCAGAACACCTTTCGGTGTTATGTCCATAACTTTTGACTCAGATGTCCAAATGAGCTATGCTTTAATGATCTGGAAAGCTAACAAAATGACCTATAAATATGTCTCTAATAGCCATCTCCTCGAGGCTTCTAAGAGGGTCGAATTGCTGTCCAAAGTTAGAGTTAGATTTGTGTTAGAATTTTTACTGAAATTGTGTTGTGATTTTCTTTGTAGACTTTATTTCTTTAGTTTGTAAAACTTATTATTTCAGTTTGATTCAAGTTATTTCATGTTTATTAAAGTGTTTTTATATATAATCATAGTTGGTTATTCTCTTTCTTGGATCCAAATCAAGGATGATGGTAGTTAAGGTGAGTTCTTTTAAGATATGAATGAATCTTAATGTTTATGTTCTCGTTTTCTTCATGAATGTTTTATTATTGCAAAGAAATTTTAGAAATCATTTAGGTAATGTTATAATCTTGAATTTTTATGCACAAACCTTAGTTTTAGTATAAAGATTGTTTAATTCAATATCTTACTTAATATGAAAGTACTTGTTCATTCTTAAGCAATAGTCAATCTTCACCTTTTTAAACTTCATTGTAATATCTTCCGATCTAATATCACCATCGTTGATTTTAGGTTAAGTTATCTTATATATATGTTGAAGGAATCACCAATACATCACCATTAAAATTGATTTGGACCAAGACTAAATTTTTCTTGTCATTTAAAATCTAGTTCCACTTTTTCATCTTTGAAAACAAATCCATCAATTATTTTCAATCAAGTTATTGTTAATTTAATTTCTTTTGAGTTTTTTTTATTACCTAGCTTAATTTCCAGATCTAGCTCTCTGTGGATATGATCTCAATCTTACCGAGTTAATTGCTACATCGCACACTTGTGCACTTGCGAGTTAAAACAAACCGATCATAAAAAACGATCAAGCAATTTTGGCCCCGCTGCCAGGGAACTAGCAAGCAAAGGTAACAAATTTAGTTTTGATTATTGGAAAACAAATATATATATATATATATATATATATATATATATATATATATATATATATATATATATATATATAATTAAATGGCTAGTTCTACCGCCTAAAAAAAAATTGACCTCAACTTTTAAGATATTGGACTGTGGACTGGACTACTAATTGTTGGATTTTGGTTGGTTCAACCATTTTTCCTTTAATGTCTATTCTAATTAGTTTCTAATATTTATTGTTTATATTATAAGGCTGGTTTTACCGCCTCTTTTTTATTTTATTTTATTTTATTGTTTTGTTGTGATTATTTTTCTAATATTTATTGTCTGAAGTGCTTGGCCGGTTGTACCGTATTTTTATTCATGCTCATTATAATTATCTTTTAATGTTTATTGTTGTTAATATTGCTTATTAGTTGGAGTATTTGTTCTATTTTTATTTTTGTGCTATTACTTTATCTTTTACGTTTTATTTACTTGTATTTGCAATCTTTTTCTTTTTTTTTCCCTTTCCTTTCATATTCATATAATTGTTATATTATTATTTTATTTTATTTTATTTTCTTATCATGGCTAATATTGAAGATGTAGCGGGTGAAAGGAGTGTTCAAGGTAATGGACCTCCACAATTCAATGATCAACCTAATTTTCAAACTCTTAGAGAGTATCGTCACTCAGCTAGACAAAGTATACCTTCTTGTATCATCTTACCTCTTAACCAACAAGCTTTCAATTTGAAACCGAGCATGATCCAACTTCTTCCCACATTTCATGGTATAGATTCTTCCCACATTTTATACTTCGCAGGTGATTCCACAAATTTTACGAATTAAGGACTTTGAAGACGTATGTAATACTTTTATTGATAGAACATGCACCGAAAAAACTATCCGGCTTAAATTGTTCCCATTCTCTCTAAAGGATAAAGCCAAGCTTTGGCTAAACTCCTTGCGTCCTAGGTCTATAGATACATGGAGAGAAATGCAAGCTGAATTTTTGAAAAAATACTTCCCCACTCGTAGGACGACAGCCTTACAACATCAAATGATGATTTTTTCTTGTAGTCCAAATGAGTCATTTCACCAAGCTTGGGAAAGGTTCAAAGACTTGTTAAATGCATGCCCCCCCATGGTTTTGAGATGTGGAGGTTAGTGAGTTTCTTCTACGTCTCTCTTACCGCAGATTTTAAAAAGCTAGTGTCGACCATGTGTATTGGTGAGTTTTATGACAAAGAACCAAGTGAAGCCTTTGATTTTTTTTGATCAATTGGCTAAGAACACAAAGCAATGGGAGACTTCTCTCCCACTTCATGTTGAGTCTAGAAACATCATTTCTCATTCAAGTGGGAAGTTCCAATTGAAAGAGACTGATGTCCTCAATGCTAAATTAGCCTCATTGGCTAGGAAAGTAGATTCTCTTGAGATAAAAAAAAAAAAAAATGCATGTCATGAGTGAACAACAAGTGAGAGCAAAGGGCATAGAACAACTGAGTGTCATACCATTTCAGCCTTTAAGGAAGTGCTATATGGCCAAACTTCTTATTCAAGTAATTTTAGAAAGCCATTTTCAAACCAAGTAGGCAATCCCTACTTTAAGACCTATAATCCTGGATGGAGAAATGAGGGCTCTTCAATACCTCATTGATATTTTACGAATTAATATTTTGTTCAAGAATATTTTAGATTCTTTTATTCAAGAATTCAATAGGGAGTCAAACACATATAATTAATATTTTGGATTGACGTCCAGATATCAATTGTTAAACACTCTCGTTGATTGCCAATTGAGAGCTTTCTTTAATTTATCTTCTTATCTATATAAGTTTTCAAACAATCTTTTTAAATCATCAAACATCAAATGAGAAGAAATTTTAAATTTAGGTTGGCAACAAAAAGATTTAAATCATTGATTCTCTACAAAGTTAAATCATTTTTGTTAAGGCTTTTCAACTGCCTTAATAGTCATTAAATTTTCCTCTCCCTTGCCAACCCCTTTTTATTTTAGGACTTAAATTCTAAAATCAAAGTTCTTTTATTCAAATCAATCACAAAAGAAAATTTTTTATATACACCTAGATGACTTCAGATGTTACTTATCTCATTAAGTATAGTATAATAACTATAGTCTTTCTCACAATACATGCATGCGAGCTTTAGAATCACTATCAAATTTGTTAAAGTGATTCTAAATTTGAGAAATTTTTTATTAGATCTAAAAGGTTGATGATTGTTACCTTCAGTATTACTATTTGTACTAGAGGTAGTAATCGGAACAGATGAAGGATTGAGTTCCAAACTTAAAGGATTTGATTTCTTTGGTATAGGATTTTTGTAATTATCTATCTGGAAAAAAAAAACAATAATAATAATATGTATTAACTAATAATTAACAGCAACCAATTAAGTATTAACAGTATATTACAAGCTAAAAAATTCCAAAAATTACATCCACCCAAATGAATCTAGCATTAATATATATTAACATTAGGTTAATCACAAAATCCTTCATCAAAACCAACAAATTTATATTAATAGTAAATTTAATCAAAGAAAAAAAAAAGAATAATTAAACAATCTAGTATTAATATATATTAATATTATGTTGGTTCATTATCATGGATCATCAAAACCCATAAATTTATATTAACAATAAGTTTAATCAAAGAAAAAAAATAATCAAACAATATAGCATTAATATCTGTTAAGTTAGGTTAGATAAAACCTGAAAATAGGTTGCGCCGAGTCACTGAATACTTCTTCATTTTTTCTTTTCTTTTTTTGGTATCAAAACAAAATACTTCGTCAAAACCCAATTTGAACCTGAAAAAGCCTTTAAGATTACAAAATTAAAATCAGCAATCAATTAAAAAAAAAAAACATACCATGTTTGCAAGAGAATAAAGAGAACAGAGGAGAGGAGAAGAGAGAGGAGAGAAACGAGTCATGAACTCATGGTGACTGTCAAGAGAAAGGAGAAAAAATAATACAGTTACTAATTAAATTAATACATTAAATTAAATGAAATAATTAAGAAATTTCAAAAGCGATTAAGAAAAACCCTAACTACTAATTACAATCCAAGTTATGAGAAATTAAAAAAGAAAATTGAAGATTGCCTTAAAATTGATGGATTGGGTCTTCGATCAAAAAAGATGAATGAAAGAGGGGCAAGGGGGGTGGGGAGGTGCAGCTGCTGCCAAAAAGGAACAATCGAGGATAGAGGAGATGCTGCTAGCAGCTGCTGTCAAAGGAAAAGGGGTGGAATGTTTTAGGGTTATTTTGGTTTTTAAATTGGTTTCTTCAGTTTTTTCTTGCAGCTGGTGTTTTCAGTTAATTTGTTTTTTAAGTTTTCTCAGTTGGTTGGTTTTTTTGAACACCTCTCAAAGTAATTAGAAATCTGCAGAAGTCGAGAAAGATAATGCACTAAATGGGTGGAAGGAAAAAAGAAACTTATGAATGAATTTCTCAGAGAACAGGGTCACAAATGGCATAGGACATACTTTGCTTCCTCAAAATACACATCCAGGAAAATCAGAATACCCACAATATCATAATTCGACAGTAATATCATGGTTTAAGAAGAAGAGAAAAATATACCATTGCGAGTTGTTCGGCCATGCCATGGTTCAATTCCTCAAAACTGTAGTTTCCCCAATTTTCATGGTTGTTTATGACAGCATGAAGAGATTGTTAGCACAGGCACAGAAACAATTACACAGATTTGCAGAATATTTCAAGAATATGAACTTGAATACATCTGAAAAAAATTTGCAGTTCTAGAACTGCAGTTCCTTTCTCTGAACAAGCAAGCAATCTAAGCAATCACATCAATTCTTCAATTAAGGGCTGGCCAATTGTTTCATCTTTATAATTAGAAACTTGACCAAAGTTTATAATTCTTTTATTCAAGTTTCAACCATTATCAATCCAATGGGCAGTCAAACACGTATAATTAATATTTTGGATTAATATCCAGATACAAGGTTTTCAAAAACACAATTTTGACATGGCACGGAAAATGCAAAATAAACTTGGATCATAAAATCGTAAAATCGTAAGGAAGTTTTTTTCATACATAGTTCAAGCACCTTAAAATACATGCTTCAAATAAAAATTCATACTCAAATCAGCCCTGGAATCAATCCAAACATAATATGATTCTAATTAAATTTTTGTTAAAAAAGAAGAACCATAATACATGTGTTAAAATCTGCAATGATAACAAAACTCACTATAATATTCTCATTCAGCAACTAAACAATTAAATCCATGCATGGCAGTCCCCAAAATATACTAAATCTGCAATGATAAAAATCAAAAGGGAAGACCAAAAACTTATTTCTCCGATTCAAATGACAAAGAGTATAAATAGAGAAATTCTCCGATTCAATAATAATTGACATCTCAATTATTTTTTATTCTCTCCAGTCTCCACCATTATTACTTGTCAAACATACTTGTTAACGGCATTGAGAGCTTTCTTTAATTTACCTTCTCATCTACATAAATTTTCAAACAATCTCTTTAAATCATCAAACATCAAACAAGAATGAACATTAAATTTAGGTTGCATTATCCAACACGAAGATTTAAAACATTGATTCTCTACAAAGTTAGATCATTTTTGTTAGGACTTTTCAACTGCCTTAATAGTCATCAGATTTTCCTCTCCCTTGCCAACCACCCTTCATTTGCCAACATCCATTCATTTTAGGGCTTAGGTTTTAAAACCAAAGTTTTTTGCTTCAGATCAATCATGAAGATAATGAAGCATGGGCCATAGTAAAACCAAAATATGATATGATCACTTTAAAAAACCCAAATAATGCATCATTAGCATGGGCCATAGTAAAACCAAGACTAAATATTTACCTCAATGCATTTCTCTCAACACAGCTTCCTCTCCAGCAGCCTTAGCTCTTAGCACTCTTGATGGAGATGATGCAGATGCTCCTAAGCAAGAAACTTGAATAAATCTGATGATGCCTCCATGTTCTCTTGAAATCTGCAGAAGTCGAGAAAGATAATGCGCAGTAAATGGGTGGAACTTCTGAATGAATTTCTCAGAGAACAGGGTCACAAATGACAGAGACCTAAGATAATAAGATAACATAGGACATACTTTGCTTCCCCAAAATACATCCAGGAAAATCAGAATACCCACAATATCATAATCCGACAGTAATATCATGGTTTAACAAGAAGAGAAAAATATAACATTGCGAGTTGTTCGGCCATGCCATGGTTCAATTCCTCAAAACTGTAGTTTCCCCAATTTTCATGGTTGTTTATGACTGCATGAAGAGATTGTTAGCACATGCACAGAAACCATTACTCAGATTTGCAGAATATTTCAAGAACATGAACATAAATACATCTGCAAAAATTTTGCAGTTCTAGAACTGCAGTTCCTTTCTCTGAACAAGCAAACAATCTAAGCAATTACATAAATTCTTCAATTAAGGGCTGGTAGAAAAGCCTGTACGCCTCCATAACTTCAAGATACCACATTGCTCCGGCAATGCCCAAAGATCAACCATCCTACGAACCTAAAATTAGAAAATAAACTGCTATTATCCACACGATCAGAGTCTGTTCAAAATGAATTCTTTGCAAGTATTTGATTGAAATTTGTGGGATCAATTAGTAAATTTTATCAAACTATGTATAAAAACAAATTGTTCGCAAGTATATATCAATCAATTTAATGTTTTTTTCAAATAAAAAGCAATTTGAAAACCTGTTAAATAAAAAAATCGGGGGATCAATTCGTAAATTTATCTTAATCACAGGAGTCTCACCAGGACGGACAAAGTACCCTCGAATTACCATCACATACATCCCTGTACAATTCAAAAATACACCCAAGAAAAACAGAGCGGTCTATATATGCTAAAATGTGCCAAAAGAAAACATAAATAAGAAAGGAAAAGGGGTACCTAAGTCCCAGTGACGGAGACGGAAGTCGCCAGAAAGGCAAAGCTCGATGACACCAGTGCCGTCATCGAGAAGGAGACGGCCGCCACCGTCGTTGGAAACCAAAATTCCCTGTAGAACAACAGAAAGGAATTACATGGAGGAGGGGTAAAATGGAGAACCGGTAAAAAGAGAAGAGGAGGAACCTGTAGCCAGGCGCGTTGTAAGAGAATGCCGCCGAGAGTCGAGGCGTTTTGAGAAGGAGCGTAGCAATAGAAATGACCTCTAATGATCCGGCAAATAAGGTAGACCCAGGTACGCCTGGGACTGGATTGCATCCTTGCTTGTTCCAATCCTAGCTCTTCTCACAGGCGTCTTTCAATTGGACACGCAGTAGCTTAAGCGCTGCTAGACTGTAGTCCA
Source organism: Populus tomentosa (assembly GCA_018804465.1). Classification (NCBI taxonomy): domain Eukaryota; kingdom Viridiplantae; phylum Streptophyta; class Magnoliopsida; order Malpighiales; family Salicaceae; genus Populus; species Populus tomentosa. The sequence continues at coordinate 21,283,527 of CM031971.1, read as the reverse complement.
TCTCCTGATCTCCACCGATTCCTCCTCCTCCCTCTCTTCTCTACTCTCTTCTCTGCATATAGAAATTTAAACAAAAAATACACCCCAGAAACAAAAATCAATTTATGACACCAATTATAATCATTTGTCACTACAAATTTGCAATCTCGACTCAAAATCAACAACAAGAACAACCCATTTGAGCTTTCAATCACTTTTACACATAACAATTAGGATGAAAGAAAACAACAATTCTGAAAAGAGAAAACATTTTTTCCCAAATAATGTAAAACAAAGCAAAATTCTAAACCGCAAGAGACCATTCCCAACTTAAGAGACAATAAAGTGACCGATGAACATACGGAAACAGAGAGAGAGAGGAGTAAGTTACCGTTAGGATTCAGCTGGAAAGAGAAGTGAAAGATTAAAGAGTAGTGGGCTTTGTAGGGTTTATGAATGTGTTTGGCTCAGTGGTGTGGTGGTTTTTTGTTAAAAATATAATACTTTTTAAATACAAATCATATCTTTAAAAACAATAAAAACATAATTTTTACTAAAAAAAAAACACAAACTACCTCTCATTCAAACACATTCTATGTTGTCGTTGAAAACTAGAAGCCTATCAAGTAGAGAACTTCAAAGAGATAAAATGAGAAAATGGCTCCTAGACTAGACTAGATGCTGTGGTAGTCGTGGGCCGGGCCTTCCTGGTCCAATAATAACAATAAACTTTTTTCTTTTCTTTTTTTAAGTGGAGAACAAGAATAATTTTCGGTGGTTTTTACTTTTCGTTCCGATTCAAGGTTTACTTATTATTTATTCTAAGATTTTTTTTTTATATAAAAAAACTAATTTCATCCATGACTTGATAATTGTAAACTTTAAATGATGTTGTGCTTATAACTTTTACTTGGTTTCTTCTATGGTCTCATAATAATAAATTTCAATAAGTTTCAAACTTATTATTATTATTATTATGAGACCATAAAAGAAAAAACATTACACTAATAAATAAAAAATACAATGGAATGGATTGAAATAGTTCATTACATTTTTATTTTTATTTTTTTACAACTCTTTTACTAATGTAAGGGAGACCTTCATACATAGTTTTGAAACCCGGATCGGTCTGGTGGGTCGATTAGAAACCCAGCCGATCTGGGTCTGGGATCAGTCAGGGTTTAAATAAATACCCGATGGAGAGTTGACCCTATAAAATCCGGTCAACTCGGAATTCAAAATACCCGGATACACCCGGTTAAAAACCAAACTTTACATATATATATATATATATATATATATATATATATATATGAAACTACATCGTTTGGGCCTTTTAAAAAGCCAAAACAATGAAAACAAATAGCATAATCATATAAGAAAACCAAAATGAATAGTTTCAACAAATGTAATATTACCAAAATTTGAAAGGAATTTGAAGTATCAAAAACCAAGGTTTTTTGTTTTTTTTTTTTGTTGTATTTAACTTCAGCGTTGTTGAGGCTTTGCATATTTCTATATTCTTTAAAGAGTCGGCACTGGAAAATTCAGCTATGAAAACTCAAGAGTAGTAGATATACCTTTTGGAAACAAGGTTGAAATGTTGTTTGGTAAGAATTTAAAATTATTTTTTATTTAAAAAAATTTTCATGTATTTTTTATTGTTTTGACATAATAATATTGAAAATAAATTTAAAAAATAAAAAATATATATTATTTTAATATATTTTAAAAAATAATTGTTTATTCCAATAACAAATCCTTCGTTTGGGCTTTGTTTTAAAATTAGATGGAAATAAGTTTATGTTTTATTTTATTTTTATATTTCAAAAATGTTTTTAAAAAATTGAGAATTTTTTATTTTTTAAAAAAATTAATATTTTTTAGTATTTTAAAATTATTTTAAGGTGCTGATATTAAAAATAAATTTTAAAAAATAAAAATATATATATTTTAAAAAGTAATGCTAAGTAAATATTAGATGGAATTCATTCTCTTTTAGAACTGGCGACCCTATATTCTAGCCTGAAGTGTACAATTGGATTGTCAATGACACTGCAGAATTTCATATGGAATCATCATGAATTACAGCGTCCCCATTTTAGCGAATTGCTTATAGATGCATAGCTGCTGCTTTGCATTTTGTGTCTAATTCATGATAATTGGTGCACATTCATCTGATCTATAACTCAATAATTAAACCAGGTCGATCATGGTTTCACAACCATGGCTTGTTAGGTTACATTTTAGTTTTTAAAATTTTAAAAAAATTATTTAAATCCATATAATTTATTTTTATTTACAAATTGGTTCTCGTTTTCAAGTTTCTTATTCTTATATTTTATAAAATTCACAATTAAATCTTTTGAAGAAAAAGAAGGGAAACCTAAATTTAACCTCTAGCATATCACACCTTATTATCAATCGGGTCTCGAATCTTTTGATCCTATCAATTTTACCCTAAACACATAATAAATTAGACAGTGTCACCTTTCGATCCATTCATTATTAATAAAAGTTAATATTCCATCTAATATACACAAACTTGTTATGTGCTAGCATCCAAAGCACCAAAACAGACCTTAAATACATTAAAAATAAAATTTTAGTTTCAAAGCATAATAAAAATTTCTCCAAAAACCATCCAACTTTTTTCTTTTCTAAAAGTTGCAAAAATGACAATGGTATGTCAGGCAATCATACAGCCCTGAAGCTACTGCTGGGCATCTACAATTCAGGTTATTCCTAACTACACAAACAATTAGGAAACTGGACACTCTTCGGAAACTTATGATGCTTAGGCTATGAACTTATTATGAACTTCATAAACTTTATAAACGATACAACTGCAATATCCCAAGTAAAACATGGTTTATTCGGATGGATGTTTCTTTCACCGTGAAAACAATGTCATTTCTTCCATGTCTTAGTTCCCTCAAGAAACCGATGGTGACATATGTGTTCCAAGTTTCCAAATAGGTGATGGACCATAAACATTTCAAAATGAAAGATCAAAGAATCTTATGGGAAAGAATCAGGGGAAACCCTTTCGCTGATTGTAGAACCAAATTGTGGGCCACCCTTACGATATGAGATGAGAAACTCAACAGGGTATCCCTTCAGCTTATGCGGTACAATCCCAAGATCATTGAATGTTAAAGCTGCAAGCCAGACCCAGAGGCAAGGAGCACAAAAGTGAGAAAAAGAATGAAACAACGCAGCAAAAAGGACAGCCTTAACTTAATGAACTAACCATTTTCTGACACAACTGAATCGATAGTAAGGGCATTGATCTCATCCAGGTTGAAGATGTTTGGAGTGGGTAATGGAAATGGAACCTTATTAATTAATACTGCTCGTGGTGTTGCAAGTGCCTGCAAACATTCAACATCCAGGTGCAATTAAATGAAATTAAGATGCCAATTAACAAGAAGTTCAACATTTCCATCTAGAAAAAACAGGCAAGAGGATGCATAGCCACAAACATATTGGTGAAAGCACGCCAAAGGTATGTTTATTTGGCATTGTGCATAATAGAAGATATCTGCTGGGTATCAGGAAGTGTGAGCATGAGAATGTGCATGCACACTCGTCGTAATAGTGATATCTGCTGAATATTAGAAGTCTGTTAGTTCCAAGACAAGCATTTTTGTATCTTCAGTACAAGTGAATTTCAGATCAAACAGCTCAAACTCGAGAAGTATCATCTCCTCAGTGCAGTTGAATCGGATACTCAATTTCAAATGACCTCCTTATGGGTAGTTCAGAGCAGTAATAAAAGCACTTTCCTCTCTGGAGTAAAAATAACTACCAGCATGCAAAAGCTCACATATTTACCTTGGCAATGGGAAAAGGAACTTTCACATATCGAGGCCATTCACGAATCACGTCATGCATAAGGTCTGCCTGCATTGCACAGAAGACTTCAGCATTTCGAGCATCTCAGTATGAAAATTAACAAAATGGGAGAGAGGTTACCAATTCATGCACGGTAAAGATTTCTGGCCCACCAAGCTCATATACTTTCCCCATACTGCTTCCATCATCTTTCAAGGCTGCAATAATTGCAGCAGCAACATCAACAACATATACAGGTTGGATTCTGCAAACAAGACCCTATTAGGAATAGAGACACAAAAAGTTCAGAAAGGTTTTTTTTTCATGCTTAATTCAAACATTATTGACATACTTGGTAGATCCATCTCCAATGAGTGGAAGAAACGAATATTTTTTTGCAAAGTGGGCCCACCGGTTCAAGATCCGATCCTCTGTACCAATCATCACAGCAGGTTTCATGACTGTTGCCTGTAACAAGTCAATGTATGTAAAAACTTAACTTTCAAAAAAACAGCTTGCTTACAACCAAGAGGGGGGAAATTGTAGAAGGTGGAGCAGTTTCTTGCATGGTCTTAAATCAGCTTCAATTTGCACCTTACAAAATGGTTGTCCAACTAATTTTTTTCCCTTCCCCTCTCCAATATGTCTTGGATACCACAGTGGACAAGATAACCTAAGCAGGACATCTACGTATTTGCATTAGGGCAGTTCCTGTTATGGGAACTTTAGAAATATCTGTAAAACAAATTGTGCAGTCTCCAGAGAAATACATGACATTCTTATAGTACCTTACATCACAGGGTACATAGTTGAAGTTATCCAAAATAAAAGGTGCTGTACCAATTCAAACCAGATTAAGAGGTTACCAATTCTAACACCCAAAATACTTCTCTAATCCCACATAGCGTTCGCAAGCACACATAAGTATTGTGTGCAATAAAGAAAATTTGATCTTCAAATAATTATGTCTGTGATTGCAATAGGCTCAAGAAAATATAAAAGCATATCAAACAATCAAAACATGAATCCAACAGGTTCCAAATGCAACCAGACAAAACACAACATATGCAACAAACCCTTGTCACTTGTGCTTTGAATCAACAAAAAACACAAGTGCATGCACAATGGAGGAAATTGGAAGAGAAGATAAAGAGGTGAAAGGAAAGGGAAGGGAACAGGCATCTCTCTTTGTTTGGCAAGAATGATAAAAGGGAAAGGAGCTTCCCCTCCAAAATAACAAAAATATTTTCATTGGAAAGTGGATAGAATAGAGGAGAATGCATACTTAAATGCATACTTCCCCATCCATACTTTTGTTGGATCAAGGTAACAAACACTTTCCACCAAAAGTACAAGCAAAATGCTCCACTCCAAAGGAGTGGTGAGGATACTTAAATATATGATGAAATTTTGCTTTTGGAGTTTGGATCCACCATAGGGCTTACAGCTAAATGACATCTCCAAAATCCCCATCTTCTTCAAAACCAAATTCACAGCCTCTATTTAACATTAAGAAACACAGCACATAAAAGGAGTGTGGGTGATAGCAACTCCTGTGCGCATGAGCCATGTATGCATCAAGATCGTTGTAGGGTTGAAACTTAGCTCCCATGATATGATCACTTAAAAAAGTCCAAAGGATGCATCATTAGCATAGGCCATGGTAAAACCAAGACTAAATATTCACCTCAGGCATTTCCCTCAAAACAGCTTCCTCTCCAGCAGCCTTAGCTCTTAGCATTCTTGATGGGGATGATGGGGATGCTCCTAAGCAAGAAACTTGAATAAATCTCATGATACCTCCATGTTCTTTAGAAATCTGCATAAGTCAAGAAAGATAATGCAGTAAATAAGTGGAAAGCAAAAGGAAACTTCTGAATGAATTTCTAAGAGAACTGGGTTACAAATGACAGAGACCTAAGATAATAAGACAACATAGGACATACATTGCTTCCTCTAAATACACATCTAGGAAAATCAGATCATCCACAATATCATAATCCAACAGTGCTATCATGATTTAAAAAGAAGAGACAAATATACCATTGCGAGTTGCTCGGTCATGCCATGGTTCAATTCCTCAAAACTGTAGTTTCTTGTCTCATGATCCCTTCCTGTCAATAATAATGCAAAACTGAGTGAGTAGATTTGCAAACTCTAAGCACTAAAAAGCTCAAAGATACTACAAGTGAAGTACTTACCAATAAGATTAATAACAACATTGGCCTTCGCCATTACAGCCTTGATAGAATTCTCATCTCTTGGGTTGTATTTCATTGGTACTATCTGAGCAAGTCAAATGACAAGATACCAACATTATCAGGAAAATCAACATGACAAAATATCCCGAAATATGCAACAATAAAAAACCGTGCTTCAGCCAGACAGTTTACATAATGAAAAACTCTATATTAATTCACCACTCTACCTGACCCAAATCACCCATCAACTTGAGGTGGCGATGACTATCCTCAGAACCTCTAAAAGGAACTAACACTTGAGAGCCCATTTTTGCTGCAGTACAATCAAGCAACATTAAGAATTACTGACCAACAAACACGCTTCAAGAGAACGATAACAAACTAATACTGCTGAAACGTAAGACTTGAATCAAGGGTAAAAAAACAAAAAAAGAACACATTTTGGATAGAAATGATCATATTAGTAGTTAAGTTACAGACATAATAGAACCACAGCAATGTACTTCCCATTCAACTCACCAAGTTGTTGCACAACATATCGACCCAGGAACCCCGTTGCTCCAAACACCGTAGCAACAATTCCACTGCACACAAAAAAAAAAAAAAAAAAAAAAAAAAAAACCTTAGCATCAAAACACAATTAATTAACCCTAAACATCAAAACAAAATTAATTAACCCTATACATTCAGACACAGTTACTTAATCATAATTAGCAAGAAAACATCTTTCTTTATCATTTCAATCGTAAAAAAAAGGAAAGGGAGACCTGACAGAGGATCTGCCACCGGTTCCCTTGCGAATAAGATGGCCTACACCTTTGGCAGCGAGAGAGGAAGCGTGTCGTGGATGATCAGCTCCATAATCTGAAGATTAATGACTAAAAAAATAAGGAAATTGAGAATTAGGGCATCGTAAATGTTTATAAAAACCTGAGAATGTGGAGGATTACGGTGATCGGAGAGCGGGTAAATTGACTTGATAGAAGATAGTGAAGCAGCTGGCTTCAGCGATTGGTGCCCTAATCGCCTCGATATGGCTTGCATCCTTCTTGGTTAGAGAGAGAGACTTGAGAGTGAGCGTTCGGTACTAGAGAGGTTGGAGAGAGATGTCGTCACTCGTCAGAACTCAGATGTGAAAGATTTGGATTTTTTATGTTGCGATCCGGCCCACGTTATACGGGCTGGGCTAACAAACGTAGGCCCATATATGCATGATCTGGCTGGTTTACGCATCGTTTTGACATCGGGATTCGATGTTTTTGATTTTTTCCTAAAAAGCACCGATGTTTTTTATATATAGTTTTAATATTAAAATTATTAAAAATCAAAAACTTTTTCATATAAAAAACATTCTTAACCACGTAATTATAACACATTTAAGATAAAATAAAAAGTCAAATTCTTTTTATTTTCAGTTCAACAGAAGAAATATTATGAGATTAGTCACCGTTCCCCAAAAATTTAATTTTTTTTATTAAAATTAATTTTTTATATATTTTTTAGATTATTTTGATGCGCTAATCTTAAAAATAATTTTTTAAAATTAAAAAATATATCATTTTGATACATTTCAGCACAAAAATACTTTGAAAAGCAACCGCAACCACAATCACATTCCCAAATATACAATAAATCTTATCTCCGAATAATCTTAAAAACACATCTTACATTAACATGGTGCATGCATTCATAAGAATTTAATAAATTTATTTAGATTTCAATCTCAAGATTTAAAAATCAAGAAATAAAATTCCATTTTAGATATCAATGTTTATTAATTTTTGTAATGGTCTAAAATTGACTTTTAACTAAAATAGATAATCTTTTTTTATTCTTTAAATTTAGATTTTACTTTTATTTTTATTTTAAAAATTATACTTGGTTATTTGGAATTACCTTAATTATATAGTTAATATAGAAATGTGATTGTGATTACTTTTCTTTAAAAAATGTATCAAAATAATATTTTTTTTATTTTTTAAAAATTATTTTTGATATTAGAATATCAAAATAATTTAAAAATATTAAAAAAATTAATTTGAAGTAAATACAAAAATAAAAAAAAATTAATTTTTTTTAAAAATATTTTTTAAACATGAAAATAAAGACATTACAGCCTTGAGTTGAGTTTAAGTTCCATTCCATTCTGCCACCTCAGGTTTAAAAGGTTTAAAAGGAAGTGTTTGAAACATGTGAAATTATATTTTTTTAAAAATTAATTTTTTTTATTTAAAATTAATATTTTTTTATTTTTAAATAATATTTTAATATTAAAAATATTTTTTTCAATATTATTTTAATATATTTCTGAATAAAAAATATTTTAAAATTATAATTATTTTTAAAAATACCTTTTTAAAAATATATATATTAAAATAATATTTTTTTTATTTTAAAAAATTTTAAAATACCAAAAAATACTAATTTAAAAAGAATAAAAAAATAATATTTTTTTTTAAAACACAAAATCATAAATCAAGACATATTTTAAGTCGGGGGTTGAATCAAGCATATCGAAACAGGAAGAGAAAAGCATAACAAAACAGTACCATTTTTTTCTACCTCTTTTATTCAAGACAGCAACCAAACACCAAAGTAGATCCTTATGAAAGATTAAATACATGAATAAAAACAGAGATGCAGCAGAGAGGATTCAAGGAGAAATTGGCGGACAAAATTTCTTAGCATCAAAAAGTTTCTCTACCCTAAGACTGAATCGGGTGGAATGAGTGGGAATGGCATTTGACGAGTTCAGCTCTAATGATTTTGAAATACAAAAGCTTGCCTCAACCCTAGACCCTACTGTATGGACACCATTGAACAAATACAACTGTTCCCTCCTCTTATTTGTTCTCTTCCCAACTAATAAACTTATTCTCTGTTACAAAATATGATAGAGATGCATGCTCGAGGGGGGTGAATTGCCTTGCCTTGCCATGATAAGTTACTTATTCCTAAAGGGACTTTGTGCAAGCACCTACACCTGTGCCTTCAGCCTTCCCATTTGTCTTCCAGTTTGCTGAACGCAACAGCTGCGAGGAAAGCAGCACCCGCCACTTTATTTCGGAGCCCTTGGCCTGCTCTTGCTGACTCTCACCTGGAGGTTCTGGGCATGCCCTCTCGTTCAAAAATCCGGGATGCCACTTGACCTTGAAGAATACTCTGTTACCAGCTTTAGAAACATGGATGATTTATCCTCTAACAGCCGTGTTGGAGTATCAAACTCTGCAACTAGACCTGCACAAAAGAACATGTTTCATGAGCATTTTGTAGCGGCTCGATTATACACATGGGACATCCGTCTCAAAAGATTGCTTAATAATGTGACTACCACAGCAGTCCCAGACAGTTGTAAGGAGTTCACTAAGAGGGGCAATAGGGATAAATAACCAAATTAGTCCCGAAGATTAAGTTGTCAAGCTTGTGAGCCCAAAGCCCTGAAAAAACTGTTTTGCAGACGAAATCAGACAGGTAAAACAGACAGGATTATTCTGATCTAATGACGTTGTAACTAGATTCTCAGGAGAGAGAAAAATGATGTCCTAGCTAGAGGTTGTGATTGAAATTGTTAACCATGTCAAGATTCTGAGCCACATTTACCAAGTAACCTCTTGACTCTGAACCCAGGAAACATTTAAATGGTTCTCGATCCAGATGAAAGGTTAGATTTTCACTTCATAAAACTCCTCCCAAAAGAAATTTTCACTTAATCAAAGTTGTTTATATTAATTGTTTTATGCTACTTGGAGTTGAAAAAATAAAATAAAATATATATATGCACGCACCATCACTGAGAACCAGAACAAGGTCACTGTCAATGACAGTTGGGATGCGATGTGCAATTGTGCAGACCGTGCAATTCTTAAACTCTGTCCGGATAATCTTTTGAATGAGATTATCAGTAGCTGTATCAACAGATGCTGTCGCTTCATCAAGCACCAGAATTCTTGCCTGCTTAAGCAAAGCACGACCCAGGGCAACAAGTTGCCGCTGTCCCACACTCCAGTTATCTCCATTTTCCACAACTGCAGTTTATGCACTCAATTACAACCAATCATTTATTTGAATGCACCAATAAAACTTTGACAGTACCACTACATTAACAACTTCTTGTTACATACCTAGTGAGTCAAGCTTTTGCTCTTTCTGTCGGACTATCTGTCCTAGTTGTGACTTGTCGAGAGCCTGTGCCAAATAGTTGAACTGTTAATTGGGGCACATCATCATAAATGCATACACGTAATTTTAAGATTCAATGCAGTTTATGTTTTGGCATACAAGGCAACATATTGTTAAAGGCTGGAAATAAAGTCATCAAATCTACAGTGATTTAAATCGGACCATTCAGTACATGCTTTGGGGATTGTGTAAAAAAAAATAGAATTGCAATTTGGAAAGAAAAAAAATTACTCTTGAATCTAAATTCCAGAACAAACTAAATAAATTTATAATAACAACAATATAACGCAAAGATTTCTCAGAATTCTTAATCAGTCATAATTTTAATAATTCAAGCACCACTGAGATTTTTTTAAATTCTTAGACATTGTTCAGGAAGAAGAGAAAGACCTGCCAAATTTCCTGATCTGAATGCTCTTCAAGGGGATCAAGGTTTCCCCTAATGGTCCCTTCGAATAAAGTAGGATCCTGGGGTATGATACTCAGGCGGCTACGAAGATCATGGAGGCCAATTGAAGAAATATCGATGTTGTCTATAATGATTCTCCCACTAGCTGGTTCAATTAACCGAAATAATGCTTGTATCAGTGTAGATTTACCACTTCCAGTTCGTCCCACAATTCCAATTTTGTTCCCACCAGGAAAAGTACAGGATATCCCATGAAGCACCATAGGAAGATTCTCACCATAACGAACCTTCAGAAATAAAAACAGTGCTGATTGTTAATAACAGACTCAAATCAAAATTATCATGGCCAAAGGATAGGGGAAATCAATTCCAGAAAAAAGGGATTATGATTCTCCTTTAGGAAATGCTTTGCAAATAACAGAACATATAACAGATTAAGAAGTCTGACTCGAAATAATATTGAGCAATTAAAAGAGTTCCTCAACATGAAAATGCACATGCACACTGGAATAACTTAACACAATACCTTTAAATCGATCAGATCAATTGTTCCATTCTCTGGCCACAAGGATGGAGGGCGAGAATCCTCTATAACTGGTGGGGCTTCACCAGGAAGTTGGCTATACTGATAGATCCTTTCAATGGAAATAATTTTATTTTCGAGCTTGCAAAAGCTAAGTATCCACCGTGATAAGCGTGCATTTAAATTAAGGCCATATGTCACAGCAAGCCCTGCCATGCCTGTAAAACACAAGCAAATGTGAATAGAAGAACCATAAATTCACAAATTCCAAATGTTACATATTATCAGATAGATCAAGTAATGCACAGTAACATCCTTACTTGGATCAATACTTCCCTGGGGAAAGCTAACAAGTAAAACCATGCAGAAAGCAAATACAAAGGTTGAAAGCAATTCCATGCGTAGGCAGAGCCACTCAATAGCAGCAAGACTGCAAAAGAATGGACGAGCAAAACAATCAAGAAGATACAGATTCCTCTTCAAGAACCTCTTCTCTTGCCCAAAGCCCCTTATTGTGGCTGCTCCTGCAATTGTCTCACCAAAAAGATGGATGATTGGAGATTTCTGGATGCTAACAATTCGGACCAGTTCCCTTGATGAAGCCATGTAGTATTTCTGCAATCATCGATACTATTAATAAGGCAATTTATCCTTCAATACCATTTATACAATAGATTTAACAGAATATGAATCCTTAAATGGGTAGTTAAAGTCAAAATGCTATAGGATCTATGTTCATCATCAACAACCTCAGTCTTTTCTAATTATTTAGTGGAAATTAAATTTCATCAGTGATGATTGGAACAGCTCAAGGTACTGGGAGAGAAATGATGAGGTTTCAAGCATTTGAATCATCAAACCAAAAAAAAAACAGTTTCCGAAACCATACAGATATCAATTTATACGATGGGTACAGCGGCAATGTGTATTGACTTTCAGTTGCAAAAAAGGTAATATAATGTTTAAAGACGTAAAAGACTACATTGAGTGAACCTTGAAGGAACAAAGGATTGTTACTGAAATGGAAATCAAGAAAAAGATTGACAATTAACTCCCAACATCCACCTTATGGATTTTATGCTTTACTCAAAATGAGGCTCTTGTGAATCCCTAGTGTGAACGAAATATTAGACCTCTGCAGCTTATATTTGAAGCAATAACATGTCCAATTTCGTTCATGACCACACATCACATATCAGTGGTCTCTAGAATCAGTTTGCATAATTACAAAGCAATATCTGTTCATTTCCCTAATCTTGTCCAACAACCAACAATGCCATTGTTAACTAAGGGAAAAGGATAATTAATCACCTGCATCCAGAAGCAAGCAACAGCCATTGGAACAACAAGCAACAAAACTTGCCAGGTGACTTTGGTCATTACACCAACAATCCCAAAAAGCTGTATGGTAGTTGAAGCAAATCCACCAAGCCTGAAAGGAATATCAAGATCCACTACACTTTGATCAATTGACACCTGTAAGATTGTAAATGATCAGCACAAAGCAAAGTGAAAGACATAAAAGAGAGACAAAGGAAGCAAAGAAAAAGAAAATAGTCGTCTACCATATATGGGTGGAGAACGTGTATAGGATATATATTTCCAGCGAAAAAAGATGAACTTACTCGATTCAAGATCCGTCCAGCTGGAGTAGAGTCAAAAAAAGACATTGGTGCTCGGAACACACTTCTAAGCATCTTCAGAAACAATTTCTGAGCTGCTGCTAAACCAAATGTAGCAACCAGAACAGCCCTGACAAATATAAACCACGAGCTCCCAAAAGCAAGGGCCATATAAACACCAAGAAGAACCATAGGGCTCACTCTAGGCTGGCCTCCTTCCATTTGGGGATTTGCCCAGGCCATCCACCAATTACTAGCTATTTGAAGAAATTGAAATGAAGCTTGTGCAAGGATTATGAGTGGAATCAACAAGCCTTTATATGCTGCAGCCATGTAGGACAAGTAAACCTTCATGCTGACTCTTCCTCTTACTCTTTCCTCTTCCTGAACAAGCTGCTTTTTCCTTGAACGTTTTCCTTTCTTTTTCTCTTTGATTGCTTTCTGATCTGAAGCTGATGCACTCTCTTGCACTTCCTTTGCTAAGCTTTCAATACTACATTCTGACACATTGCATTTTTTATGTAGTGTGGCAGATCCATCCAACAACAAATTTTCATCTGATTCATCTGATGAGTGATTTAGAATATCCATAGCCCCAATTGCTTCATTGTGAGCTGAGACTAAGGTGTTAAAGTCAGTTCCTGCTTGCAAAAGTTCATCATATTTCCCTGCCTGTATTATGCGGCCTTCCTTGAGAACCTGATGTGATGAAGATAGATATCAGAGAATATTTTTTTCTGGAATAAAGAAGGAAAAAGAGAAGCATCAAAGCATCAAATACATGGTCTCTGATTTACCTTCTTTAAAGCCCCCCTTCCCCCCCAAAAAATAAAAAAAGCGAGGGTCTTACAAAATGAAGTAAGCACAAACATGATCTAATACTTTTGTTGAAATGTGTTACAACATTTTTATGCAAACACGTGCTCATTTTCTACAAAGTGATGATGCCCAGTTGTAGATGCTAAGAACCTATAATGCTACCAAATAACTGGTCGAGTTAAAAAAGGTGAGATGGCTATGCACGAATGTTAGAATGACTATCCTAGTCTCAAATTAAACGCAACCTGGTATTTAAATCAAGCTAAAAGGGAAACATTCAACTCTATGAGATGCAAAACGTAAACCATAGATACCAAATCAGTTCTTTCATTACACAAGCATTACATAGAGGTGAGATATTAAAACAACTCCATACCAGAATTAAATCGGCGGCGGGCAGAAATTCAACCTGATGGGTCACAAAAACCACAGTCTTACTTGCTAATGCTGTCAATATGTATTCCTGCAGTTCACAACACATTTAGGCAAACTGCATTCATTTGAAAAGCAACATTGATTTTACACAGGGAAAGTCCAACCTTGAACAACTCTGAACCAGTATGCGCATCAACAGCACTGAAGGGATCATCAAGCAAATAAATGTCTGCATCTTGATATAATGCTCTTGCTAGTTGAACCCGCTGCTTCTGGCCACCGCTCAAGTTTATACCTCTATCACCAATAATTGTCTGATCACCATGTGAGAAGAGTTCCAAATCCTTTTTCAGTGAACAAGCATTGATTACGTTTTTATACTTTGCTTTATCCATTGGACTTCCGAATATAATATTTTCTTCAATATTTCCAGATTGTATCCATGCTGACTGTGAGACATAAGCAGCTGTGCCACAAATTCTCACCTGGAAAAGGAAAAGGGAGAACAGGAATGAATCTTCAATGCATAATAGATTCCAGAAAGAAGAAATCACATTTAACCGGAAATATCATTTAAGCTACGAAATTAAGAAAATAGGTCCATGAATCTAACTTACTTCGCCAGAGATTTTGGGAATCTCGCCAAGGATGCAGGAGAGAAAGCTTGATTTGCCAGAACCAACCACGCCACAAACAGCTACCCGCATCCCCCTCTCGACTTTCATTTGTATCCCTGATAATGTGGGCCTTGAAGAAGAAGAAGGGTCCCAGCAGAATGCAGCATCTTTAATTTCTATGGCTAAGTTTGTAATGCTTCGAGGCAGAACAATGGTTGCATCTTCCTGCAACTCTTCCTCCTGCAGGAATCCGGAAATTCTATCAAGAGAAACTTTAGTCTGGGCCATCATCGACACCAAGTCAGGGAAATTCCTCAGTGGTTCTTGTAGTATTCTGAAGGTGGCCAAAGCAGAAAGAACACCTCCCGCTGTGAGCTGATCACCTAACAATATAGAAGTACCAAAAGTGACAGCTGAAACAAATATGGGAGAGCTCCAGAAAATGAAGGTAATAAAAGCTTGTGAATAGAGGGCTTTCCGAAGCCACCGGAACTCCACACCTCGCATCTCCTCCAATTTTACTCTATACCTGTCCTCCCACGCCTGCAACTTCAGAATCCTCATGTTCCTGAGGCACTCAGATGTTTTCCTCATCCTTTCATCCTTGGCAGCCATTAATTTGTCTTGATAATCTTCTTGTATCCTAGCCACGGGGATTGTGATAACAATGGAGATAATGGTGGCAATCAAAGTTGCAAAGGAAGCAATTCCAACATTCTTATACAAAATTGCAAGAGCAAGAACTATTTGCAGGGGAAGCATCCATATATCATGGAGATACCAAGAGTAATCCCCTACTCTTTGGACATCAATTGCCATGTAGTTAACAACCTCTCCACTGGTGTGATTTTGCTTGGCCAAGCTCGACAGCTTCAGTCCCTTTCGGTACACCATTGCTGTTAAAGCTGACCTGACTTGCATACCCAAGATGTCAACCCCAAGATACCATTGCCGGGTCGTTAGCGTCTCCACAAGCTTGGCTGAGAAGAATATCCCAGCAAGAATATAGCCCTCGTGAGGGAAAGTCTCCTTACCCCCCAGATAATCAACAAAATAGCTAATCATGTACGGACCAACGTATGAAACAAAGGTGTTCAGCAAGGCAAAGATGGCATTGCAAGCTGCTTCCTTCCAGAATGACTTCAGAATTGCCCAAGCTAAAGACGGCTGCTTGGAAGGATTTTCAGCTTTTCTTCTTTCCCAATTTGAATTCAAAATCTTATAGTTTGTCTTGGCACGATCTTTCGGTGCAAGAAGGGGAATGTCCTTAAGCTCTAGCGGTCTCTTTGCGCCAATAGAAAGAAGGGGGTTTAACCAAGAAAGGGTTACTAAGCTGAAAAGCCCAGCATCGCTATAAGGAGTGACCTTAAGACACCCTGCCTCTTCTTCAAGAAGCAATGGCTCCTGAAGGTCGGAGTTCCTACAAACTTGTATACCAGTAACACCTCTAAACGCAACAAAACATAGAAAAGCAAGAGCTGGGGTTGCAGCAAAATTCGCCACAACATGAGCACTCAAATGCTTTGAACCTCGAGTAAAAAAACTGCTCCCATCAACATACAAAGTACACAAACAAATCAAAAATGAGAAAAACCACCACACCCTCAACAAGACAGGAAATTTCTCAGACAGCTTAAATTTACATTGAAGAGCTGAAAAGCTCAAGACAAACCAAGCCAAACCTTGTGCAGCAGGGACACAAATCTCAGACCAATCCACATCTTTCCCCTTAACAGCCTCTCTAATCAGAGCAACTCCATCAAACCCCAACACCAAGAATTGCAAGAGCAAAACATAGAAACAACAAAACAGACACAACTTAAAACCCGTACCGATTATAACATCACGAATCTCTCCGTCAACACTAGACCTTCGAATTGGAGTCGGATTGGGAACTGTAGAATCATCCTTAAGGATTCTAACTCTGCCAACACAGACAAATATCTGCCTTGCAGAGATAATGAAGAGAGACACGATAAAAAGTGTCAAATTCACACAAATGGAGGCGAGTTCCAACGTGGGCAGGCCTTGAATTGCCTTCAAAACAGGGTTGGTTGATCCTGAGCTGATATTATTAAGCAAGAAAACGATACCCATTATTGCAAACAAGAGGTAGTGACTGAAGAGAGTAAGCCCTCGTTGTGGTCGTCAATGAAAGGCAGCAGCAATTTGATGAAGAGGAGAAAAGATCAAATCGTATAAAGAAGAGGGGCATTTCACCATCTGGGTTTTGAACAGAAAGGTGTTGCTATATTGGAAATAGAATCTGCAGACACATTGCACAAAGAAACAACCAGGTTTTCGTCAACAACGGACACGAATACAGAAAGAGAAAGATTATAAAGAACCCTCCTTTCGTCTTTGCTTTGATCCTTCTACCTACAGACTCTCTCTCTCTCTCTCTCTCTAGAGAAACAGAAGGAGACAGAGAGATGGACGTCAAAATCTCGAAATCTGAAAGGGCAAACACCAAAGTTACTGACCTCGAAAATTGTCCAGGGTAAGCCGGTGGCGATTGTCGAGGTAAAACCAGCCTGTGATTGATAGGAACCTCTTCGTATCACCTTAAACACCCAAAAAAATAAAAATCTCTTTTCCTTCTCCTCCTCCTACACCACACACGCACACATATAAAGAAACAACGAGTAGCAAGCGAAAAGGACTTAACTTTCAAATGCAAAGATGGAGAGAGAGATAAGGAGAGAAGTAGAAAGACTGCAACATTTGATCTCTCTCTCTCTTATCTTTTATAACGATATGAAATAAATGTATTGAGTCTATTGACTAATGTTTTTATCTCTCGGTTTTTACATATATCTATAATTGAAGTTCGCTGCTACCTTGGACGGTTGCTGGTAGTAACAATAGCACTTGCCGTGTTGGATGTTTCAATGTGCTGTGAGTCACTCGTGGTGACAGAAATGGGAGGTGCTCCTTTAGACGAGAGGCTAAAGGTTCTACCTTTTCCTTGACAATTAACAACGTATTCAGGTTTTTAGCTTATGTTATCACCTCGCTATATATACATATATATATATATATAAACAAAAAAAAAAAACAAAGAGATAGCCAGCCAGCCAGGGAGTGTGAGAATAAGAATATTAATTGCCGCAGCATATTTGTGAGGCAGAATGTGGATCAAAGTATGTGATAAGATCTTGATGGGGATCCAGTTAAGAATGGGTTGAAAATAAATTATATTGTTTTAGATTGGAGATAGAATTGTTTGTTTATGCTTTACAGTGGAAGATGACGTTGGATTTCAAGTGAGAGTGTATGAGTGTGATGCCCATGATGGTAAGCTTTTGAGGTCATTGATTTTTAATTTCTAATGCTTTCTACATTGAACTGCCTTTATTTATTTATTAGTATATAGTATAAGCAAGTAAATTGCTTTTCAAGAAAACACTTTCCTTTAAAAAATTAAATTAATTATATTTTAGTATTCCGTGATGATGCAAAACATAAAAAAAATCTAGAAAAAATATCATGATACCAAACATGCGTCAAGTGCTTATATAAAAGAAAAAAAATCAATCTTATTATAAAATAATATAAATTATATTTTAAAATTTTACATAACAGTTTAGATTATTAGATTAAGATGATTTTTAACATAGTATCAGGACTTTAATAGTCAAATAATCTCAAGGTTTAATCTCATTATTCTTATTTATTTGATAAAAATTAAACACAAGATAATATGGTTATTTACAAGTTTCAAGCACAAAAGCTTTCATTTAAGGAAATATATTAGAAAATAATATAAATTATATTTTAAGATCTTATCTAGCAGATTAAGATATTGAATCAAGATGATTTTTTAATAAATTTTTAAATATTTTTAAATGGTTTTAATGTATTAATGAGAGAAAATGTATTTTTAAATCTTTAAATATTTTTAAATGGTTTCAATCTATATATATATATATATATATATATATATATATATATATATATATATATATAATCAAACAAGAGTGAGTGTGTTGCATGGTATACAAAGGACACCAATTAACAATGTATACAAAGACAAGATCATGCATCATTGATGTCACAAGTGTTCATCAGACAAACTGGCATTGTCAGTGGGACCCAGCCGCGTAGGAACGGAGGGAGGGCTAGTAAAATTGTAAATAAACATCTTTTGTTTCTTGTGTTGAAGACAATCAGCTACCCACTTATCTCAAGTTTCTTGGCTGCAGTCATGAAAATAAAGATAAAAATGGTGACCTAACTTTTTGTGCTTGCTATGTGACCGTGTACGTGATTTTATTTTATTTTTCCATGGATTATTTGTTTACAAAGTGCTGCTGGATCGTACTTATCTAGGTTTTAAATTTTTTCAAAAAAATAAATTAATATTTTTAGTATTATTTTATCATTTCATTATTAAAAATTAAAAAGTATTATTTTAATATATTTTATAAAAAAAAGCGTTTTAAAAAAAATGCTCTGCATCATGATGACACAGCTGTAATTAAAAGGTTTCAAGTATTGAAATGGCATGATCTTTTGCTACTGTAGTTGCGAGCCCGCACTCGAGAACTAACTCGAAATTACTAGATTATCGGAATGATTCATGGGTTATTAAAATTAGAGGTAATTATTTTTGGTTCAGTTTAGTTTTTATATATAAAAAAAAAACCAAACTGAAATTTTTTAAAAAATAAAACCAATTCAAACTAGTTTGACTCGATTTTTCAGTTTGACTCGATTTTTTCTGGTTTTGCTTGGTTTTTCTGTTTGGTTTTTTTGATTTTATGTTTATAAAACAAAAACCCAACCCAATCGGTCAATTTTTTTAAAATTTTAATCAGTTTAATCATTTTTTCTATGGTTTTGTTTTTTATTATTTTTTTATTTTCTTAATTTAATTGGTTTTTTGATTTTTTTACTCATTTCTAATTAGAATAATCTCAATTAATTATTTTTTATTAAAATAAATCGTTTTTTTTTTAATCCCTTTCATGTTAACTCCACCAAGTTTAGATCAAATCAAATAAATTATTAAAAATCTGAATATATCAATAACCATTTATCAAATAAATATTTTATCCATTCAACTAAAAATCTGAACCGAATCAAGATAGGATCACAAATTTCTCGGGAGATCCAACAATTATGTTTCCTAGCTCTCCGGCATTGCATAAAACGACAGCGCACCGGCAACACTGCCAGGGAAAGAAAATCAGCGTCTCGCAGCCCGCATGAACCAGCAATCATCTCTTGATATGATTGGAATTTAAGATAATTCCAAAATGGCAATCAAAGCATCTAATTAATTGCCTTGATCCATTATGATCACTGTACAATTATTGTTAATTAATCAAAGCATCTAATTAATTACCAAAAAAAGGTAAGAAAAAAAGTAATGCAAGACATTAAAAAAATATAACAAGGAGAAATTCTGTTAATGTAAATAAAATATTCAATAAAAATACAATAAAAACATATTTTCTCGGTTAAAACATGTTATTTCCATTTATTTTTTTAGAGGATCATTTTTTAGTTGTTTTTAATTACTATGAGTTTAGTTTTAATTCTATTAATCACATTTTATTGCTTATTTATTGGTTAAATTTGTATAGGAACATATTAAGTGACAATTGATTAAAAGCATGTTTGAAAATATAATTGCGGTTGCTTTTTAAAATATTTTTCATTCAAAAATATTTAAAAATAATATTTTTATTTATTTTAAAAAAATTATTTTTTATATTAACGTATTAAAATGATCTAAAAACATCAAAAAAATATTAATTTAAAACAAAAAAAATTATTTTTTTCAAAAATATTTTTGAAATATATAAACAAACAAAGCCTAACTAGATTTATCAGTTTTTTTAATTTTGTAAAAAAAATAAAAGATTTTATATTATATATTCCAATATTATATGATGTATGTTGTGGAGAATTCTCATTGGATATTTTTATTACCAAGTATCGAATGGTGGAGAATAGTGAAACCATGTGCCTTCCATGATATTAATCATAAAAAAAAAAAAACGCTCCGGTTTTTAATTAATTATTTAAATAAATCGAGTGAGGTTTGATTTTATTTTATTTTTTAGCAAGGGCGTATGACACTACGACAATTCGTTTTTTAATTAATCAGATATAGTCTCTGGTGATACTAAACCCGGCCTGGTAGGGTGGAAAAAATCAAATCAAAACCAACCTGCTTTGATTCCTTCAATTTTACTGAAGCTCGTTTTGATTTTTTTTTAATTCAAAATAATTATGTTAATATCATTTTAGTATGTATTTGATATTATAGTATAAAGTGTTTTTTAAAATAATTTTTTATTTAAAAATATATTAAAATATTTTTTATTTTTTATACAACCATATAAAAAACCACTAAAAAAAACTTTGATTTAATATATTTTTTTAAAGCAGACACCCATTTAAAAAGCACATGAAAACAAATGCTACTTCATTTCCAAGCAAGTTGATTGATCCGGTTGAACTTGGCCAACTTACAACCTGCATTTTAGAGCAATAAAAGAGCAAGTCAGGTTTAATAACTTTAGAGTATTTTTATTCATTTCTTGCTTATGTGTCGTTTAGTATTATAATAATAATAATTTTTTAAAGTGTATTTTACTTGAAAATATAATAAAATATATATTTTTATTTTTTAAAATTAATTTTTTACATCAACATATCAAAATAATATAAAAATCAAAATCAAAATCTTTAAAATAAATAAAATAAAATAAATATAAAAAACAGGTTTTTTTTCTTGGAACATAGAATTCCCTACTAAACCAGGCCTGTTATGAGCATGATGATACTCATCACTCCGTTTTTTAATTGATTATTTAAATAAATCGAGTGAGGTTCGATTTTATTTTATTTTTTAGCAAGGGCGTATGACACTACGACAATTCGTTTTATAATTAATCAGATATAGTCTCTGGTGATACTAAACCCGGTCTGGCAGGGTGTTAAAAATCAAATCAAAACCACCTTGGTTTGATTCCTTCAATTTTATTAAAGCTTGTTTTAATATATATATTTTTTAATTCTAACTTCGTTTTAGTATTCCTTCAAATACTACTGCACTTCCTGATAAGTTAATTAATCCACTTCAACTTAAGCAACTCATAACCTGCATTCTAGAGTGGTAGAGGAGCTAGCCAAGTTTAATAACTTCTTGGTATTTTGTTTATTTCTTGCTTAGAAATTATATTTAAAATTATTTTTTTTATTTTTTAAAATTAATTTTTAATATTAACACATCAAAACCATAAAAAATATTTAAATAAAAATAAAAAATATTTTTTTAAAAAAAACGGGATTTTAGACGGTTTACACGGTATTGATGCTGGCTTGAGATAATGTCACAGTAGTGTAATGGGAGCAATCACATCAAAGTGGCAAACCAGCCCCATACGTCACTGGACTTGTACAGGGTAGCTCAGCAATTTGTCTCCTACTAGAAACTTCTTTCGTACGTATAATTGTACTCCTGATCAAAATTAATTACCATAAGTATATAAAATATCTTTGTATAATATATATATATATATATATATATATATATATATAAAGGTAAAAACTCTCTAGTGGCAGTGGCGAGGACGGGGGCGGGGGCTGGCTGTGGCCCCGGCACTTGCAAGAATTTCTTTTTCAGCCCCTAATGATTTATAGTCTTAGCTCTGAAGTTATAGAAATTTAAATCTTGATTCCCTGAGAAACCTTTTTTTTTAATTTAACCCCTCTAATAAGTCTTCTGGCGCCGCCCCTGAAACTTCACATTCTAGTTTATTTTTCATTTTTAATTGGCGAGTATTTCTGAGACATGGATTCATAGGTTGACCCTTCGCGTTATCAATTTTGGTTTGAATTTTAAAAAAACATTAAAAAAAATTTTCTTGTAGATATGTTCTCTCAGTCCCATAGTGTTTATACAGAATTTTAAGATATAAAAAAATTAATCAATGGTGTTTTTTAATAATAATAAAAAAAAGAAACCATGGTGAACTTTGCTGAAGAATAAATATTTTAAAATAAGTTTTCTTAAAAATTACAGTAAAATTATAATTGTAATTACTTTTCAAAATATTTTTTATTTAAAATTAATATTTTAAAAATTATTTTTTATATCAATTTATTAAAATAATTAAAAAATATATAAAAAATATTAATTTAAATTTTTTTTATAAAATTTTATAAAAATAATTTTAAAATATAAAAATAAACCGGGGATGAAAGGCTAGAATGGTAATTGCGTTTGTTGTGGCTTTTTTATGAAATCAATGACCAGCGTGTTGCATCCTCGTCATCAGCCACCCAGTGGTCTGGACTCTGGAGTTAGCAAGTAGTTTACGTCTGTTGACTGTCGTTCGGTTCTCACTCTCAAAACCGGACGCGAGACTATGAGTCAGAGTTCAGAAGGTGGGTCCAGACTTTTTATTTTTTATAATAATAAAAAAAACTCTATTTTAAAAAAAAAAATTTGACCGGACCAGTTTAATTTTTATTTTTATTTTTTATTAGCCTAGACTAGTTTAGATTTAGGGCTGAATCACCAAGTCAGTCCAAATTTTCAAACTATATGATTTAATTTATACCACAGTTTCATAAACGAGAAAACTTAGATTATTAGATGAAGAAACTAATTTTTAAATAATCAAATTTGTCTTTGTTAGAACAAAGTAGTTTTATTTATTTCTAGATCAATCACGAACAATGTAGTTTTGTTTTCTGTCATTGACAACGTGGCTTTCATTTTGACATTAAGGGAATTGGACCAGCAAAGGACAGGGACGACCGACCAAAGAAAAAGAGGTCCTATAGCGTGTCTCATGACAGGTTGGAGTCCCTCTCAAGGTGTGAAATACTTCAAATTTGCTTTGATTTTAAAGGAGTGTTGTTTACTGGGTAAAACTTGTTTTTTAAATTAATTTTTTATTTAAAAAATATCAAATTACTTTTTAGATATTCTTAATAATTCTGACATCCTAATATACAAAAATAATATATTTTTAATTAAAAAAAAAAATTTATGCAGAGGGACATAAAACTTGATGGAAAAATAAAAATAAAAATTCCATGGAAAAATAAAGTTAAAATATGAAACACGATGAAGAACACGAGGTATTCATTTTGAGAGAGGCATTCATTTATCTCCATTATTCATCACGACATTGTCTCTATCACTGCTACAAACACCACAAAAAAACTGCAGCAATATTCTCCGCCGCAGGAAAAGCTGAGATTATCAAAATCTATAAATATTTATGCTCACCAGGTAAAATATTTGAAGCGGATAAGTATAAGTTATTCTCAACATACTTTGGCTTATTTATTTTTATATATGAAAAAGTATTTTTTTAAAAAAATAATTTTTTTTATTAATTTTAAATTAATATATTTTAAATATTTTTAAATAGCTGATATTAAAGATAATTTTTAAAAAATACAAAAAATTATTAACATATATTTTAATATAAAAAATTATTTAAAAAATAACGTAATTATGCTGTCAAATAATCTATTGCTCATTTCTCTATGTACACTTTTCTCATGCTCTTCATATCATTTTTTGTTCTATATATTATCTTCTTCGGAGAGTTTTTTATTCTGTAAGAAATTTGTGCGGCAAGAAACACCGAGCCTATAGAAAAAAAAACCCGAGTTGCAGCCTATAGAAAGTCCATTCATGGCTGAAGTTTTCACGACTTCATCATGATTAATTAAATTTTTATTTTTAAATTGTTGCAGCAAGTTTTCACTCAGTACATGTTTGATGTAGCTGGATTCATATGAAAGTAAACTTATTATAAGATAGCTACTATAATTACATTTTTATATCTCATGATGATGGGTATTTAAGTATTGATTGTGTTAAAAAATTTCAATTCAGCCATCCTCAATAGGTTATAGAATAAAAATGCATGAGAAGAGGCTTACATAATTCTTAATTTTAAAACTTATAAAATTAATTAATGTATGTGTAAACTGGTTTAAAATTTATATAAATAAAAAATAAATGCATAAGAGGAGAGATTTATAACCATTCTTTCATTATCTATTTATTTTGCGGCTATGTTATGCAGTGGTTTTTGTTTTTCGCCCAGCCACAGAAAAATATCATTTGATTAGCCAAATAGATTGCACTAACCCTGCATATAATTGTGTTTCAGATTTTATTTTCATAAAAAATAAAATAATATATTTTTATTCATAAACACTTGCTTTTTATTTACATTACACTGCAAAAAATTATTTCCCAATAATTTTAACCAAACACATTTTTAAATCTATTTTTTTAAAACAATATTTACAAGTTTTTTTTAAAAAAAATTATTTTTTTAAAATCACAAACATGTAAACAATTACATTAATATCCATCATAAAATTAACAAAAACCAACCCAAGCCAATTTAGAAATTAGAAGATCCGCTATATCCACATGTTAAAACACCATGTTGAATTTTTAATAAGATGATAATTTCAACCACAAAAAAAAAGTAGAAAAAAAACAAAAAATGAAATACCTTTCATCCGTGCGAATATATCACCAATGCTAAAGCTTTACGATCCTGTCTAAGATGGAGACGTAGATGGTTTTTCTTTTTCTTTTCATTATTTTTTTGTGTGTGTGTTGATGCATCCACTTGAACAGATTTTAAATTCAAAGTTGGTGAAATTATAAATGAAATGAGCTACCCTGCAACGTATTTATTATATACGATACCATGTTTTCAACGAGGCATGAATTCTGACCATAGAGAATAAATAAAAGAAAAACAAAAAAAAAATAGCATCATAAATTTAAAATATCATATTACAAGTACCAAGTATGAGTACTATTTATCTCCCTATCACATTTGTATCGATGCCAAGGTTTGGAATACTGTTTAAAGTGTGGTTAGGTTGTGCTTTTAATTTTTTTTTTTTTTAAATATATATAAAAATAATATTTTTTTATTTTTAAAAAATTATTTTGAATACCAATGTATCAAAATATTAAAAAACCCTAAAAAATATTAAATTAAATTAAAATTAAAATTAAATTTTTTTAATTGTTTTCAAAAATATTTTTAAAATACAAAAATAAATAAAATGTAAGAACTACTATTTCAGATGATTATATAAATATATCATCGATTATAAATTTTTATTACTATTACATGTGAGATTTGAATTATCATTAAACCAGGGCTCACAAGTTAGAAGTGAAATATTGCAACTTCTGATTAAATAAAAACTTCATTTATGAAAAACATTTAATTTAAATGAAGAATTATTCCCAGTACTCGATTATATATATATATATATATATATATATATAAGTTTTTTGTTATAAATTAAACTCTCAAAAACAATTGATTAAAAATACATCTAACAAAACTAAATCATTTACAGCTACACCAACCCGGTATGTGGACAAGATAGCGACGGCAGTGCGCCCTTATGCAGTGGCATAGTCAGCTCAGAACGGACAGCTCAGTGGCTGCCCCATGTGTGGTTGGTCCTTGGGTGTCCAGCTCTTCTATCTTTAATATTTTGTTGTCTAGTTTATGTAGCCAAGTATCGATCTTGGCTACCATGTCATTGATTAATTTTATATTTTTGCAAAAATAAATAAAAGAAAAGGGCACCCCTGACTCGTAGCATCAAATGATTAGATTTTGACATGAGTTATTGCGATTGGACAAGATTATATATATAGAAACTAATATTTTTATTATTTTTTAAAATTATTTTTAACTTTAATATATCAAAATAATATAAAAATATAAAAATAAATTAATTTTAAAAATAAAAATTTTAATTTTTAAAAACACGGTTTCAACTATGTTCTCAAATACAATCTGGTTTTTTAGGTCTTTTGATTTTATGGCATGTCCAATTTAGTGTTTAAATAATTTTTTTTTTGCAATGAAGCCCTTTACATGTAAACATTTATTCTAATAAAATTGGTAAAATTTTAGTTAATTAAATTTTAAAAAATAAGTGATAAATAAAAAATTATATGAAATAAAAAACCAAGAATTATTTGTTGTATTGGACAAGCTTATTCCATCATCTATAGCAGGACAATAAATTTTGTTAGAGGTATCCCAGGCAGTGTTTAGCACTATGGTAGGAAAGTGTTTTCAAAAAATTTTAATTTTTTTTGCTTTAAATAAATATATTTTTGATGTTTTTAAATTATTTTGATGTGTTAATGTTAAAAATAATTTTTTTTAAAAAATAAAATATTATTTTAATATATTTTAAAATAAAAAATATTTTAAAAAGTAATCAATGTTACACTTTCAAATATCCTTCTAGATATAACAAGAAAATATCGCGGAACATTTCACAACTTATCTTGTCATTTTTAAAGTGATAGGTACCTAAACTAAGCTTGAATTAGCTTAGAATTATTGAAGGAGCCCGTGGATAGATTTAGAGAGATGTTTTTAATACATTTTCTATTTTTTTGAACGACTAGGAAGAATTAGAATATTCTTCTAAGAAATATCCTTGGAAAAATATTTTCTTGGAAGAATTTTTTTTTTCCTTTCGAAGACTAAAAGAACATGGATATGGTAGATGTTGCCCGCAATGAGAGGCACATTGCCTCTTTGTCATTTTAAGCATGTGGGAGAGGCCCTCTTTTCAAAGAATAATGGATAATAGGCACATAACAAGAATATACCTTGCAAAATATCTCTCTCTCTCTCTCTCTCTCTCTCTCTCTCTCTATATATATATATATATATATATATATATAGAACATAGAGATTTCCTCTTCAAATAATTTTCTTAAAGGTAGGAGATATTCTCTTATTGATTCGTGTTTTAATCAAAATTAAATTCTTTAAATTGATGATTTTCAAGATATATTTCACATTCATTCATAAAACAAATTATGTTATCAACAATTCATGGATTCTCAAACAATCTATTTCCTAACAAATTTAATATTAAATGATAAAATACAATAAATTAAAAACAATTAAAAAATAAAAAAACAAAAAATATCTTATTGGTAAGTAAACTTGTTGAACCTATAATAAGTCGGGCTAGTACACCAAGC
Organism: Populus tomentosa; assembly: GCA_018804465.1. NCBI lineage: Eukaryota > Viridiplantae > Streptophyta > Magnoliopsida > Malpighiales > Salicaceae > Populus > Populus tomentosa. The sequence goes on along the minus strand of CM031971.1, from coordinate 21,255,921 downwards.
TTATGAACTGAATTATAAATTCTGTTAGGATTATAATTTGTTTTTTTAATTATTTTTTATTTAATTATATAATAACAAAAATAGACGATTGTGAAATTAAATATCAACCCAATATCGATATGTTTTTTTAGATCATAATAACCTCATGAAAGGCGAAGCGAAATCAATTATGAAATTAAATTCTCAATTAACCTGGTATTTAAGGATGAAATAAAACAAACTAATTAAAAAAAATAAACTTGCTAGACTTGTGAACCAAATCAACCAACTAAACCTGTGAATAGGTTCATGGATTTTATAAAGTTTGATAACATAACTTTTATCTGAAATTATTATTTTTTAACTATATAAGAAAATAAATAGATGATAAAAAAGTCAAGTTTAATTAAAAAAGAAAAACACTCCACTAAACTCGTAAACCGGGGTAATTCAGGTTACCCTGAAAAATCTGCAAACCATGCTAACTATATAGAAAGATAAAATAAAAAGAAATAAATTATAAAGCTAAAATTTCAACCATCCTAATATTAAAAGATGAAATCGGCAATTTTTTTTATAAAAAAATAAGAAAAAGAAAAAAACACTATGGATTACAACTGTTATTCATAGTGCAATGTTTGTGGGTGAACAATATTTTTCTCACACCCTTAAATTTTTGTTACTTTATAAAGTTTAATAACATGACTTTTCTCAAATACTATTTTTTTTAACTATATGAGAAAAAATAGACTATAAAAAAGTCAAGTTCAATTAAAATAAAGACAACCTATCAAATTCATAAACCGAGGTAGCCTAAGTTATCTTGACAAACTCATACACCACGCTAATCTTATATAAAGACAAAATAAAAGAAAGCAAATTATAAAGTTAAATTATCAACCATCTAAATCTTAAAAGATAAAATTGACAAAAACATATTTGAGGAAAAAATTATAACAAAAATTTAAAAAGAAAAAAAAAAAGAAGAAAGCAAAACATTGTGGATTGTAATCCACAATGCAATGAGTGTTGGATGAAAAATGATTTCTCTATATCCTTTAATTTTTGTTATTTTATAAAGTTTAAGAACATAATTTTTTTTAAAAAATGATTTTTTCTAATTATATGAGAAAAAATAGATTATAAAAAAGCCATATTCAATTAAAAAAAAGAAAAAAAGAAACTCCACCAAACCTATAAACCAGGACAACCGAATTACCTTGATAAACCTGCAAGCCACGCTAACTTCATAGAAAGATAAAATAATAAAAAAAAAATTACAAAGTTAAATTTTCAACCATCTTAATATATATAAAAATAAAATTAACAAAAATAATTTTAAAAAAATTATAACAAAAAAAAAAAAGAAAAAAAATCATATATTCAAGAAAAATAATAATATAAGACACAATCCATAATTCACAATTCCCTGTATTTTATGAAGAAAGCTAAAATGATTTCCCGAGCATGCTTTGAAAAAGTAAAATAACTTTAGTTGGAGAAAGAATATATGTAATGATTTTTCATTTTTGTGTAGCATTGATTCTCAAATGTGGGGTTAATTAAGAATATATGAAGAGCTGTTAAGTCCGAAAATTTGAACTATCAACTTTGTAAAATATTCATTTTGATTAAATTGGTCAAATTTTATTTAACCAAATTAAAAAAATAAATAAGTGATAAATAAGAAACGAATAATATAAAACTCCATCTTTTATGACGGGACAAGAAATTTGCTCGGGAGGTGTATTTCAGACAAGAACAAGGATTTTAGTCCTTATTCTGTCCGAAATATACATATTCGATTTTTTGAACGACTAGGAAGACTTATATTCTTCTAAAAAATATCTTTGGAAAAGTATTTTCTTGGAAGATTTTTTTTTCTTTCATAGACTTTAAGAGAACATAGATATGGACCATATGGTAGATGTTGGCTGCCATGATAGGCAACTTGCATCTGTCATTTTAAGCACGTGGGAGAAGTTTTTTTTTTTTTATATATATATATATATATATATATATATATATATATATATATATATAACCCGTTTTGGTTCAACAAGTCGATTCAGAATCCGGCTAACTTTGAACTATAATTCAGCAGAATTGAAAAAAAAACAGGAAAAAAAAAACTGGGTATGACATGGCTGACCTGGTCAAAAACTCGGTTGTAACATATTGATTTTTATTTTTTTATTATAAAAATGATGTTATTTTGATATTTTTTAAAGAATTGACCTGGTCACAACCTGAAACTCGAGTCTTGAACCGGATCGGCTACCAGATCGGATCTAAAAGCTATGCTTTTTTCAAAGAATAGTGGATAATAGGCACATAAGAGTGCATGTAATTTGAATAAGATTATACCTCACAAAATACTCAAAAAAAAAAAATAAAGACATCATCATAGAATAATTTTTTAATTGGATTATTTTAAAGATGTATTCATATTCATTCATAAAATAAATTATATTATCACCAATTCGTGGATTCTATCTGGTCAACAAGATTATCTTCGCATTGGTAAATTACAACCATGCAAGTGTATTGATTTTTTAGCCAATTAGTTACGAAGAATCAATGCAAAATGATGGTTTTCTTCCAAGAAATGAAGGCACAAAGACATGGAAAGAATCAGAAGCTGAAACATAGAAAGCGATCTTTTGTAGAAAAATTCCTTGTAGATTGAATATTCCTACGAAACAAAAATATTTTAAATTAAAAAATATTTTTTAAAAACACTCATCGTACGTCAAGGAGTGATTCTACATATTAATAAGCTCAGGAGCCTCTCTTATTTTATAATTTTCATAATGTAGCCCCTCCTCAATTAATTTTCACAAGCCAACTCGGTATTTAACATCAGAATTTGGGTGGAAGGACTTATTTAAGTAAGAGGGGCATATCAAGGAAATTAATCGGTGAAGGGCCACATTAAGAAAATTATGAAACTAGAGGGACTTCTTTAAGCTTATTTTTAGAAAAAAATTGTCTCTTTCCAGGTACTATGTTGTTTGAAAAATTAAAAAAACTTAAGGTAGAGAAAGAATATATATATATGTAATGATTTTTCATTTCTGTGTAGCATTGATTCTCAAATGGGGTAAGTAAGAATATATGCAGAGGTGTTGAGTCGAAGTTTTTCATGGATTTGATCTTATCATACATGGACCAAATCAATTCGATTCCTCCTTTAGCATAATTGGTTACTGTAATTCATCACTAGAGAAGGGTTCTGTAACATGATTGATTCTGTTACGATAATAATTTAGGTTTTTTGTGTTAGAAAATAATATAAAATTATTTTAAAGACACAATATATCATCGAACAACAAGTTTTTTAATTGAAATAGTTCTTCTTAAATAAAATCTAGTGTTGAATTTGACAATCAATCCCTTTGCTTTGCTGAGCTTGGATATGCTCTGGTGGGAAATGATATGCCTGAAGTAACAATTCTAATGCTCACAGGTCTATTTCTCAGGTTCAGGATTCCGGGAGAGGATAAGAAAACCTGACAGGTCCTGCCTGGTGGTGAGAATTGAAACTTCATCTGAACGTAACCAGGCTGGTTGGGACTATTTTTCAAGAATTTTAGATTGGATATTCCCAGCAGATTATAGCAGAATCAGCATATGTACAAACTTTTTAAAGTTGATTATGGTATCCATCCTTTCTCCTTTAGATCAAAATTCGATAGAACTTGGTAGAAATGTAAACAATCAGGATGGTGATTCAACATTGAGGCAAAACATTATGCTGGCTTCTCAGCAACTTAGCTTGGTCACCCCAAAATCATGAAACAATTAGTTATTCTCCATCTTTTTAAGCTCTGCCTGCAAAATGTCTGTCACCTTTTTTTGTGTCATGTCAAATTTGGGAATCATACAGACATTCGAGCATCAATTTCATGGTGGAAAGAAAAAACCCACCAGAATTTTTTCATTTCCCCCCTTCTTTTGCTTGTGTAAAATAAATGGCAATCAATCAGGAAACGAAACAAATTCACCATCAAGAACATCTTACAACGTTGTTTCAGGTTGATTTGGAGCAGAATCTGATATATGTTTTTGTCATGAAACTAAGCAAATTCACCATATTTTTTACGATGTTCATAGGGCAAACAGCAGCAAGGTTTGTCAAGTGCTATGCTGCATGAAACTTTGAATGCATCCTGGATATGAAGCATATGCCATTCTTTTTCTCAAGTGCAGGATTCCGAGAAAGGATAAGAAAACCTGACAGGCCCTATCTCATGGTGAGAATTGAAACTTCATATGAACGTAACCAAGTTGACTGGGACCATTTTTCAAGAATTTTATATTGGATATTCCTAACAAGCTATAGCAGAATCAGCATTGGTACAAACTTTTTCATAATCTGGTTCAAGCATATTAATATCAAGATTAATTCAGCGTTAAAATGCATAAACACAATTCAAAATCAAAACATTTACCACTACTGTAAAACTTTCAAGACTTGCATGCATAATAACTGGTTGCTTCTTGATTGGACATGGAGATGTGTACTGCTAGAGCTAGAACTTGAGGGATGGGTTTGCTTCAGACTTTGCTCTTTATAGAGAAAATGAAATGCACTACTGCACTAGCTAGCCAGCTAGCTGATAATAGACAGCTACTGGTGGGTTTTAAAGGAGAAAACAACGTTTTTGCAAGGGACGTGGGAGAGAGCTTCGATGGTCTCTTTCTCCATATATATATTTTTTTGGTTTATGAACTTCTTTAAACGTCTTGGTCTCCACAAATATACATCAAAATGTGGAACTAAAAATCACTGTAATTATGGATGATAATTTGATATTCCCAAATCATCACTTCATACATCAAAATGTAGAGCTAAAAATCACTGTAATTAGATCTGGGCTATTGTTCAAAGCTGTTCAAGAAACCTGAAGTGGTAGCTTACTGTTATTAAAGCATAATTTGTAAGAAAAAATTTAAAATCCTGCATGCATCTAGTTGTAGCCTTGACCCTTCCCTTCAAACTCAAGGTTACCAGTGAAATCACTTGCTTCAGAAGACTGCATCTGATAAGGAAAGCTTGACATGGGAAATTGTATAGATGGCATAATTGGCTGCTTGGTTGGAGCAATATAGCTCACTGAGGAATCAACATTGCTGAACCATACATTATCCCACATCCATGGTGTGCGGTTAGCACAAGGCAGATTACTACTGCTAGACAGCTTACAACCAAATTGATCGCTGGTATTCTGATCGCAACCCATCTTCATAATCGCATCTTCCATTGCATTTAGATATGACGAAGTCCTATGAGCATTCTGCTTAGGTTGGAAATGCATTGGTGGTTGAACGTTCAATGGATTTGGTTCTAAGTAAAGTTGCAGGTCTGTTGAATAACAGTTGCCATTGTTGCTCTCCCATAAACTTGCATTCCTTGTAGTCCCATGAGAAGCCTGTTTAGACTGGAAACCGACCGGTAACTGATCATCTAAAGGCCTTGGTTCATAGTAAACCTGCAAGTCTGTTGAGTAGCCATTGCTATACTTCCTCTCCAGTAAGCTGGTCACCTGAGAACTCTGCTCAGGGTAGAATGCCATAGGTGGTTGAGCATCAAAGGGATTCGAATTGTGAATAAGCTGCAAAAAATTGCCATCTCTGCTCTTCATGTAGCTTTCCATATCGTGAGAAACGCTTGGACTCAGCGAGGCAGCTTGCACCCCTGGTGCACCCATGACATTCTGATTTGCGTTGAAACTTCCAAGTTTCTTGTCAGCAAGATCGATTTTAACATCCAAATGACCAACAAGAACCCTTAATTGATCTGCATAAAACCTGTTGAGACGATCATCCCATGCAGGGTACTTAGCTTTGATAATTTGCTTGTGCAATCTTGCAAGCTCAGAATCAATCTGTTTCTTTTTATCAGCAAAGTAGTCAGAGACCTGGTAACATCTTCTTGGTTGATCATTGCCCTTGTACCTGTTGATAATACACCTAACCTCTTCAGAACTTGGAGGCCAAGTCTCAGGTGCTACAGGATGATGATCATCCTTGTGCGGTCCAAAGATTATTACGCATGCATCAACACCGCAAAGAATAGTGAACTCAGAAGCCTTTTTAAGCAAACCTGCCTTCCTCTTCCTGAAAGTAAGCATACGAGATTTCTCCTTCCTTATCAATTCCATTTTGATTCTTTTTTGACCCATTGTTTGATCTAGCAAAACGTTGACACTTATCAGAAACACAAAGCATCAATGACATAAAAAACAAAAAAACGTGTTCAGTTGAAAAAACAAAAACATAAATATATTAAGATGTTTTTACCATCTTTATCTCTTCCATATATTCATCTCTTTTATATCCATACAGTAACTAAAATTCGTATGGCACAGTAGGAAAATTAATATCAATCACTATAAACTGGGATAAATCACTATCTGTAGGGATGAAGGTTTCTTATGCTCCAGGAACTCTGAATATATCCATGGAACAAAAGCTGGGAGAATCCCAGTTTACACAACGCGCATGATAGAGTCAATACATCACCACCATTGAAAGCAAAAGAGCAACAGAAGGAAACCGAACCACCACAATCACAACACAATTTCATTTATTTATTGTTCAACAAAATATCCCTTTTCCTACGATTAAATTGAAACAAGAATTGTGGTAACAAAATAATCATTACACCATAAATAATTAAATAATTATCTCTTTCTAGGCATATTTACATGTTCCACATGCATCAACCTAAATTGTCATAAATTAGAATTAAAATCAAGAAAAAAAAATCTATAACCCTATAAAGCATATGAAAAGAAGAGTTTAGAAGGTAAAAAGCTCTCATGCAACCCTGAAATAGAAGCTAGATTTTTTCCTTGCAAACGAAAAAAGAAGCTAATTTCTCATGAAAAATAACAGTTATTATTACTATAAAAGATACAAAGACAAAGAAAGAAAATAAAAATCAAAAGAATAGAAAGCAGAAGAAAGTACCTTTAATGGCAGACTGCTAAGAACTCCAAAAACCTAATACAACACTCAATGTAACAATAATATTTCTATAACCCTTATGGCCCGTTATTATATAGGAAATATAATAGATTTCCAAGAACACTAACATTGATTTTCTTTCCAAATCAAGAAAACAATTAGTTGCTGCAATAATTTTTCCTGTTTTCTATTTAGGAAACAAAGCTATAGCCATAATGTCTCGGAAGATATACATAACAAGAATGTGCCTCGCAAAATAACTAATATATATATATATAGAAAGAGAGAGAGAGAGATTTCCTCGTCAAATAATTTTCTTGAAGGTAAGAAATATTCTTGTATCAGTTTGTGCGTTGACATATTTCATATTCCCTCATAAACCAAATTATGTTGTCAGCGATTCATAGATTCTATATTCAATAATAATATCTTCGCATTGTTCAATTGCAACCATGCAAGTGTATTGATAATTTAATTTTTTTTTTTGAAACAATGACAAATTAGATCGACTTCAATATTCCTATGACCTCAGTTATAGACTTTATTAGATTTAATAACTTTTTTAGATAATTTTTTTTTATTTAATTATATGATAAAAATAAATGCTCATAAAATTGTGTATCAACAAAAATAGACATTTATTTGGGGGCAATTATCCCTATAGAAAGTAAATAAAAATCAATAATGCAGTCTATTTCCCAACTAACCTAATATTAAAGAATAAAATTAAAGAATAATAAATTAAAATCAATTAAAAAAAAACCATATTCTGAAAGTAAACTTGTCAAACCTATAAATCGGATAAATCGGGTTAGTACACAAAATCTGTGAACTGGATTATGGACTCTATTGAGATCATAATTTGTTTTTTTTAAATTATTTTTATTTAATTATATGATAAAAATAGATGATTGAGAAATTAAACATTAACCTAGTACCGATATTTTTTTTTTAGATTGTGATAACTTCATAAAAGACGAGGCGAAACCAATTATAAAATTGAATTTCCAATTAATCTGGTATCTAAGGATGAAAAAATACTAATTAAAAAAAAGTTAAACTTTTCAAACACGCGAACCAAGTCAATCAGTCAAACATGTGAATATATCCATGGACTTTATAAAGTTTGATGACATAATTTTTATCTAAAACTGTTTTTTTAATTATATAAAAAAATAGATGATAAAAAAGTCAAGTTCAATTAAAAAAGAAGATACCCCACCAAACTAAAAAACCAGGGCAACCCGGATTACCTTAACAAACTTTTAAACCATTTTAACCTCATAGAAATGTAAAATAAAAATAAATAAATTATAAAAACAAAATTTCAACTATCCTAATATTAAAAGATGAAATTGATAAAAATAAATTAAAAAAAAACATAACAAAAATTAAAGAACATAAGGAAAAAAAAAGCATAATACTGTGGATTACTATTGTCATTCATAGTGCAATGTTTGTGGGTGAACAATAGTCTTCTCACACCCTTTAATTTTTGTTATTTTATAAAGTTTAATAACATGACTTTTCTCAAAAATCTATTTTGTTTAACTATATGTGATTTTTTTTTTATAAAAAATTCAAGTTCAATTAAAGTAAATACAACCTCTCAAACTTGTAAACCGAAGCAACCTGGATTATCTTAACAAATTTGTAAACCATGCTAACTTCAGATAAAGACAAAATAAATTGAAGGAAATTATGATGCTAAATTCTCAGCATTCTCAATCTCAAAAGATAAAATTAATAAAAACATATTTAAAAAAAATATCATAACAAAAACTAAAAAAAAAAAGAGCAAAACATTGTGGATTACTATTGTAATCTACATTACAATGGGTGTTGGGTGAAAAATAGTTTACCCATATCCGTTAACTTTTGTTACTTTATAAAATTTAATAATAAGATTTTTCTCAAAAAACTATTTTTTTAACTATATGAAAAAAAGACTATAAAAAAGCTAAGTTCAATTAACAAAAAAGAAAAAAAAGAAAAAAGAAAAAAAGAGAAACCCCACTAAACCCATAAACTGGGGTAACTTAGGTTACCTTGACAAACTTGTAAACCATGCTAATCTCATAGAAAAGCAAAATAAAAAGAAAAAACAATTCAAAGCTAAATTCTTAATCATTTTAATATTAAAAAATAAAATTGATAAAAATAATTTTGAAAAAAATTATAACAAAAAGAAACAAAAGAAAAGAAAAAGAAAAAGAAAATCATGTATTCAAGCAAGAAAAATTAGAAAATACTATAACAATCCACAATGTTTTATAAGTTTTATGAGAAAAGCTAAAATGATTTACCCCGCATCAAGATTGTTAAAAACACATTTTTAACACGGTACGAAAATATAAAATAAACTCGGATTGTAAAAACGGATCGTAAAGTCGTAAGGAATTTTAAAATACATTAAAAAAATTCATGCTTCAAATAAAAATTCATACATAGTTCAAACATCTTAAAATACATGGTTCAAATAAAAATTCATACATAATTTAAGTAACTTTTCATTAACTAGTAATTAACAAACTTAAAATAAACAATATGCTGGTGTGTCATGTAAACTAAAACCAACTTCATTACCTTTATTTTCCTCATTATTCCTCAGACATTCATCAATATCATTAGCATCAAGAGGATTATTAGTGTCACTACTAGTACCAACAATAATACTATGAACACCAATATTATCAATTTTATTTAACTCAAAAACTCCTTGAATTCTCTAAATTGTTATCAATTTGAATCTTCAAATCATCTTCAATACCATGACTCTTCATTTCAGCATCATTGAGAATTTCTTCTTCATCACTTTCATCTTCTTTACCATTTTTTCTTCGTGTTGCTCTATCAATAACACTAAGCAAATCAATGTTTAAATGTTTTTCTCCCTTGGTTATCCAATCATTATCATATAAAAGAACATCTTCTGTATCAAAATCATCAGCTTGCTTTTTGACTTGGTTATCATTCAATTTCAAATTGCACATTACAAATACCAAGTCATTCATTTTTCTCCGGTGCAAATGATTTCTTTGTTTTGTATGAACCTAAATAAACAATTCAAATTTGTAAGATTTTTATCAAATATTTCAACATTTAAAATAAAAAAACAAAAAAAACTCACCATTTCAAATGTACTCTAGTTACGCTCACATCCAGATGAAGTACAAGTCAAGCTTAGAACTCGGATTGCAAACTTTTGTAATTCTGGACATTCATCCCCATAAGAATTCTGGAGTTTTTTTTTTTTATCTCTTGCTGTCTTGACAGCCTCAATGCCAAATAACCCTTTTGCATCCTTGAATGATTCAAGTTACAAATCAATTTTGCACATTTCACTTGTATTAGGTACAATCTTTTCTAAGCATTGATGTTGGCATTAACCTTAAAATTAAAATTATAATGATAATGAAGATTCAAATAATAAGCTGCTGTATGTAAGGGTCTGTGGAGTTGAAGTTCTCATCTTGCATCAACAATATTTCATATAGTTATATAACCATATAAAAAAAAAAAATATCATTACAATCTAGGAATATCTCAATTGGAAGTATCTCTAAAGACATTCATATTAATAGATGACAACATTCAAAATAAAAATTAGCAAGATATATACCTTTTTTTTTTTACAGAACCAAAATTCACTTGTATCTTCTCTTTTGCTTTATCCATTGCTTTATATATATAACTCATAGCTGGTTTTTCATCTAAATCAACTAATCAAAGAACTTTAATTAGAGGATATGCTGTTTTAATATATATAGTGACATCATGCCAAAACTTGCTGTCTAAAACACAATTTTAAATTCGTTTCCTTTCTTCTATTTTTGCAAACCTACATGAACTCCATTGTTCGGAAGTAAACATAGTTATCAGCTGCATTTATGATCATTCAAACATCCAAGAGTCAAATATATAGTAGCAATCCAAGTGGCAGCAGGCCTAATCAAATCCCTTCCTTTCTTAAAGTGACTTAGCATGGAAATAAGAATAGTTTCTAAATACATATATGAGGTGATTCTCCTCCCCTTAGTAATAGTTACTTGATGAACCTCTAACTTCTTCTTAAAATCTTCTAATATCAAGTCAATACAATGGGCAGCACATGATGTCCAAAATAAACTTTTTTTTTTTCATAAATAATTGTCTCGCTGCCTTATAATTTGCAGCATTATCGGTGACTACTTGGATAATATTTTCCTCCCCAATCCTCTCCACAATGGCATCTAACATCTTAAATATCTTATTAGCAGTCTTGGACATATTAGAAGTATCCATCGATGACAAAAAAACTGTCCTTTTAGGACTAGTAGCCAAAAAGTTACAAATATAATATCTTTTTTTATCTGTCCATCCATCATACATTATTGAACAACTTTTTTTTTCCTATTCTAGCTTGTACTCCTCAAGCAATTTCATTGTTTGATCCACTTCTTGCTTCAAATACTTCTCTCTAATATCATGGTAGGATGAAGGCTTGAAACCTAGCCCATACTTTGCAACCAATTCAAGTGCTTTAAGAAACTCAGGGTTTTTTACAAAATTAAATGGAATTGTACCAGTGTAAAAAAACCTTGCAATTTATCGACATGCTTCTTCTCTAATATTCTTTTTTAGTAATTGATTTAGGGTTGTTTGTTTACTTCCACTCACATTAGCCGCTCTCTTTCCTTTGTTCTTGGAGCTAATTTTTTTTATTTCATCATCATCATCATTTTCACTATATTGATAGTCCTTTCTTTTCTTTTCAGTTGCTTCTAGATTTTTCACCAAAACACCCAAAATCATCTGCTTAACATTTTCTAGTACTTGCTGACATGGCTCAACATCTTTACGAGTGTAAGCTAAATGCTGTTTGAAATGAAAAATACCTCAACTGATAATTTTTTGACATTATTTGCACTGAATTTTTATAGAATTCTTATCAATATCTATACTATGTTGTCATTCCACATTAAGCCTATTACCATAAGAATTTATTCTAGATGTCACAAGTTTAACAATTCAAGAATCAACTCAAATCAACCGTGTAATCAATCCAAACATTTTATGATTGTAATTAATTTTTTGTTAAAAAAGAAGTACTATAATACATGTGTTAGAACAATAATGCATCTAGATATTAAACATCCCATCTGTGCTATCTAAAAAGAAGTACCATAATACTGTTTTTAAAAACTAATTAAAATCAATAACCCGAGTCTTAATCAACATTTTGAGATAGAATCATGTAATGAAATGTTGATAGACTGAACACAATATAGAACTCATTCTAGCTTGTAATGAGATAAAACTAATTAAAAATAGAGGCATTGCTTTGAGTGAAGTTGGTAGTCGTCAAATAAAAGGCTAACCTTTATTGAAATGATAGAGCAGAGTTTTGATCAGGGCATGAAACTGTTCAAAATTCTACTATTTTATTAGAACGCAACCCAGTGATGGTGACTTGTTTAAAACTAGTCTTTATATCTGCTCAGGGTGGCTAATGATTTAGGGAATCAAACTCGATCAACAGTTCATATATAGGGTAAACAACAAGTCATGTTAAGATAGAAAACACAGACAAGTCATAAGCAAAAGGTGGGTTAAAAAACACAACCTAACAAATTTTATTGATCAACGATCAGTTTAGTTGGACAATTAAATGGTTCATCTGAAGAAAAAACTATACAATCAAATGGAAACTTCAAACCATGTAGAAGGACCTAACAATCCAAAGAAACAGGGAGCTAGAAGCTGGGAACCAGTAAAGAATGGACACGGAGTAGTGTTAATCTATAACACAATAAGCTTTTAAGTCCTAAGCTATCTAAAATCTATACACACGTGATATCTATTCAAACATAAGATAGAGCATGCACGAGATCAACATATAAAAAATATGGATAATAAAGATGCAAATGAATGTTGGTTTTTTGCAGCACTAGTTGTGTTTTTCACCAGGCGCCAGTGAAAAGGGCCTTACAAATCTTTTAACTACTGTAGCCATGTATTTTCCCTGGTGCTCCACAAGAGGTGAAAAACAAAGTAAGAAATAATTAACAGTGTGCACTCTAGATCATGATGCTTTTTGCAGGAGGTGAAAAAAGATAAATATAATAACTTACCTGGTGGAGACTTGAGAGACGCCGTTGTTGTTGTCTGAGTCTGGACTTTGGATCTTACGATGGCTGGTTTTCTAGACGATGTCGATGATGGAAAAATAAAAAATAAGAGGGTGGTTGGTGGTGGTTGATTGTTAAAAGGCTGAGAGAAAGAGACTACAAATTTAGAAATTTAGGGATTTCAATTTTGTTCTGTCATCTGTGTGTGTGGGACAATAGGAGTGAAAGTGAAAGAAGTAAAGAACGACAAAGCGTGATTTTGCTTTTGTTCAGTAATAGCAATAGGCCAATAATGGCTGGACACCTAGAGCAATAGGCCAACAGTAATGCCAATTTATGTTCTCTGATAAAATCGTTTAATTAGTGGTGAAATCGCGATTTTAAGCGATTTCACCCTATTCCAACTCGATTTTACCCATTTATGAGTTTTTAGAATGATTTTGCACGTTAAGCATATATTAACTCGTGAAATCGTATGATTTTATAAGTCAAATCACGAATTTAACAACCTTGCACCGTATGCTTTAGCTTTTTGAAAAAGTAAAATAACTTTAGGTGGAGAAAGAATATATGTAATGATTTTTCATTTTTGTACAACACTGATCCTCAAATGTGGGGTTATGTAAGAATATATGCAGAGTTGTCAAGTCCGAAAATTTGAATTATCAGATTTTTAAAATATTTATTTTGATAAAATTGATCAAATTTTATTTAATAAAATAAAATAAATAAGTAAGTGATAAATAAGATACGAGTGATATGAAAAATCAAGAAATAATGATTTTTATCCATCTGTTATGACGGGACAGGAAATTTACTCAAGAGGTATTTCAGACAAAAACAAGGATTTTAGTCCTTATCCTGTTAGACATATTATATTATATTATAAAATATATTAAAAGGGCTCAGTGTTTTTCTACTATTCACCCTAGACATTAAGCATTATGAATTATAGTAGTGTAATAACAGTTCAACCCTTGCCACAAAGAGTTGCAAGGGCAATGGAGGAGGGGTAAGATTGTTTTTTCACTGAGATGCATTTGGTATTGAAATGATAGTTAAGGAGATGGTTAATTCTAATTTTGGTGGTGCTGCCCTGGGCATTAGCCAGCCCGCACCCCCACATCAGGTAACTTGATGCTCGGGCTGCCCTGCCCTTGCACTAGGTCAGACCTGAGCGCAACATAGCACTAGGGTTGGCTTGCATTTACCACGGGCGAGAGCTAGACCCGCACCCTGAAATAGAAGCTAATTTTTTTCCTTCCAACAAAATAAAAGCTAATTTTCTCATGAAAAATAACAATTATTATTACTATAAAAGATACAAAGACAGGGAAAAAAAATTAAAATCAAAAGAATAAAAAGCAGAAGAAAGTACCTTTAATGGCAGACTGCTAAGAACTCCAAAAACTTAATACAACACTCAATGTAACAATAATATTTCTATAACCCTCATGACCCTTATTATATTAGGAAATATAAAAGATTTCTGTGGCCACTAACACTGATTTTCTTTCCAAATCAAGGCACAAATTAGTTGCTGCAATATTTTTTCCTGTTTCTTATTTAGGAAACAAAGCTATAGCCATAATGGGTTTGAGAAATATTTCCGAGTATCTGGCGGATAGATTGATTGCTTTTGCTTGCATGGCTCATGTAAGGGATTTTGCTTTGGCCAACAAAGCTCAGCTTAATGGATAGCCACAGTGGAGCTATTGACGCAGAGAAAAAGATACTTGACGATGGCATTTCTCTGAATCTTTGATGTTTATTCAAGATTATATTGTTTGATTATTTTAGGGCTTTAATTCAGGATTTTTACACTTATCAGACATTAACTTCCCGAGTCCTGTAACTTTTAGCTCTAATGCATGTTTACACCATGGTATTAGATATAGTTATCAAACCCTGGTTGAATTAACAGATCAACCTGATGATCTATTTATTTAGAACATGATCCAGGTTATGTTTGTTTTCAAATCGAGCAAGGAATTGAACTTATTAAACTTAAATGACTTTACGAGTCTCAATCAAATAATTTTCAAATTTATTTTTTAATTTTTATTTAAAATAATAATATTTTATTTGTTTCAAATCGATAATAAAAAAACTAAAATGATATTATTTTATTAATTTTTTTTAAAAAACTCTGAAATAACATCCTAACGCGCGACTGAGTCTGGGATATAAATGGTGAATTGCATGCTAATTTGTTCAGGTCAAGTTTATATATATGTGCCTTTCTTTTTCTACGCAAAAGCTACTCTAAAATCTATATATTACATATTGCTAGGATGCCAATGATTATCCACGGGTTGAACTTTTTTTATATATTTATACTTTATTTATTATTTTTTGAGTAAGAAATTCATATATTCATAAATTATTTATTGGATTTTGAGTATCCATGTATATCCATTACTTATTATTCAATATAAAATAAAATAGTTGATATATATTTGAAGTATATATATGTATATTAAATTATAAAATAATAAATATTATAAACATATTTTTATGTCAATATTAAGATAAGTATATCATAATTTATTAAGAAAAATCTAAATATTCTATAAATATATCTATATAATATAAATATATATATTTCAGGTTAGATTCAAACATGTTTCATAAATCTATATTCTACTCCTTATCCATTAGATAAAATAACTATTAAAAAATTACTTATTTATTAAGACTGGGTATATTTTTATCAAATTCAGATTAAATTGTAATCTTTTATGTTTTGCAAGTAATTAGGTCGTCAATATCTGCATTTGGGTTATCCTACAGAGAGTATAATCTCTCAATGATCAAATTACAATAACAGAACATGCTAGACCTGTTAGAAATCATGCATGGCAAGGATAGGTCTATTAATTGAATTCTCATTGTTCCAAAATCCAACCTCACTACTAGGAAGAGTGTCATTTGCTGAGCCTGGATATGCTCTGGTGGAAAATAATATGCCTAAAGCAACAATTTTAATGCTCATAGGACCATTTTTCAACCAATAAATTATTGATCTAGCGAATTTTCCTGCAAGAATGAGAATACAAGATTGATTTTTAGAAAACATATTTATTAGAAAGGACAATCATGAACCTCGAAAAAGATTAATCTCACATTTATTAATCTCACATTTTAAATAGGATGTAAGGATATCTAGGTAAAACAAAAAAAAAAAACCATTTTTAAGGTTCAGCATTCTGAGAAAGGATAAGCGAACCTGACAGGTCCTACCTGATGGTGGTGAGAATTGAAACTTCATCTGAACGTAACCAAGCTGATTAGGAACATTTTTCAAGAATTTTAGATTGGATATTACCAACAAGTTATAGCAGAATCAGCATTGGTACGTACTTTCTCATGCTGATTATGGTATCCATCCCTTCTCCTTTAATCACAATTCGATGGAACTTGGT
Source organism: Populus tomentosa (assembly GCA_018804465.1). Lineage (NCBI taxonomy): Eukaryota > Viridiplantae > Streptophyta > Magnoliopsida > Malpighiales > Salicaceae > Populus > Populus tomentosa. The sequence goes on along the minus strand of CM031971.1, from coordinate 21,239,432 downwards.
AGAAATATAAACAAACAGGATGTTGATTCTACATTGAGGCAAAATACCATGCTGGCTTCTCAGCAACCTAGCTTGGTCACACCAAAATGTTGAAAAAAATTAGTTGTTCTCGATCTCTTTCAGCTTTTGTTGCCAGCCAAAAAATGCCTGTTCCTCCCTTTTGTGTTTGTCAATTTTGGGAATCATACAGACATTAGAGCATCAGATTCCTGATGGGTTATGCATGTTAAATGAGACGCAGTTTCATTTTGTTGAAGTATTGAAAATACTAAAGTTTCATTTAATAAAAATTTCATTTGCGGGGCATGAATGTATGTATGGCATGAAGGCCTCTTGTGTTCATACCAATAACAAAATCAAATAAATCAGAAGGAAAGAGGGAAAATGAAGTGTGGTGAGTCAATTTCATCAACCACGGGTAGATTGCACTAAAAGGATTAACTAACCCTATAGCCTTCCTAATAAAGCAGAGGCCTCATCTTGCAAAACCTTCCATGCTGCAGTAACATGCCTCTCTTCAGTCAATGGTGCTCCCACAGCAAAACGTAATATGTACTTGCCTGATAGAACCTGCAAAGATTGGCTATGATCAGACAAGTAAACTACAGTTCTCCTTTCCCTTAAGTAGATGATAAATTACCAAAAAAAAAAAAAAGAGAAGAAGAAGAAACCACTGCATGAGCATTTTAGTTACTGCAGAAAAGATATAGAAAAGTAACATCGATCTTACTGTATGTGATATGAAAATTTTCCCTGTTGAGTTTACAGCATCTAATAGGTCATGGTTCAGATTGTTTCCGTGATCTTCATTGTTGTTAGGAGGTAGAAGGCGAAAACAAACCAATGAAAATATCCGAGGGGTGACAACCTGCAACATGAATTAGGTATAGAGAAATCATAAGAGTATTGATTTGCATAAAAAAACATAGCCGTGGGGAAGTTTCATAAACACGTAGACATTGAAATGATTAAAAAAAATGCAATGAAATGGTAGTGGTTGCTTATGGCACCTCTCTTTCACACCAGTTTTCAATCTTTCAGCCTAGTTTAATGCATCTAGCTTATTACATTACAATAGCAACACCAAAAGGAAAATTCCTGTTTCAAGGCAAGCAGTGGTTGTGTGCCAAGGTGAGTAGCTAACATAAATGATTTCTTATCCTGGCAATTGAAGGAAGGTTACCCACTTATTTCCCATCTTTTCCAAAGGGTTCAATAGGCATTTCATGCTTAATACCACTAAGCCCAGCAATGGCTTATCCCATGTCAGGTGCGCTAGCTGACATGAGAGGCAGTACTTACACCCCTTCAACAAATACGGGAACAGCCATTTCAGCATCAGCTCATCCACCCTTACAATTTAAACTCTTCTCTACCAAACTAACAAGACTCAGGACCAAGTTTAAAGGTGAAATTAAAGGTGTTACAGATAAAAAGAATAGAGTAACTAGACCTGGTTAAAAACGTTTTATCTGTGAATAGGTATGTATTAGAAAGATCCGTGGATATTCAAGAAACGATGTCCAATCAGGTGTGTAAAATAGAAACACATATAGACACACATAAAAAGGTCTATCTACCTCAAATCTTGAATCTGCAGCAACAAGCCCTTCAAAATATTTAGCCAAGTTGATATGATTTCTGATGTAGCACTGTAGATTTTCCAAACCATATAACCGCAGTACCATCCACAGTTTCAGTGATCTGCGAGGTAGCATTTTCAGTATGATTAAATTGCACTTCTGGTATATGGTGCATGGCTGTGCAATAGAGAAACTTGTGAGAGGATGCATTCACAAAAGTTTTTCAAATCTTTTTGATTTGGCTGAAAAGCCTATGAAGGAGGAGGCATTGAGGCAAAAGTTTGATGGCACACCTGAACCGACGTCCAAGAGGAATTTGCCAATCTTTGTAGTCCACAACCATGTTTGCTTGAGAGGCCTGACATGTCAATATGTTAGGAAATACCATGACTGAAATGTGCATCATAATCCATAAATTATGATTGGTTAAGAATTTAATTTGTTTGATATTAAAAATCCAATCATCTACAGCTAGCAACTTGTTCTAATGTTACATAAACCTGTAACCTTTCAAGGCTTATAAACATGTTAAGAAAACAAGTTCAGAGATTGACATGTATAACAAAATTTAAATCATGAAAACTGTAACCCCCAAGTTGGGAGATTATGAATATCTTCTAAGAAAATTAAATGGGCTATTTTGGAGCTTTTGAATTGCAGATCGATGAAACACGTCCAATGGTAGTCAAATCAAATTCATTGTAGCACACTTTGGGAAGACATGAAAATTCCCACCCTTCAAGTCCTCACAACGTAATCCTTTACTTAGTGAACTTCGGGTGCAAAAATTGTATGGAAATAAGAATAAGAAGATGTTAAGGATTCTTACTTTGTTCTTCAAGAACTCCGGATTCGTAGAGAGGGACTGGATTAAAGCATTTCTATCCTGTTGTCCAGCATAAAAATAAAACTCATTTAATGTATTTGCATATTCAAACAACTAAACTAACCAAAGGAACAACAATCAGCAGCCCAAACAATTTAGGAATTACAGCAATTATAGTCCTCGTGTTTTAATTATAGCAACTAGTTTTTCATTTCTTCTTGGACAATTAGAAACCAGATATTCTAGATTTACCAAGAATCCTTGTTTATCTGGAACTACATGGACTACTTGACATTTCAAAAAAAAATCAAGAGCTGAAAGCACATTTCTGATGCAGCATTTTAATGATTCCTTTAGTGACAATAGTGCAACACTTCAAGTGATTTCATCATGCATCATTTCTAGATTGCACAAAACAGAACTTGAGTATCTGCTCCCACGATTATTTTTGTGAATCCCTTCTGTATAAACTGGTTGAATCAAAGAAGTTTGATATATTCTTATACCGAAGAGGATGGTAGTAAAGATATGAAGATATCTGACTGAAAAGTGCAGAGCTCCAAAATATTGACTTTTTGACCAGACAGAAATATGCATATGCACAGAGCAATAGATATAAAAAATCTCGACCATGCATGCACATGCACAGAGCAATAGATATAAAAAATCTCGACCATGCATGCATATGCAGTGCAATAGATGTTTCACTGCAAGTAGTACAGAAAAAGGAAATGTCAATCGTGTATATTCCATGAAATTTTCTTTTAAAGATATTGGATATGATGATTTTTATGTTACTGACTTACTAAATGGAACCTTAACCTCAAACTCCAAAAGAATCCCACCCCAATTCTCGTTTTCCACAGGAGGGAACTGCCACTGCCCAATAAGGGGTTCAATTACGTATGAACTGCAACTTAAGTGTACACAAAGAGTGTGAATGCTAGCAGGCACGTGTTTTTGTGTGTGAGTGAGGGAGAGGGGGGGTGGGAGTGTTCAGATTTTAGCACCACTGAGAGTGAGTGAGCTGTAAGTGCTTGTGGACAAAACAATGATTGGTGCAGATAGCATGAAAAAAATGTAAAAATCATTAAACATAGGCCAACATAAGATAAATATGAGCAGACAAGAAAAAAGCATACCTTTACCCAAAGAGCTGAACAATCAAAGTTCGTCAGAAACCATTTATGAGCATTCATGTTGAAAGAGTCTGCTTCTTCAACACCATCAATGTAACAACGATATTCTGGACAAATACAAGCACTTCCAGCATATGCAGCATCCACATGAAACCATATTCCATTATTCTGTCAAGAGGCGATGTATACAACCTTTGTTATCACGAACAAAAACTTTCATGGTAGTGTCATCAAGGTCATCATATAGGATCTATCAAGGTCATCATATAGGATCTCACGCACCTCTAGATAAAAAAAATCCTCAAAGGGTTTGAGAACTGGAGTGTACTGAAGGAGGTTTTAGGACACAGAAACGCCGGAATTTGTTATCATAAACAATTTTTCATTACAGGCCTTCTAATAGACAGGTTAATTTTGATGTCAATGTTTCTGAGTTTTTTAACATGTTTCTTTTGGAATTCCACTGGGATGTGTGTGTGTGTGTGTGTGTGTGTGTGTGTGTAGAGAGAGAGAGAGAGGGTTACTTGGTGAATTCATTTTAACCTGCAGCCAGGGTAGCCTGCTTGTTTGGCTTAGCTTGTGCTAGTTACCAACCCATCCCTTCCTTATACTCTCTAAACAAAATTCTACCATTTAAACTTTAATTGTGGGTGCAAGACTGCACTTGCCATTGCTGCTAGATCTTGATTACAATAGAGTATGGAGTTTTGTAGAGGCTTAAAGCAGATTTCTTGCTTATTTCACTAAACACAGGCTACCTGTTACCTTAGCTATCTTTCCTAGAGAAAGCAAAGGGTCAACAGCTGTTGATGATGTAGTTCCTACCTGCAAGAACATGAAAGACCTTTAGTACCATTAAAATACCAAAAAAGAAAAAAAAAGGGAGTAAAATCTACTTACAATCACATTACATGACCATGTATAAGGATTCACATACATAATCACCGATTAAAATGGAACCTGAACTTTATATCTGGATTATTGCTAGTCCAACCAAATTGTCTTGTACAAAAAAATTTACAACTTCAACACCCATAAGAAACCAAACATATTTCTTATCTACATATTCTGTGATCCCATTAAGGAGCCACAGCCTACTGCAACAGTAGAAGTTCTAGCTTGCAAACACAAACTGTAAGGTTCTAGTCTTGAGAGAAACCATTACATGCAAGAATTGTAAGTGGCAGTTCTATTTCTAGAGTTTTATCACAGGGAAAAAATAGATAATGTCCTTTTGAATATCTATCCTAATAATCAACCCCTAAGTGCATTGCACAATTTGGTGATGCCCAAATAACCCCTAAGTCAAAAACCATAAAGATCCACAGATCTATATCCAGTTCCTGAATTCAGTAAGCTTTATATGTGCTGCAGATGACAAAAATCTTGCATTTATTAATTCTCAAGCATATTTATATGTGCTGCAGATGACAAAAATCTTGCGATTTATTAATTCTCAAGCATATGGTGGCGGATTTATTTTCAGCTAGTGTGATCAAACTAATCTTTTGAGAACCTACCAATTCAAAATCCAGTTACTAAATGTCTTAACAGTTGACTAAATCAAGGATTTAGTGAGCTCTTTCTAGTTTATTCCAATAGAGTAACCAGATGATAAGTATAGGTTTCAAAGAAGATTTTCATATTCCCAAGTCATCATCAGCATTCTACCTAAAAATAAAACAGTGCTTGCCCAAGTACAGAGCCAATAGACCTTTTAGGATGCACCAACTTGTTCCATTGACGTGTTTAAAAGACAAAAAAAATAGTACACGTCTTAATTCTACCATATGTTATACAGAAAGAATCACCAAAAAAATACATATGGTCAAGGTCAAAGAGCATCAAAATAAAGCAACCAAGGAAAGTATTTTCAGTGTCTTACTGTAGCACATAAGAAGAAAGGGACCAATCCAGTGGAAATGTCATCTGAAATTGCTTTACTAAGTAAATCTGGAGAAAGGGCATAATTTGTTGAAGAGTCTGTTTTTATCAGCTTGCAATTTTCTGGATGGATCCCTCCTATCTGTCATTAATTAGAAAAAAATAATATCATACGAATATAAAAGACATTAGAAATTGCAAGAATAACTTCAACATGGTAAAAATATATCCATAAATACACACATCTCTATATAAGTGTAAAAATAAAATAAAATGAAAAACATGTGACTGCTGAATAGTGATATGTGCTTAAAAAAGCTCTGAAATGTATATATTATATTTTTATTACATAAAGACTAATCATGGTGCTAGCTTTCACTAGCATGGACACATGATTCATCCCATGTGAGGGGAGACCTTGACAAACTCCATCGTAATGGAATGTTATGGGAGTTTTTATTCCTAAAGCAGCCTGAGCAATCGGTTTTAGTACCACACCAACTTGGTTTCAAGCATGTACTTGACGCAAATTTAAAGAAACACAAGTGACTGGCTTTAGAAAAAATAAGTGTATGTGTTTGTATGATTGCATCAGTCGTTCTTTAAATAATAACATGTAATTTTATCTGATTTAAGAATATGAAAATTTGATGCACAGTGCAATGTAGAAAATGAAAAATTGAAAACTCCCCCCTCCCCTCAGGCCTGAAACCCCTACTCAGAAAATGAATGCTTATAGTTCAGCACGAAGCATCATGTTCAGAATACTTTTTCCGTTGGTCTTCTTGAGAACATGTCAACAATGGAAAGTTCATGGTATGAAAATGCTCTGTAAGTTATCAAGCAGCCGGAAAGGTAGCTTTTAGTGCTGCATCAACATGGTTGCCAGCTTGTGCTTAATTTAATATGAAGTGGCATCCATTGACCAAAGTTAGAGAAATTATCGTGTAGAGCAAAAGTAGCTTGACCAAAGGCTACAGGTAAGAGTAAGACTATGGAATAAGAAGTTGAAATGTTGTGTTGGGTCATATATGAAGTGCATTTACTATCACTCACCTCAAATAGTACCACTTGAATATTTATACTTGATTTATGAAAAATGGGCACATAACACAGTCATTACAAACAAAATTTTGGACTCCACCCCCCTCCTCCTCCAAAAATAATCGTGACTCGGAAAACAGAAGTCAATAGTTCAGCATGAAGCATCATCTTCGGAATTTTTTGTGTTATTAATGGTGCAATTTTATGGATGTTTGCGCGTAGTTTCACAAAGATACCTGGCAGGCTTTTTGCAAAGCAGAGTGTGTTTGATCGGATGCATAAACAACAAGCTTTTCAAGGGCATTTTTTCCAAGCTTCCTCAAGACCCTATCACGAGCAGCCAGAAGCACAACTAGAACAGCTTCACTTGCAGTGCCCTGTATCACTCCACCACCTTGTCCTGCTTTGCAAAATTGCACCAACCACAAACATCAATAATTTAAACTCTTTTGACCATAACTCTGGCATCAAAACTGCTTATGCAAGTGTCCTATGAGTGAATCATTGTGCAATGCCATCTTCAGACAGCTGTTGAAAACATTGCAAGAAACATTTCAGAATATCAACCGAAAAGACTGAACACAGCTGGTTTCTGCTATACCATTGACAAATTACTGAGCATTTTATGGCATCCACGTGACCACATAGACCAAGTTTGTGCGGATATCTTGTTAAAATTGTATGACAAAAAGTCTCTGCTGCTTTTCCTTACGAACTTTAACATTCATTCATTCATCAGAACCCTTACCGGTAGAGAGAAAGTCTTCAGGTAGCTTGAGCAATTTACCAAGCCAATCTAGAACAATCATTTCAAGCTCAGTTGCAGCAGGAGATGTTATCCAGCTAAAACCCACCATATTAATACCAGCACTAAGCATTTCTCCCAAAAATCCAGCAACACTACTGTTAGAAGGATAATAAGCAAAATAACTCGGGCTTTGCCAATGGGTCACCCCCGGTAAAATCTTTGCTTGAACATCTGCATTCACATCAAGAAACTAATCAATGGCAAGAAAAAAACAACCAAAAAAAGTTCATTTTTTCCCTCTCTTTGTTTGTAAAATAAAGCAAATTCACCATCAAGAACATTTTGCAACGTTTCAGGTTGATTTGGAGCAGAATCTGGCAGAAGTTCGCGTAGATATCCAGGCTGCACACACAGAAAAAACCCATTTGCCACCAAATTCACACACACTCATACACAACAAAAAGAGAGACCATAAAGAAATCAAAAGGGAAAGAAGCGCAGATAAAGTTAATGAATATTAAAGCTAAGGAAGGTTAAAAACCTCAACTTGGCTGAGAACAGGGAAATTCTCAATGGATTTGTAATAATCAGCAATAAAGTCGACCATTTTATGTGCATTCTCTCTCAGTTGCTCTGAATCCATTGGTTGCAACCCCTTACTCTCCCTGAAAAGCACATTAACATCAAGATTAATCCATCATGAACATGCGCAAACACAGTATAAAATCAAAACATACACTACTACTGTAAAACTTCCAAGACTTACATGTTTAGTGAAATGTGTACTGCCAGAGCTTGAGCTTGAGGAGTTAAGACTTGAGACTATATTCCTTAAAGAGAGAAACAAATGCACTAATACTCTGGTGGGTTTTAACGGAGAAAGCTATGTTTTTTAACACAATCGTTTGGACGGATGGATAGGCAGGCAAGGGAAGGGAAGGGAAAGGGAGATGGAGGGAGCTTCGATGGTCTATTTCTTCATGCGTAAATTATGCGTCAGTCCCTTTAGTTTTAAAACATAAATTAAATAGTCCCTCTATATTCGTTAATTTTATGGAATTTGTAAAACTTTACATATAATTTTAGGACGGCTTGATTTTTTCAATCTTAGCTAAAAAAGAGATTCTAATAATCCAAGAGATCTAATCGATATTACTGATAACATGATTTTAAAAAGGTTTGATTTTTAAAAAATATTATAACAAGGTTGATTTATTTTAAAGTGATGTTTAAGATTGTGGTAATAGTCAAAGTATTTTTTGATGGTATTTATTTTTTTTATTTTTTAAAATTTATTTTTGATATCAAAATATCAAAACAATTTAAAATCATAAAAATAATTAATTTAAAATAAAACTAATTTTAAAAAATTTTAAAAATACTTTTTGAACACAAAAACCACAACCTATGTGAAATTATGTAATTCAAAAATTTGAATCATGATTTTAGTAATTAGGGTATTCATTGACTTATTTTGATGGTATTTTTTTTTTCTTTTCTCATTAATCTTTCCATATTATTATTTTCTATTTTCTATTTTCTATTTTTTAAAAATAAATTATAAAATAACATAGAATTGATGAAGAAGATTAAGTTATAAAAAGGATATATATATATATATATATATATATATATATATAATTTTTAAACCATGAAAACTAATTAATTAGTTTAAAAAATTAGAAGGACTAAGGTATAATTAACTCATTTCACAAATCAGTCCTCAAGGTGTAAATTTACATTTTTTTTTTACATTTTTAATTTAAAAACATTGCTTTGAAACATCATCATTTTTTTTGAAAAGAAAAAAACCAATCCACCAAAAATACTAAACACAAACTAGAGTTATTAAATTTACCTCAGGATAAGGTTAGAATTTCGAATAAAAAAAAGTTAATATTAAAATAGATTATACTTGAGTTTTCATCTGGATAAAATTAAATCAATTATTTCCTTTAATTTTTTAATCCAAATTAATCTAGACCTGGAATTGACCCAAGAAATCTGTCCAGGTTTTACAACTACACAATTGCTGTGCTTTACAAAAAAACACAAAAAACTCAACTAAATGGAAGTGCCAAAAAAGAGTGTTTTATTGCCCTGTTGACATTTACAAGAAGGTGGTCTGATGGGTGATGAAGGGAGATGGGGTTTCAAAAAGCCCTAGATCATACTCCCCATGTAAGAAAGACAAAGACTATGATCATATTGCCTGTGTCCTCAGCTGATACAACAAACATATCATTGATGCGAGGCATGTGAGGAAATGTTGCTATATCTCTATCTACATTACAAAAGTCAGTTTCTTTTTCGCAACTTTCAGCTGCATATATCAGTTCACAGTTGATGGCTCCAAAAGCTGTTGCTGAGTCAATAACAATGGCAACAGAGGCCATCATCCTGCATTTCTTAGATTATGCTCATTACCACCTTGAAAAACTGTTCCAGAGCTTGCAAATTGTTAAGTTAGAGGCTCCCGTGCTCAAAGCTCGATAAACGAGAGTCTGACAGAACAGCAAATAGTTGTGTGTCTACAAAATGCTGCAGAACACAAAAATCAATACGCGAAAGCAATTGAAAGTCTTGTGATCAACCAATTCAAAAATCAAGATTGCATATATTAAGCTTAGTTTGAGAATCTAGAAGCATGTATCCAAATATAAAATTGCAAATGTAGGTAAAGATTTGTAAGAGTTTATTTGTTAATGTGGCCAACCATATAGTGGCCGTGTTAGCATTAACAAATACAAAATATATGTTTGCTATTATAGTAGCTTTTATGATTGTGATTTGAAAAAATAAATTTTAAAAAAGTTATAAATTGTAACTTTTTTCTTAATCAGGATTTCAAGAGAGTTTTTAATAAGACACATGCAAAACTGTGATGTGTTGATTAACCAACACTTCAAAAACTATAATTGGAGCAAATCTCAGTTTCATTCATACCTCACCGCACTATCAAACAGGCAGCAGCATTATTGGGCAAAAAAGTTGAGAAGAAGGGTGAAAGAAAATGAAAGTTACCTTAATAAAGGATCGGTCCCTACTATTAAAGGAGTCAATGAAGCTATCTTTGAGAAGTAAAGAAACCTGAAAAGGATCAATTCCAGATAAGTATATACTTGGAATTGAAGGTACTTAATTTTTTTTTAAATGATGACCTCAGGTGTTCTTACCCTGTCATTGTTTGATTGCACGCTCGTTATTGTATAAGATCTCAAATCTGAACAAAGAGACTCCAAGTAGCGTCTCATGACAGTCAAAAATCGTGTTGCAGCTTCGGCCTGGAATTATCAAATATATTCAGCTACCATATAAGAGTGCAGGATGAGAAGAAATCTAACAGTAAAGATTCGATGAAGATGGGAAGAAATCTAACAGAATAATGATGGTGGTGGTGAGTTTAACAATGACAGTAGTGATGATCATTATGTCGAAAACGACAGCAGTAATGGTTAAGATGGTAGTCTTTTCTCGAGAACAAAAATAGTAATGGAAGACTATTCCATAAAAATCGTGCATGGAGGTTTATTTCGGATTATTGACATAATTAGCATTAAGAAGGCTTCAAACAATGAAGCCACCATGCCTGTCAATGCTTTTGTGAAGCTTAAGTTTCCAAGAATAAGACAGATAGGCATGCAAGAAGAGAGGTTCTGCATTGAGTCCAGCTACAAGTAATACCTGCACTTCATTGCACCTATACACAGGATGCCTTTCAGCAACCGAGCTTTCTAATGATAGTCTGTCGTGCAATGGCCGAAGTTCAGAAACAAGCTCTTTATACCCTGGAAGTGTCGGCAAGTGACACATTTTCACCTTCAGTGGAGAGGAAACAGTAAGAACACTTGAAGAGTATCATGTTTAATGAAGTTCAGGCTCTAGTATACAAAAGAAGGGAAGGATCAAAAAAGCTACCCAACCTGGTTTTTGAGCACATTAACATGAACAAGGTTAGAGGTTTTTATCTTCAAGTCAGCAGGTCTGTGCTGTATACCAACCTGTAAGAGAAAAGGGCTATATTAAAACATTTGACAGGAATTTCTTAGTGTTCTGGATAATTTAGCTCAATGTCTTGACCAGCATAAATTTCTTGGATCATACTTCATGTAACAAACCTCCAATATCCAATTTTATTTGACAGGTTAACTCAAATCACTACTGCAAAAAGTTAAATAAAGCATGTTTCCAAGTGTTTGAAATAAAAAGTTCAATGTCCGAGAAATTGGAAACTTCTCACTGAAGACAATGGTTGTAGACTTTACACTAGAACTTATATGATATATTTTTCAAAACTAATTCAAATATTGATCAGAAAAACATACTGGAGAGCTCATAAACTCTCATAACAACAGATAGGATAACGATGATCGGAGCAGGATTGTTGAGAACATGCACCTTTGCCCATGTCCTACTAAGCTGATCCCTCAAAAAAATCTGGGGCAAAAAACCCTCCTCCCAGTGCTTAATCTATATATACCGTTCTGGTCTTTTTTTTTAAGGACATCTGCCTTGTTGGGTGATACATTCTCCAAAAGAACTTCCAGCCACCATTTGATGCCAGACTCAATGTTAAAATCTCAATTCTCTTCTATCATCTCCAATCCCTTAAAATGTTGCTTGCCCATTTGACTTGTGATCACAGAAAGGACAAGATGATGACATCCTAGTTCCCGGAGATAAATAAAATAATAGGGCACAGTACAAATTAAAAGGAAGAAACACAAAAGGCACAGGCCAATACAATTGCATGGTAACTGTCTTAGCAAAAAGAGAAAAGGTTAATATCTGAAACTCACTATAAAGGGAACAGGAGCATCAAGAAAATCAAGCATCTGCCGTGGCAAGATCTGCGAAAGATCAACATAAATTTTAGCCCAAAAAAGTCATGCCAGATCCATAAGCATCTAATAGAAGCAGAAGTGAAGAATATTAAAATTCCATTTCTACTAAACCAAAACCTAAAAAAGCAAAGAAAGAAAGAAATTCCAGCATCCATTTTGACCAAAACCAAGAAGCTACTGCATCTCAACACAACTTAACATATCCTGAACAGACCACCACCAATTATCTGATGTAGTATTCCAACTCCAGTTAAGCTTAACGTATATTCAGAGAGTAATATTTCAATCTTTTCTGTCTTTTTAACATTTCCATTTTGCCTTGCATATCAGGATTTTTAACAAGGATTAGTTATCCATTGTTATTTTATTATGTCTCATTCATTTACATGAACTTCCAACGGCACTTTGAGGAGAAATTATCGAGGATGTGTGACAGTTACATCATTATTTTAGCTAAATCCATGATGTTCTCCATTGGCTCAAAACAAAAAACTATAGGGGTATAAAAATTATGAAACTTACTGGAAGCAATAAACTCTGCCATTGAAATGGACGAATCATGGGGACAAGAGATAAAACGACTGCAGATAAAACACCCTGCAACAAATGGAACTCAAGTCAGGACAGATAACCAATTCAAAACAGCTACTTTGCATAAGAAATTGTCGAGAGCTGCAAATAAATATACATGCGCGCATACTCTATAAATATGTGTACAAGCGTGTTCATGAACAAATAATTCATCTGTGGGTTGACAAAATTATCTCCAATAATAACATTAACTCACCAGGTTTGGGCACACTACCACCACTTGTTTTTCCAGTAATACGCCTGCAACAAGTGCCAAAACCTGGAAGAAGAAGCATATATCAGACTTCCAACCACCAATCTGAAAATGCAACATGGAAGAAATGGAAATAGGATTGCCTGAACAAATGGAATAAGATTTCAACTACAATGGAGGGTTAAGCTTGAAATTGTTTCCTAACTACCTGCATAGTTTCTGAGGATTCCTTTTCATAAAAAGAGAAATTTTTGAAAGAAACTTAATGGTTATAATTGCTGATAAACAGTCCTAGCCTGAATCTACAAGACCAAGACTCCACCTCCGTATTACACAGCAACCCCTTTCGACAATTATGCAGCCTCAAAGGAATTGATTAGAAATACGAGTGCTTGCTTAAGGATGTTACAAGTGGTGAAGCAGACAGTTGGAAAAAGATTGAACGCTGCTGAATTCAAGACAATATAACTTCATATGATAGGGACTTTACATTTTCCAGTGACAGAACCCGACATACAGTTGCAGTTGTCCATATTGACAGCGCAAGAGCTTCCTCAGCAGCAGCTAACTTTGCATTGACCTTTTGTACAGAATACCAAGATTAGAATATCGAGAAAGCATTTTTAATTATTTATCAAGGAACATAGTCTAATGACAATCAAAAGGCTAAGAAATACCTTGGCTGCTTCGAATGAAGCTAGATAATTATTGCAAAATCCAAGGTCAGAGGTTGGAGGCCGCTTATACTCGATAGCTTGTAAATGATCAAGAGGCTGAAAAACTATTCGGTTTCCTCGTTGGGGAAGAGGCATTGCATGATAACCACAAATTATCTGTAGCAAATCATTTTTGTTTTCCTACCCAAGATCCAAGAGGTAGCGTTCAGAAAAAAAAAGATGGAATGGAACTCGGTATGTCACATGGGTGAACAAATGTATAAACAACAGGAACAATCATAAACTAACCTTAGCCCATTCCAATATCAAGTCATCACCAAAATCTTTTTCATGATCTGGGAAAAGTTCGTCATCATCGTCCTCTGATACCATGCTTCTAACTGAACTGTCAAAGACAAAAATATATCACTATTGTACCGAAACAACAAGTGCCTTGGAGTTGCATGGCTTAATGGAGTTGAGACACATCAAGAACTTAACACACGGTTAACATGTGACAAATGTAACTACTACCTAAATAAGGTATCAAAACTTCCAAGACGATCTAATCTGCGGCTCCTAGAGCAGGAAAACATCCCAAGTACTGGAGAAACATGACCATTTTCATCACCTCCATAAATTCTTTCTAAAGCATCACAATGGTTTTCTGGAGACAGGGAAGCATAATCATCAAAATATTGCAAATACTTCCTGCCATCCTTATCTACTTCCCTTGCTTGGCTGGAATCTGAAGCCTCGCTAGCAGTAACACTTTCAGGAGATTGAGGTTCCCAAATCTTTGGTGATAAGGTTGGAATCACATCATCAGATATAATTCCAGCAGCAGCAGCAGTAAGGGCTACTGCACTGTCAACAGGTATTGCAGAAGCCATCCAATCAGCATCGTACTCTCTATCAAGACAGTCAACATTTTCATTCATTTGACCATGCTGTTTAGATACTGAAGGCATGCAAGCAGTGAGTGACATTTCACTAACAAACTGAGTTATCCGATTCAAACGCTCCTGTGCAATGATACTGCATCCATGTAAGTAAATGTAGTGAATAGCACTGAAGTAACTGAACCAATGTGGGAAACATTAAATTTATTTGTCTCCCTAGAAGCCAGTAACGACTAATTAATTGATGAAATTAATATTAACCTGTTCAACATCTCGTAATGTAGTTCAAAGAAAGGAACCCTCGTGAGCACACAGTAGCAGCGAGGTGCAGAAACCAAAAAACGGCAGCATCGACCAGTTGATCGAGAAAGGGGTGGCTGGCTGCTTAAGATACCAGGTGGCCTTTGAACGATTTCTGTAACATGCAAGCAAACCCCGTAAAGTGTATCATTGTCTGCCACCTGATCACGAGAACAGAAGGCAATTTTAAAAATCCAACCACTCTTTGTATTCAAAGAACCCCATGAAAAACAACCAGACAAATTCTTAAGACAAATCAATGTCCAGCCACCAGCATTAGCAGTGAATCTCTTTCTTTGATTTCCAAACGTTTAAATCAAGATCACACGAAATACATCATTTATATCCCAAAAGGTTTTCCCAATTTGGTCCTTTTTTCCCTCCAAAATGTGTTCTTCCCATCTTACGTACTTCAATTTTCTTAATTTCTATTTTTTCAAAACAGAAAAAAAAAATGAAGAAGAGATGAGAATGATTCCAACAAGCTGGGAGGTCAAGGGATTATTTAATAAATTTTGGAACAAGAGGGGCTAATTATTTGTTTCTTGAAAACACAGCTACTAAATTTGATTTTCGTATTGATAGTTCAGTAGCTCGGGAGAAGGAGAATTCACAACTTAAAACCTCCATTGAGGCCAAGAGAGCATGCCAACTTAGGCTTTGCAATGGCCATAAAAGGTATGTGTGATATGTAAACAAGATGAGGAACAAAAAAGGAAAAGCTTACCTTAAGTGAAAATATGAACGAGAAATCGTCTCTGCCCAAATGCTCCTGCAACAAAATGAAAAGGAACGTTGCGTTTTGACTGTAAGGTTGAGAAGTTTGAGAGAAAAATGCTTAACTAATATTAGATTTCGGGGATAGCATATAGCATTAGCATTAACTAGCAAAAACTCTACATGGAGATGACTTGCCACGGCCTTTTTTCTGAGATATCTTAAATATTCTAGACTCCTTTGTTCATTCCTATTGTGCTGCGTCTTCACAATTGTGTATGAGCATATATTTCAATGCATAAAAAGAAGTGTGGGTGAAGGAAATCGTAATAGAAATACAATCGAGAGAACAAACAGATAACAAATCACTGCTGCTGCTTATCTTGGTAGCTTCAACCTTGCAAGTGTGCATGATTGAAGAGTGGATTCTCTAGCAAAGGAGGGAACTATATATGAGTCAATTCCATACCTAGTGGAATTGTCAAGTCAGTTTCCAGTGACTGGGAAGAATTGCACCTAGGTAAAAGGTTCAATAATCATGATCTTGGTTAAAGACCATGTAGCAAACATAGAGGTGCTAGCCAGTGAAAAAGTACGGTAAATAAACAAGAAGTAAAACATTGCTTTTGATGTCAAAATTAACATGGATTCAGTAATTAACTTCCAGGCCCTAGATTGTGCTATCTAGGAATCGTAGCCTCCGCTAAATTACTCTTATCCAAACATTGTTTTTAATAGGATAGAGCAGCTCTGCAATCACAAAAGCTATGGGGATTTCTTGAAGCAACGAGAACAATGCGGACAGGACGCAGTAAGTAAGCAAGCTTGAAAACAGTAAGATATGCGAGGTGAGAGATGGTCTAGCATACCTGTCCATAAACAAGTTCGTTTAGTTCACTCAATGATGGAGTCCTCTCCAACAACCGCGTCTGCGCCATGAAAATCCAACAGAAATGAGGAAATAGATTAAAAAGGAGAAGATGACCAAGAAATCTGTTTATATGGACCGCGTAGTACAGTTACATTAGAGAAAAAATTTATGGATTTATAAGACTAAAAAGTGCTTCTCAACCTCAGGACTGTGATGGGAACATTTGATATGTACTAGACCTTCAGCCCCCGCACAATGAAGATCAATTAAAATTTTGAAAATAAAAACCGAGATCCTTGAATTACAAGTGACACAGCAAGAGTGATCAAGGGGAGAGGAGGCAACTTCAATGCCCAAGAAGTAGCGAAGGGGGCCTAAATCTCGGTGTTTGTCTTCCATTATACATAAGAAAATTAAGCTGTGGAAGTTAGCTCCTTTCCTCTCTACACTTTAGCTACTTTAAGAGACTCTGTCAGTAAAGATAAATAGACACTTTCCAAAACCATGTTCTTGGGTGTCTTGGAGCTCTAAGGTCATGGTTCTCTGGAGGTTGCAAACACCCATTTGGAATTATAAACCCATTTTTAGCTCAAAACCTTTCGTTTTCCAACTCTACTACAATCCAAACACGTACTCTTAGACAGTGGAAGATCTGATATTCTATATGCAAAGGACCAATGATCAACGATAGTTGAACTTGGCTGGCTGCATTTTTGTCTATTGTTGGAATGCAACACCATGGCATCTTACAACAATGATCGATTTACAAAAGAGTGAGAAAGCAAATGTTTTAATGTCATATGAGTGAGGAATACATTGCATGTAATCTGTACAGTAACTTAAAATTAGCATGAACTGAGGAGCCATGTAGATTAAAAATCACAGAAACGAAATCTTAATTTATAGATGATCCATGTGAACGTCAAACCTTGACACCTCCAGGAAAACAGAAGGCAGCTAAATCCTTTGAGCGCATAGCTAATCTCTTCCCAGGAGGATATTTAAATAGTATCTGGAGCAAAAAGAAAGTAGTTAAAACATGAGAATGAGCTAAGTACTTTCGGCTGTAGAACAAAAAGCAAATCCCCTCTATCACAAGGGACTAGGAAGCACAATGATAACAGCTAAATCATTTTCTCAAAAAGAAGCTGCAGCGGAGAATTCCACAGACTTAAGCAGAAGTGCCAACTACTATATGGGTTCAATCAAGTATGAAACTGTAGCCAATGCCAAACCATATTCAAATTACTGATGTGGCTAACCTGAGGTTCCAAAGTTGGAAATGAAGGTGCCCGTCGCTGCATGGAGTTGAAATCCAACAAGCCAGACTTCTCCATATCCGACTCCCACTTCTTCTCTGTTGCAAATGCATCCTCCACTTTCTCAAGATTGGCATCCGGGTGAAGCCCCGCAACAATGAAGTGTTCAAACAGTGCTGTGGATTTTGAATGATTCTACAACATAATTAAGCACACATAATTCACTAAGTATAACAAAAAGAAAAAAGTGCAAATCTCAACATAAACACAACAGAAATCCGGTGATTGTTTAGTTTAGTACCAGAGATTTAGAATTAAACTGATACCACTGGCGTTTCTGGTTTGCCAAGACCTCAGGATTAAAACTCGGCAAGTAACCTCGTTCCCTCGAATCACCACCCCAGCGCCAAGCATTTTGCATCCGAGTTTTCAATTTACGAAAGCTACTGCTACGTAAACTCCCCGCCCCATTTGTGAAAATTTCACTCTGGCTACGCTGCATTGACTTAAAACCAGGATCAGTTCCTGGGTAGACGCTATGCAGTGCCTCACCAGCCACCCTAAATGCCTCCTCTGATAAATGCTGCAACACCGAATAAGGCGAATGCGGACGTTCTTCTTGTGATTCACCATCTCCTTTTGTGCCCATTTTCTATCTTTTAACAACCAAGTATGTCACTTATCTTGTCATTAACCTCTCTAGATCACACTTGTCCACCATCATCAACATACTAATACCCCAAGCCAGACGTCAAGAAACAAGCCATTTGAATCTTCCTTCCTTGAACGTTAAGATTTATGACATACGCAGCAGAGCAGGATCAAGAAAACCTGTAAAGTTGAATCGAAAAGAGAAGAAATAAATCAAGAATTTATTAACTCAACGTTTGTGTACAAGTTATTGAGAAAATTAGAGAAAATTAAAGAAAAAAATGTGTAACGGATGATGGGAAGATTTTGAATTCAAGGGAAAGAAGTTAAATGCAGAATTTATGAAGTGATGGTTACAAATTTTGGTAAAGATGGGTCATAACAGGCTTAATTGGCTTACCTTTGTGTTATGGTTATGGAGGTGGAGAGAGAGGGAGAGGGAGAGGGAGATTTTTGGTTAGCAGAGGGAGGGGGAGAGAGAGGTTTGCTAAAAATGGAAGGGAGAGCTGCAGGAAAAGAGAAAGGGAAGTTAGACACAAAGCGAAGGAAGAAGATGGAGTGGTAATGCTTTTTTCAAAAAAACAAATCATGAGAGGGAGAGAATACAACTTGAGTGGATGTTGATAATTTTCATTTATTGCAAAAACTACCCTCTTCTTCAAGTATTCTATTTAGCACCCATTTGACAATGCAGTGCGTTGCCATTTATGTTTAGAGAGTGCTTAGAGATATAATAATGATTGTTTTTTAAAATATTTTTTATTTAAAAATAAATTAAAATGATAAAAGAGATGTGGGTTAAGAAAAATCAAAATAAATATAAAAAGAACACGAAATAAATATAAAAATTAAATACATAATTTTCAAAAACCACGAAAAACTAAACTACAAGAACTATATTATAATTAACTCATTTTTCAAATTCTTACGAGGTAACAACCCTTCATATTCAAGCACGATCAAATAAAAGGTGTTTGATTAAGGAATTGCTTACAAGGAAGGGGTGTGATTGATGAATGGAAATAAAAGACCGGTCTTTTCCATAATTACCAATAAATTTGATTCCAAAATTAAAACAATAGTATTTCAAATAACTTCCAATAACGAGAAAGTGCATTTGACTTTGGACCATCGGCGTGTTGCGTCAAGCACATCCACCGTTGACTGCATGCGGGCTCTCGGCTCTGAACTTTTCTTACTGTGTTCTTCAGATGTAGCTTCTCCTTAGATCTAAGCCGTTGGATTGAGACTTTTGGGTCCCGCATATAATTATCGAATTGACCCATTTCACTTTCTGCTTTGGGGCGTTTATTGCACGCTCACGTTAGAAATCTATAAAACATTAATTCCATGCTAAAAGGACTGTTATTTTCCACTTGAGATTTTAGCCCAGTAGTTGAAGGGACTTGTTCTTTTCCTCTGCATCCTGGGTTCAAACCTCACCGTGCATGCCTGTCACCCCCGCGGTGTCTTACATGTTCACTGGGTTTGCAGGATGTTCAGTGAACCGTGGAATTAGTCGTGGTGCGCGCAAGCTGACTCGGACACCCACGTAAATCATAAAAAAAAAAGACTGTTATTTTTGTTGTTTGAACTAATTAGTTAAAAGTCATCCAATATATATCCGAATAGATGAAAAACGACTTGCATTCAAATATAAATTTTGTTGAGTAAATGTACATTTGGTATTGTAATGTATGGTGTTTTTCATAAGTGTTTTTTATTTGAAAATATATTAAAATTAGATTTTTTAGTTATTTTTAACATTAACACATTGAAACCATTAGAGAACACTAAAAAGTATTAATTTGATGTTTTTGAAATAAAACGCACTTTTAAACCGAATCTAAAAACAGAAGCTATTGCACTTCCAAATGCTCGTAAAATTTACTTACAAAACATTATTTTAATTTCTTTGAATTAAACTATGCATATTGAATAAAAAAATAATTAGCTTAGATAAAATTTTTATTATTTTGTGCATGATATAAATAAACATCTCAATAGATTTTTTTATAAAAACGATCATTGAAAAATATATCTTCGTGTAACTATTTTACTCTTCAACAAAAATATAAAAACATGTTAACTCTTTATTATAAATATACTTATATAAGATTTTTATGTAAAAAAATATTGATTCTGACTCTAAATATCTTAATCTTTTATTATCTTGTTCATTTCATATTTTCTTTTTTATCTTATATATTTTTAATGATCTAAGTATTGAAGATCTTCCTTATGGTAGAGCATTTGCTTATGTTTCCAAGTGACATATAAGTTTTTTCATCTCTCATGATTGACAACACAACAATAAAATCAACTTAATTTTTGTTACTTCGCTTAGCTTCTTTGATTATTGACTAAAAGTTGTATGAATTTTTTAATAGAAAAAAAAGATAAAATTTTAATTTTTTTTAGAAATATATTAAAATAATAAATTTTTTATTTTTAAAAAAATTGTTTTTAATATAAAAATATTTAAAAAATTCAAATATATATATATAATAATTTTAATTAAAATAACTTTAAATTTAAATTTTTAAAAAATATAATTTCAAACATGTTCGAAACGAAATATTAAACCTCTGGACAAAAGTTAGCGTGCAAGCAACGCGCATTATTGCCGTGGACAACGTCATGAAACCAAGGCATTAATAGCGGGAAAACCGTCCGAGTTTGCACATGCATGCTGCCGTCCTTCTTTCTCGAGCACTGGAATTTATTAAATTTTTGAATATTTTAAATTTTTTTGGAAGTAACTTTGAGAGAAAGATTCTCTCTTTCCTGAAAGCTAAGCAGATTGTATAGCTTGATTGATTAATTAATATATAATATATAATATGCTCTATCGATATTGGATTGTTATTATTACAATGTCTCGTTACTATTATGAAAAACAATTATAGGAGCATAACATAATTATTTTATATCTCATATTTTGAAAATAAAAAATTTATTTTAAATTTATTCCAATAATATATTTATTTATATATATTTATCTTGTTTTTTCAACCAAATATTTTTTATTTGTATTATCTCTTCTTGTTTTTTTTAGAATAAGAACCACACATTAACCTAAATTATCATGTAAGAATACAGGGCATGAGATATGAAGCTCGAAGAGAAAGTTAGAAGAGAACTTTTAGCCCTTAACATTTTCTTAATTATTGATGCACTGTAATTTTTTTTAATAGAAAAAAGTATTTTTAAACCACTTTATATAATAATTGAAATTAAATATTCTTCAATATTATTTATATTGATAAGATACCTTCTTCAAAAGAATTTAATATTTTTTCTTAACATTACATCATTAGTTAATTAACAAGCCTGGATATTATCTTATAATTTTTTTGGGATTTCGGTGGAGATTATTTTTTAAATTATTTTTTACTTAAAAATACATTAAAATATATATTTTTTAATATTAACCTATCAAAATAACAAAAAAATATATAATAAAAAAATAAAACTAATTATATATATATATGATTCAACTACAATTCCAAACAACACATGCACCAGGGAGGACTCGGGGTCGCGGGAGGGAAAAGCGGGGAAGGGGTTTGTTGAGGATGGCATAACCAATTATCAGTGCAGATGATGCCTCTGTAGATGAGTGCCATTAGAGGGTTGGTGAAGCTTGGTGGGCAGAAGCTCTCGAATTTATTTTTATTTTTTTGTCATTTACAATAGCACCATTTGGAAAAATAAAATAAGCTTGCAAAGCCCAAAAAATTCTTAGAAAATTTAATGTCATTGGTCTCTCTTCTGCCTTTTTTTTCTGTTTTTTTATGGTCGATGGACCACCTACGGTGGTGGGTGGTGGTGGTGGTGACGCCACCAACCAAAAGGCCAAGAGATGCATTTAATCCCGACCTCCGTCCCTTAAAGCCCTACAGACAATGCAAGGCTGTCTTGTTCATACGCAGTAGCGCATAAATAGGATATCCGAGGGAAGAATATAAATTAATTAAAGAGAGTTTAATGCGTAGTCATAAAACCCATATCAGTTTTGCTAGATAAAGACTGTAATTAGTATTTTTTTATGTTAAAACATATTAAAATAATAATTTTTATTTTTTTAAAATTATTTTTGAGATCAACACATTAAAATGATTCAAAACATTAAAAAAATTTAAATTTTTTGAAAACACGATTTACACACGCATTCCCAAACAATTAAACAAATCTAGGTTTTAATAAAGATTTTGATTAATTTATTCAAAAAATTAAATTTATAATTATTAAAAGACTTAGTTATAATTTTCAAACATGATGGATTAAGTTATAATCAAGTTCAAATCCATGCCTAAATATTAATTTATTACCCGAAAGATTCCAATACTCTATTTTTTTTTAAAGGATCTGTTATGCTTATACTTTTTTTTTTTTTCTGGTAACCCGGGGTGTCCGAGCCAGCTTATGCGTACCACAACTAATCCCCGGGCTCACTGAACATCCTGCAAGCCCAGTGAGCATGTAAGGCACCGCGGGGGTGACAGGCGTACACATAGAAGATCGAACTCGGAACAGGAACGGAACAAATCACACGATTAACCACAACAGCTAAACCTTCTTGTGTCTGTCATGCTTATACTTACATGAAGAGCAAGTGTCCCAAATCCTAAGATTTGAATGGAGATCTAAAGCAAGGCAATGTTTAATATTTTATTAAATCGTGATTTTAAAAAATATTTTTATTTTATAAATCCCATCAAGTCAATAACTTGATTGTCAAGAAAATATCATGAGCCAGACCATTTCTAGCTCAAAAATAAACGTGGACTTTGAAAAAATAAAAAAGACTTTGATTTTTTTTTTTTGTTCTTATAACATACATTGAATTTTTTGTAAAGTTTCTGAATACCTTTCTAAAATTTTAATTTCTTAAAGGAAAACCAAAGAGGTATAGGAAAATAGCAAGATGTTTTAATGAGATAACAATGATTAAGTGTTTACGAATGTGATTTGTCAAAATTCTTTTTTTTTTAATTAAAAATTATTTTTAATTTATTTTGATATGAAAAATATTTTAAAAAATAATCGTAACAATACTTCAAAACAAGTCAATACGGTTTTAAATTGCAAGATATTTTAATGAGACAACAATAATTAAGTAAATGTTTGGGAATATGGTTTGTTAAAATAAAAAAATTTTATTAAAAATTATTTTTAATAAAATTCAATATAAAAAATACTCTAAAAAATTATGATGCATTGTCTGATTATGTTGGTGGCTCCTGTCTTCTGGCCACCACCATCAATCCTCCATTATTACATCATACCTTGATAAATATTCGTGGACCACTCGGGATTTTTCCTCTTAATGACTTCCAACCAGAAAACAATGAAAGCTTGGGGCCATGAGCAAAGCAATGTGCATATGTTTGGTAGCAGTAGCCTCATGTTGGTGTCGGCTAATGTTTGAAAGTGTAGAAAAAATATTTCTTAAAGTGTTTGTTTTAATATATTAAAATAATATTATTTTTTTATTTTTTAAATTTACTTTTAATATCATTATATCAAAATAATTTAAAAATACATGTTCCGATGCCATTATTCTCTATCTCCACATCCACCAGCCACCTTCACCCCAACGGGCATGAACTCTTTTCCAGGTATTTCCACCGGCACAGAACTGATTTCTTGGTTCTTGGAGCTTGAACGCAAGCGAGATCCAATCCTCGTGGGATTCGGTTTACAGCATATCCTGAAATCCTCAGGAAATACTAGTTTTCAGCGTATCCTGGAAGGTTTATGTTCCTGTTTATCAAGTAATAGAAAAGGAGTTCCGGGTTACTGAGAGAAAAGTCTGCTTCTTGAATTTCTGTTTGTTTTTATATTTTAAAAATATTTTAAAAAAATTAATTTTTAAATTTTTTATGTACTTTATATTAATATATTTTTTAGTTTTTTTAGATTATTTTGATGCATTAATGTAAAAAATAATTTTAAAAAAATATAAAAAAAATTATTTTGATACATCTCTAAATGAAAAGCAACCGCAAATATACTCTCAAACAGGCTCTAAGTGTTTTAAGAGTTTGTTTGTTTTTTTGTTAAAAACAAAAGCTTTAAAAAAATTTGATTTTTTTTGTTTTAAATTAATTTTTTAAATGATTCTGAATCGTTTTAATATGTTGATATCAAAAATAACATTTTAAAAAAAATAAAAATAATATTATTTTAATACATTCATAAACAAAAATATTTTAAAAAACAAGCGCTACCATAAATTCAAATACTAAATAAGCATAATTGCAAGGCCCAACCTTTAAAAGAGCTAAATCATTCCGTTAGTGGGTTAAGTTGGTCCTTTGGCTAATATTTTTTATTAAGGGGCTGTTTGGCATTGCGGCCAAACCTGCTTTTGGAAAAAATTCAAAAATTTTTTATTTTTTAGTTTTGCTAAAATTAAGTGCGGTTTGTATTTTTTGGATCGTTTTGATGTGCTGATGTCAAAAATGATTTTTAAAAAATGAAAAAACATTATTGACATACTTTTTGGCACGAAAAGCTATTTGAAAAGCAACCGCTACCACACTCCCAAACACCCTCTAAAACAAAGTAGTTTAATTTGAAGACAAAAAAATGTGGTTGTGTGGTGAGGTTCAAATCAAGTTTAACTAATTTAATTAAATCATTAAAAATCTAACCGGGTCAACTAAATTTTATTAGATTAATATCTTACTAAAATCTACATGAATCAAGTTTTAAATCCTGTATTTTCCATGTCAAACTATAAAATTGAGTGAAGTTTAATAAATATATTTTTAAAATAATATGAATGGATACACAACCCGGCAAAATACAAGGAAGGTCCATATTTTTCTTTGGATATATTTTAATCAAATCCTCATGGGGAAAGGGTGAACATAACTGATACCTTGTGTGCAAATCAATCTTTTTCTAGGTTAATTTTTGTAGGAATTATGTGAAGAGTTTAGGGTATACCTAATAGATGAAGTATTTTTCCTCCATATTAAGAGCTTGTTTGGCAGTGTGATTATGGTTGCTTTTCAAATAGCTTTTTTTGTCAAAATACATGTTAATAATATTTTTTTGATTTTTTTAAAATTATTTTTGACATCAGTACATCAAAATGATTTGAAAACACTAAAAACATATTAATTTAAAGTTAAAAAAAATAAAAAAATTTGAAATTTTTTCAAAAATATTTTTAAAACAAAAAAACAAACAGGCCGTAAGAAAAGTATATTGTCGAAATTAGTAATACCCCTCAATGCTTGATCAAATTCCTTTTCAATGTAATTGCTTGAGTGATGATGCATTCACGACAAGCTTATTATAATAGTTATTATATTTTAAAATATATTTTATTTATAAATATATTAGAATAATATATATTTTTTAATTTTTTTAAATTTATTTTTAATATTAAGATATCAAAACAATAAAAAAATATCATTTTTTTTTAAAACAAAATTAAAATTTTTAGAAAAACACAATCACACCACAATACTACATAAAACCTTAATACCTTAATAGCATACATTATTTCAAATCATGATTAGGATAAAAAAAATATAAAATACAATGCTTTTCTTTCCAACTACAATTTCAACGACATCATTACCATGTAAATAAATAGTTAGCTATTAATTGCTTGGATGTTAATATATGAACATTAATTATGTATTTGATATTGTGATGTAAGTTATTTTTTATTTAAAAATATATTAAGATAATTTTTATTAGATTTGTTTTTTTTTAATTTTTAATTTTAATATATTAAAATATTAAAAAAAATACTAATTTGAAATTTTTTAAAGCCAGAAACACTCTAATATAATTTCAAATGAAAAAAAAAAGAGAAGAAAGAAAAAGAGAAGGAAATAATCAAACCCATCGATCGCAAGATAGATCTTGTGATGTTGAATCACCGTACGAGGCCCAAGCTCAAGTATGAATGGAAGGCATTGAACCACCATGGCCCATTACTAATGCATGAAAGAAAAAAGATTTAGAAACAAAATCACAATTGTAAAATTAAAGAAAGGATAAATATAATAATAATAATAATAATAATCATTAGCAAGGATCCCATGATGATTCAAGAAAAAATTAATTTAAACTCGTATGATAGAATTATCATAATATTATTTATAATATATAGTCACATTTATAAATAAATCGATCTAAAAATAATTTAAACTGCCTGTATTAATTCTATAAACAATTTATAATTCAAAATGATAAAAAATAATAATAAAAAATAATGTTTTAAATTTTTTTAAAAAAACTTTGTAAATAAATATTTTAAAATCTCACAAACCATCTAAATTCAAGCTATTCAACATTAAAAATATAAAATATAAAGACAATAAAAATAAAAAATTACATATTTTTTTATACTTAATGTTTCGTGTAAATTGAAAGTATAAAATTGGTTTATTTTACATTTATATTTTTTTCCATTTAACTTCGTAGGAACTAAAAAGTATTTTATTGATATGTTTGTAATGTACGCAACAAAAAGAAATATTCCCATCAAGTCAATGACTTGATTGTCAAGAAAATATCATGAGCCATACCATATCTAGCTCAAAAATAAACGTGGACTTTGAAAATATAAAAAAGACTTTGATTTTTTTTTCCTAGTTTAATCACTTGACCATTCTCTGTTTCTTTTAAGAGAAAAATTAAAATCAAAACCCAACCAAGAAACAGTAACAGTGGACAGGACAAAAGTTCTCGCCGTTCCAAACAGCACCAGAAGTTCAACCGAACTAACCACTTGCCTGGAAAAAGTCTCGTGACGCACCAAGACCGGGTATATTACAACGTAATCCTTATAGTATAGAAAAATAATCAAAGAATCCTTATAGTTGTAGAAAATTTGTATTTAGTCCCTATATTTCAAATTCACTTATATTATGGCCCTTTTGTCAATTTAGTTTTGTTTTTAGGGGATATGAGTGGTATTGCGGATATTATTTAGGGGTGCGAGTGGAGTTTTATCTACACCTTTCTCCCTTTCTTCCCAGCCCTCTTCCAACCTCCCTCCCTCCCCCTCACTCACTCTCTCCCCCAAAAATAATAAAAATAAAACTCAGACGCTCACTCTCTATTTTCTAATCCCTCTACACTTGAATTGGGGATTTCTAGATTTTGATCAGCACATGGTAAACGTCAAGTCGTTTACACAAAAAAACCCTCAATTTTGCCCTAATTTACAATGGATTCAAATTCTGTTGTGTTCGACATCAGCTCAGACGAAGAGCCGGCGATTGAAGAGCCCAAGGAGTTCGACGACGATTGTAACTGGCTGACGGAGCTGTTACGGACCGTTGACAAGGAGAAGGATGATTCTGATGAGGTTGTGATTGTCGGGGAGTATAATCCGCCGAAACCTAAGTCCAAGTCAAAGTCGTCGAATCAGGTGGCGGATATTAAGTTTGTTCTCGATGGTGACGATGATGATTGCGTTGTGTTGGGCGGTGATCCTGATAAGCCGGTTTCTGCTGCTGATGATGTCTGCCGGAACGAGACCGATAGTTCTGACGACGGTGATGATGTTCTTGTTGTTGCTGAAAAAGGCCAGGTAATTCCTTTCTTTTTTTTAAAAAAGAAGTTAATGTGTGTAAATAAGATGGATTTTTTTATGTTAGGGTTCTTGTGTGTTTGAGAGAAATATAATTATGTGGTTTTTAGTTGGCGACGAATGGTGTAATTATTGTGTGTAGGAAATTGTTGTTGATTTTGTGTTGCAGTGACGTGAAGGTGGAGGATGAGAAATTGAGACGAGTAAGGGGATATGAAAGTGCAATCCCGCTGGCGATTTTACTATCAATTTGTTGTTTTTGAATGATGGTTTGTGCTGCATTCATGAAATGTTGGGATGATTATTGTTCTGTTGGAAGTGAAGGATTAGGGCTGGATTCTTTCAAGGAAGGTGAAAGAAAGGAAATTAAAATACATGAGCTATGACAAAAGCCTCTCGAGCCTGTCATGAAGGGAGCTTGTAAACTGATTATTTGGGACTGCCTCACCGTTACTTAATGTGATAAGGGGTTTAATTGAGAAAATTACATTTCTTAATGGTTGAGCATTTGGTTTTGGTTTTGAGATTATTCATGGAATCTTGGTTAATTTTGTTCATGATATTCACTTCTGTGTCGCATGCAATGCAAGTTGTGTGAATCATTTAGGGACTTGGTTGGAGGTTAGTTCTGGCCACTATATGTTCGGGTTCGTTCCCTGAATTTGTGTTCATTTTTAACATGTGAGAGGTTTGTTAACAGATTTGTAAACTACCCTTGGTGGGTGTCTTTTTATTCTGTTTGTTGCTCATGTATTACTAGGCCTGACTTGTTCCTGGAGTTGTAATTTGATGTAAGACAGTCATTTTAACAAGAGGAATTATTCTTCAAGTGAGCTGCTTTGTGAATAGTATTTATTAGCAGCATCTGAAAAAGTAATTGAAATTTCTTAGGCTGCACAATTGTGTGATCCTGCTGGCTTCGCGTGCAGCATTAGAACTGTGTTCTGCACACTTATAAACAGAGGTTTAAAGCCTGTAATCTATGTTAATTTAGTTTGCATTCATTCATTGAAAAATAAAGTATTGCGCTCACTTCTGCACATACACGGGATAAATAGTTGTAAAGCTTAAATGCTCAGAAAAATAAGAGCTTTTGGGCTATCAGATTGCCTATGACTATATATTAAAACTCTTAGAATGTAGATAACCTCAAGCTAGGACACAATGGTGGAAATCCAACTCAACATTAAGCCTGGAAATTACCAAAATCAAGATTTGTGAATGAAGAGAACATAAATCAATGAAATCAATTTCTTCCTAACCTAATTAAATGTGAAAATATGGTGTAAATCTGCTGATATGGACTTTGAAAACTCTTTAGCAGGCCCTCATCTGCTTAAGAGAAGAACTCTAAATGTTGTGCATAATCCATGGATTTTTACTATTCGCTGTTAAACCGTCAAAATTTGTCTGCTTGCAGTCTGATAATCTCTTTATTTTGGTAGCCCTAAATCCCATTTTCCCCCTGTTTGGGCATGAAGCTGTTGGTACTATTTCTCTAATGCTTACCTTCCTTTTTGCAGGTTGCATGTCGAGACTACCCTCATCCAAGACATCTTTGTGTTGAATTTCCCTTTGGTTCTACTCCACATGAAAGACATTGTAACCTGGCAAGTTTGCTCTAAACTCTTCTGTAAAAGCCAAACATCAACTCTTTATAGTCAATACTTACATTCTGCTTTTCTGATTTCTTTGTTTCATGACATGCAGTGCCACTGTTACGTTTGTGACTCACTTGCACCATGTGTGCACTGGGGTACAGGTGTCTCTACTATTGACCATTGTCATGCCACTGATAAGCAGGAGATGTGGAAAAATCAGCGTAAAATTTGTAGAACAGGGAAAGATGTTCCAGTTCCAGTTTCAAAACTTCATGACATTACTGTTCCAATGGCCTTGCCCCTACTTAACCATGTAGCATCTCTAGATATTGTACCGCATAATCAGTCCTTGACACACAATCCTATGCTGCAGAATCAGGTTTCCAGGATACATACGATCCGTTCTTGCTCCTCCTCCACCTTCCCAAATATCATCAGACGCCATAGAAGACGCCAACCAGGATGTGTTCTAGGCGGAAATAAACTCCTATCTCGCCCAGTTTCACAACAAGCACTTGGTGTGCGTACTGATGTTCAACGGGATAGACATCCTAATGCCTTAGGTCAGCAATTTGTCTCATCTAGTACAATGTATAAAAGGCCGGGACTTGTTGCGCATGCTTTGGGTACAAACAATCCAACACATTTATCATTGAACATGAATTATGCTCCTGCTTCAGGATATGCAAGGAATGTTGCTCCTCTGGCTGCATCAAAGGAAAGTCCCTCTAGAATGCATTATGGTTTACCCAATGCAAATTTTGAATCACATACATACCAGAGCTCCCCCCAGCCCAACATGGGCAGTGTCATTGTAAATACCGTGCCTTCGAGATCTGAAGTAGGCAGTCAACCTACCCTGCAGTCAAACGATGGCCAAAGTCTTTATCAGCTTGGGAATCAAGGTGAAAATGATGCAGATTCGTTTTTTTCTGATTTTGACTTTTGTCAAGTTAACAACTCAAGCCAAAGTGATCAGGGAGCTTCTATTGAAAATATTATTCATGGAACAGTGTCCAACAATGAGCCATCAACTGTTAAGCTGTTAAATTCTCAGTTTGCTGAAATTGAAAGCGCTCAATTCCACTACAACGATCATGAGCTTGTTGATAGCTTTTTTTTAAACCAAGCTGTTCCAGTGGTTTCAGATGGTTTTGTGCCTCATGATCTGAATGGCTTTTCTCCTGAACGTCCTGCTATTGACACAGGTATGCTTTATTTTGATGAAAATTTTTGGAATGATCCGACACATGTTTAGCCATGGCCACTGCTTGTCTTAAGAAAATAAGCATG
Source organism: Populus tomentosa (assembly GCA_018804465.1). NCBI lineage: Eukaryota > Viridiplantae > Streptophyta > Magnoliopsida > Malpighiales > Salicaceae > Populus > Populus tomentosa. The sequence continues at coordinate 21,208,759 of CM031971.1, read as the reverse complement.
GATGATTGTTGCCGCTAATGTTTCACAAAATAAACATAATAGCTGTTATTTTTAAGCTGATTGTGTAAAGTCCTTCTCGACAAAAATTGTACAAAGTGGCTGGCTGTTATGTGTTCCTGTATTTATGAATCCAAATGTTAGATGAACAACTCTGCAAATTTTCTCTCACTCTTTTCCCCTGGAACCTCTATGTTGGCCTCCATCATTTCCATCTATCCATTTTCTGCAATTCGCGCAAGTCCAAGAGCTGGTCGTCTATCTTTCTTCAGTAGGCTATTTGCAGAACGCTAGAAGTATTGATGTTGCAATGTGATGAATGGTTATCAATCCTCGGCTGTTGGTAACCATTGATCCAGATACAGGTGCTGTTAAGAAAGGTCCCATATGCGCAGGGCTGGGTCATGGGATAGTGTATGGCCACAGCTGGGTCAAGTATCAGTCTGTAGAGAGCCAGAAATGGTCTTTTATTTCCATAATCTGCTGTTGGTCACCAATGGTCGTCACGAGATGATTGTCATGTGTGAGAAGCCATGGACTCCGCTGACAGTGATAATCCCCTGTAGCATATTTTATTTTACTGGAAAAGAACGTAACCTTATTAGTTATAAAGAAGCACTATGTTCTATGGTTGGTTCCATTTTATCGGTCTGAGAATTTTCACCAGCATTTCCTTAAACATTATGATCGTCTTGCCTGAAACCATGGATGGACTTGAACGAGGTCCTGACTGTTTTTCTGGATATGATGATGGACTTCAGCGAGGTCCTCACTATTTTCTTGGTTTGAAGGGTAATCTAAGTTAATTTAATTTAATTTGTTTGTATTTTTTATTTGATTATTTTTTTTAAAAAAATTATCATTTAATATTGGGTTGAATGAGTATTGAGTATTATAATTTGTTTTTTATAGGGCTGTCATAGTTTCACGATTAAGATCGTGAATTTGACAAATTAATCCAAGTTGGTTTAGTTCAATTTAATATGTTTTCATTTCAAATATTTTTTTAAAAAAAATCTTAAATTTTTTTAAGTTGAATTGTATTTTTAATGATTATTCGAGTTGTTTTTAGACATGTTAAGTTGATCGTGTCATATTATATGAATTTTTATATGATAAAAAAAAAAAATTATACTAGAAAATATATTATTAACACCTAAATATTTTTTCTTATTTTTAAATTGACTTGTAGTTTTAAAGCTTGTTTGACAGTGTAATTGTGATTATTTTTTAAATAACTTTTCATGTTAAGAAATATGCTAATGATTTTTTTTAAAAAAATATTTTTGATATCAGCATATTAAAATGATATGAAAATATTAAAAATATATTAATTTGAAGTTAATAAAAAAATTAAAAAATTTAAATTTTTTTAAAAAAATTTTGAATATAGAAATAAATAGACATTAGCGCTAAATAATAACATAATATTTAGTATTTGCTAGATGTGAAAAATCTTATTTAAAAAAAAAAAAATTGAAACAAAAATCTGTGTCCCACAAGCGCCATGGTTTTAAATGATGAAACGAAAGGATTTTTTTTCTTCCATAATTGGGTTAAATTTAATTTATTTTCTATAAATTAATTATTTAAACAAACTATATTTATAATTTTCAAAAAAAAAATTTAACAATTCATTGCAGTAAAATCTATACTTAGATTTCTTTCAAACCAACCATCTACTAAATAAGTGATTTATCTGATTAACTTAATTATAAAAATTAAAAAATATATATATAAAAAATATTTTTTAAAAATTAATCTAAATTAATTTGTTGATCCTGGACTTTAATCAGGTTTGACTCCATACCAAGTCAGATAATTACACTAAAAAAACAAGGTACTGTTACTCGACGATAGACATTTGATTAGAGATATTTTGACTCGGGTGAGTCCATTGCATTGCAGATTAAAAAAAGTAATTATTGCAATTGAATAATACTAAATATTAAGAAATATAATAATAAAAAACTTTAATAATACACATATAACATGAATTAGTAAAATCTATATATAGATTCCGAATTAAGATCATGTGTTTTTTGAAGTTTTTTATTATCTTTTTTTTTGTATTTTTACTATATACTTCTTATTTATTTATATTCAATAATAAATAAAGTTATTGTAACACCTCTTAGGTCTCAGCTTCCGAAGCTTCATGAAAATCTCCGTACTGGCTGCGTGCGCGTGTGGTAGTATAAAGAAGAGAAGTCCATCACATTAGACTCCCTCTGTAAACCACGAGACAAAAACACAAACACCTTTCGTGTTTCAAGAAACGCCGACGGCAGCTGCCTCTTCTACTCATCAGTAGTCTGTGTCTCTGCGTGTCTTTCCTTCTCTGAGTGTCGTAAACAGCAATTAGGGAAATGGCGCTATGGATGGAAGCAGGGTCAGAACCCAAAACAGAGAGCGAGATTGCTGACCTCCAAGCCATCTCCGCTCTTAAACACTCTACTGCACTTGAACTTAAGGTAATTATTTATTAATTTATCTCTTCTTCATCTTTTTCAAGAATTACTGCTATTATTTTTATTTCCGTTCAGATTCTTGAATGCCCATGATTTTTTTTTGAAGGAAAAAGGTAATGAATATGTGAAGATGGGTAAGAAGCATTACTCTGATGCTATCGAATGCTACACGAGGGCGATAAACCAGGAAGCTCTTAGTGATTCTGACAACTCAATCGTTTATTCCAATAGAGCCCATGTGAATCTACTGCTCGGAAATTACCGGCGAGCTCTTACAGATGCTCAGGAGGCTATTAAGCTTTGCCCCACCAACGTTAAGGTAGTTTTATATTTGTTGTTGTTATTATTATTATTTATTATTTTTATCTCAAGTCCTTCCTTAGCTTGCTTCATCTTCTGGAAATTGCTTTGATGTTCTGGTCTGCTGTGAATCATCTGGTTTAATTACTAGGCAATGTATCGAGCTGCCAAGGCATCTCTGTCACTGAGTTTGTTGGTGGAGGCAAAATCTTTTAGTGAGAATGGACTCAAGCAAGACCCAGATAACGAAGAACTGAAAAAGCTTGCCAAGCAGATAAATTTAGTGAAGATGGAACATGATAAACGTGAGGCTGAAGTTTCAAAGGCTTTGTCAGAGGCTAAGGTTCCATTTTTGAACTTTTAGAATGAATGATGAGCTGTAAACGATAGGTAACAATCTTTTCTCTACTTCAAATGTTCAGGACCTACTTTCTGCCATTGAAGATAGAGGGTTGAAGGTGGGGAAGGCAATGTTTGGAGAACTTGTTGGATTGAGGAAACCAGTACTTGATAAAAATAAAATTCTTCATTGGCCGGTTCTTCTTCTGTATGCAGAGGTTATGTCCAGTGACTTCATTGAAGACTTCTGTGAAACAGACATGTTTTCGGCCCATCTTGACATGATATCCATTTTATTACCATTCTTTGTTTTTATTACCATTTGTCCTATTAATTTGCATTTAATGTTCCCCGCCCTTATATATATATACTGCATTATATGATATCCTTAGCTTTCAAACATGTTCTCAGAAAGTTGCCCGCCATTGCCATGGGATACAGAAAACAATTATACCCGTGAAGCTGTTGAATTATACTATGAGGTAAGCTCTTTCTAGTCATAGCAAATGCTCACAAATCATCTCATTTGTTATTCGACATTGCAGTGTTCTATCAAAGATTTAATCATGATCCTCTTGCTATTATGCTGTATGCAGAATAATCTTATGTATTAGGGCTGCTAATATTGTGTTTGTTTTGTGTGCGTATTTGGAGATAAGGCTGCTTATATTTTTAAACTGCTAATTATTTTCAAACATGATATACCCCTTAGGCGTTTCGAGTGCTACATACTCATTATTTTGAAGTAATGTCCAGATCATAATGATTTAGGGAAGACTATCTGTCCAAAAGTTCATATACATCAGACTGACAATATTATATAGCAGTGGGTTTCATATGTAGCTTTGGTGATGACTCTTTACTTCATTTCGAATTACTGCTCTTCATTCATCAGGCTGGTTCTGGAGTTCCTTTATCCAAGAAAAAAATTCTTCATTATCTACTAGATGGGACATTGGGTGCCAATGTGGAGAGTGTTGATGAAGAGAAGGACGCCATCGAAAGTCATGGTTCAGGTATCATAAAATTTTCTAATATTCCCTTACGAAGACTGTTCTTTTCAAGCAAGTTTGATCCCTTGATTTTGGTTCCACTTTCCAAAGAGAAGGGGATTGCAGCCACTCTATACCTGCTGTATTTTGTTGTTTGGTGTTGCTTCTTAGTTATCAGTTCCATGTATGCTGTGGAATGATAACTTCTGGTATGCCAAAACTGAGGTCTTCAGTCGGGGGTTGGGATCAACTGGCTTGTGCCAACAGCAATCATTTAGCGGTTTGTTCCTTCTGTCGTTGATAGAAAGGAGGGCCTCTGTTAAGCATGTGGATTGTGTTCTTTAGTTTCCAACATTCTTGGTTATGATTCCCTAATAAGCATATTCACTGAACCAAATCGAATGGAATGACATGTCACCCTGTCATCAATGTTAGCCAAATACGAATAGTTTCCATTAAAATCATGCTAGCCAACTGCATTATGTTGACTGTCACAGAATTTGTCAGAAACCATTTTATTGTAAGAATTAAGGAATAGTTATCTTTAGAAACATGCTAGTCAAGTGGATTATGTTGTCCACAACTGTTTTATTGGAGGAATTAAAGAATGATGCCTTGAAATGTTGAATACTGTGATACTAGATAAGTTATTAGGCGCACCCGCTTCACCAATGGCTTCATTCTCTAATTTCAAGTTTCCTTACCTTGAAACATGCTTATTTTGTTAAGACTGATGATATAGGTTGATGTGTTATTATTTAATCAATTTGGTCCACATTCACAATTGTTAGCTAGCCAAAACTAAGGAGGTTGAAATCAAAGAACCTCTGCTATATAATCAAAGAACATGTGCTATATACTTGCCAGAGGAAGTACTAACTGTCAAGGAGTGAAAACTACAAGGAACTAGCTAACTACTGGTGTTGGTACAAGTCATGTTTCTTTTGACCATTTATTTCGCATCGACATGGATTGTTTTATGTATTACCCAGGTGAATGTATCTAAACTTCTTCTGTTTAACTTTCCAGGAAAGGGCTCTTCAAAATGGGTAAAAGTAAATGAAAAGAGAATGCTTTGTGATGTTTTGAAAGAACCTGACTTCATAATCTCTGGGATCCCAGGTCTGCGAATAGTTTCCTGACAATTTTTGTGTGCATAAGTGCAGCCATTTCATTTCCATTTCGTTTTAATTCTCTCCATTCAATTTGGTATGTGCAGTTTTTTATGTCGTTTCAAAACGCTCGAGCTTCTATAAAGAGTTCAAAGCTGGCAAGTGGTCTCTTCCACCATGAGCAAGTTGTGTCTGGACGATAACGAGTGACACTGGTTTTCAAAGGTTGTCGACATCCACTAATGAGTCAAAGCAAACTACCTCGATGGCACCTAGTACCAGCCACAATTTCATTGTTCAGGATTATAGATGTAAACCAACCATAAAGTATCACTACCGTCAGCAGCCCCAGCACCGGGTCTGGAAAAACAAGGGTGTCATGTATCAACTGTTCAGGCTATCACGCTGCTTAAATTTCCCCGTATCAAACCATTGAAAATGAGTACTTGTTGCTTATTTTATATGGATAGCCAGTGCTGAAAGCGCTTGAAAGATGTGTAATGAGGCTCCTTTAGCCCAACTTTTGCTAGTCCCCTGTTGTTACACCATTTGCAATTGTTATTTATCAGTATATTGGCCCATATCTTTTTTTTTCCTTCTCCCTTTAATGCAACTCCAACCAATTAAGTTCCTTGGGGAAAAAATGGAAAATCTTGCCTTTTTTTTTTTAATGGCATTCTGTACCCTTCCAAATTCTTCTGACCTCTTCTTAAAAAGAATCTAGTGGTGGCAAATCAGGCATTATCTTTGATACTTGATTTTCATAATGACATACGCCAAGATCCTCCCTGAGTCCTAGGAGGAATAAAGGGAAATCAGTTACGAAGTCTGAGTCTACGAGTATTTGTGTCAAAATGATATTCTATTCAACCCTGGGATCTCCTTGGAATCTCCATCAACCCAGGAATCTCTCTATCTTTCCTTTATAAAACAAGCCCTACATCTTCCATACAACAGGCACGCCATTTTTCTTTCCTTTTTCTCTATTTCTATTTACAATGGCAGCTCTAACTTGCTCTGCCTCTGACCTCCAGTCCTTACTAGGCGGTGCTGCCAATGCCACGGCAGCTGCTGAGTACATTTGTACTCGCTTTGTTGCGGTTTCAGACCATTTTGTTGACACAGCCTATGCTATTGACAACACTTACCTTCTTTTCTCCGCCTACCTTGTCTTTGCCATGCAACTTGGCTTTGCCATGTTGTGTGCTGGGTCTGTACGTGCCAAAAATACCATGAACATTATGCTAACCAATGTTCTTGATGCTGCCACTGGTGGCCTTTTTTATTACCTTTTTGGTTTTGCCTTTGCCTTTGAGAGCCCTTCCAATAGATTCATTGGCAAGCAGTTCTTTGGCCTTGAAAGTTTTCCATCACCTTCTTTCGACTATGGTTACTTTCTTTATCAGTGGGCTTTTGCCATTGCAGCTGCTGGGATCACTAGTGGATCCATTGCTGAAAGAACACAATTTGTTTCATATTTGATATACTCCTCATTCTTGACTGGTTTGGTTTATCCTATTGTCTCTCATTGGTTCTGGTCAGCTAATGGTTGGGCTAGTGCAGGTAGAGCTGATGGTAATCTTTTATTTGGATCTGGGGTCATTGATTTTGCTGGTTATGGTGTTGTACATATGGTTGGAGAGATTGCTGGACTCTGGGGTGCTCTCATTGAAGGCCCCCGAATGGAAAGATTCGACCATGAAGGCAAGTCGATGGCTCTCCGTGGATATAGTGGTACATTGGTTGTTTTAGGCACTTTCATATTGTGGTTCGGGTGGTATGGTTTCAATCCAGGTTCATTTCTCAACATCCTAAAAACTTATAGAGATGTTGGTTCTTATTATGGCCAATGGAGTGCTATTGGTAGAACAGCCGTGACAACAACACTTGCAGGGAGCTCTGCTGCACTAACCACTCTCTTTGGTAAACGCATGCTTGCTGGAAACTGGAATGTGACTGATGCCTGCAATGGTTTGCTAGGTGGTTTTGCAGCAATCACCTCTGGATGCGCAGTGTAGATCCATGGGTAGCAATCCTTTGCGGATTTGTTGCAGCTTGGGTACTAATTGGCTGCAACAAACTGGTAGATAAATTCCATTATGATGATCCTTTGGAGGCAGCACAACTTCATGGAGGGTGTGGTGCTTGGGGTATTATCTTCACTGCATTGTTTGCAAAGGAAACATATATCAACGAGATTTATAGTAGGAAACCAAGGAGGCCATATGGACTGCTTATGGGAGGTGGTGGAAGGCTCTTGGCAGCACACATGGTCCAGATTTTGTTGATCACAAGATGGATGAGTGTGACAATGGGGACATTGTTATGGATACTGCACAAATTCAAGCTTCTGAGGATCTTAGCGGACGAGGAGATGGCAGGAATGGATTTGACAAGCCATGGTGGATTGGCATATGCATATTATGATGAACATGATGATGAAATGCAGAAGAAATCATTTATGATGACAAAGGTGGATCCCTATGTTTGATTTAGTTTCAAGAACTGCATTTGATCTTTAATCTTCTTAATCTGTTTGTTTTTTTTCGTTGTCTTAGCCTGCACAGTCTAGACTAGGAACCAATGAATTAACTCAAGGAATTTGGATGGATGATGAATTCCTTTGAAAAATCAGTATTGGAATCTTAAAAATTTGAATTTCATTGTTGAATTATTTCTCTCTAAGATGGATTATACTTTAAATTATGAAAGTTTTTCCCCTATAATGACACCATCAAGTGTCTTTCCTCCATCAGCGAAAGGCATCAACAAGTTGGCAGTCGCATGCAGGTGGGGCTTTCTCTTGACACTTCAAATTTATATGAAGGATCTCATGATGATTACATCATGATTTGGTCAATTTCTTCAAAATTGCTGCTGCTTGGGATTTTTGGAAAAGATTTCCCACAAGAAGAACTATAAAATAGCAACCTCCTGAAGAAGGCAAGGCAAGGCAAGGCATGGCGGCACCTGCTAATTGCAACAATTGTTTAAACCATTCAAGCACCAACATAAGCATTCTATTTACTAAGATACTAACCAAACACAGATGAAAAGGGACATCACAAATCCTCCTATTTTATTCGAAATCTATATTAATTGTATAAAGCAATTGGAATGCTAGTGCTGTTTGCTTTCTAAGTTCTAACTCCACCCACGCATCCTTGCCCTGAAATCAACTCCACCGAAACAATGTGCAATCATGTCCAAAGACTTTCCATTTCCCATTGCTAATCTCATCTTTCTCAGACAACACATAACTTCTTTTTTACTTCGTCTTCATGATCAGTATACACATAAGCAAGCCCACCATGGCTTGTCATGTCCATTCCTGCCATCTCTTCTTCTGCTGAGATCCTCAAAAGCTTCAACTTATACAGAATAAAAAACAATGTCCCCAAAGTGACACTCACCCAAGCCACAATCACCAAAATATGTACTATATGTGCAGCTAAGAGCCTTGCTCCCCCTCCCATGAACAGCCCATATGGCCTCCCTGGTTGACCTAGATAAACCTCATTAACATAGGCCTCTTTTGCAAACAATGCAGTAAATATAATCCCCCAAGAACCACACCCTCCATGAAGTTGTGTTGCCTCCAAGGGATCATCATAATGGAGCTTCTCAGCCAACTTGTTGCACCCAATAAGAACCCAAGCAGAGACAAAACCACAAAGAACTGCAGCCCATGGATTGACAACGGAGCACCCACTAGTTATGGCAGCAAACCCACAAAGCAAGCCATTGCAAACATCAGTAACATTCCAGTGACCAGCTAGCAACCTCTTGCCAAATAGAGTGGTCAATGCAGCTGTGCAGCCTGCTAGAGTTGTGGTCACTGCAGTTCTACCAATAGCACTCCATTGTCCATAATAAGAACCACTTTCATAACTTTTCGAGATGTTGATAAACGAACCAGGATTGAATCTATACCAACCAAACCACAACAAGAAAGTACCTAAAACAACCAATGTGCCACTGTGTCCACGAAGAGTAACAACACGATCAGCATGATCAAACCGGCCGATACGGGGACCTTCAATGAGGCCACCCCACATACCAGCAACAGCACCAACCAAATGGACCACACCAGAACCAGCAAAATCAATAACACCAGAACCAAACAGAAGATTTTCTGCTCTTGCAGGGCTAGCCCAGCCATCCGCGGACCAGAACCAATGTGAGACAATAGGATAAACCAAACCAGTCAAGAAAGAAGAATATACCAAATAAGCAACAAACTAAGTTCTTTCTGCTATAGAACCACTTGTGATTCCTGCTACTGCTATAGCAAAAGCCCACTGATACAGGAAATAACCATAATCAAACGATGGCAACGGGAACTTGCTCAAGCCAAAGAAGTGTTGGCCAATGAATCCATTTGATGGTGAGCCAAAAGCAAGAGCAAAACCAAAAGTATAGTAAAATAGACCACCGGCTGCAGCGTCAAGAACATTCGTCAGCATGATGTTCATCGTGTTCTTTGCTCGGACAGAACCAGCACAGAGCATGGCAAAGCCAAGCTGTATTGCAAAAACCAAGTACGCAGAAAAAAAAAGGTATGTGCTATCCACTGCGTATCCTGTATCAACGAATTTGTTTGAGATAGCCTCAAAACAACCACAAATGAACTCAGCAGCAGTCGTGGCATTGGCACCATCGCCCAGAAGGGGGTAGAGGTCAGAAGCTGAGCATGATAGAGGCGATGATGCCATTGAAAGGTGGTGTAAGTTCTCTTAGTGCTTCTGCCAAAAGGTATATGTTGACGATGGTGGGGTTGGTGACTAAATATAAAAAGGAAGGGAAGGACTATGGAGAAAATCTGATGGTGGGGACTTACAGTTTATGGTATCCGTATATTCATGGCAAACTATGGGGTGGCTATTTGATGGCCGTTGACTGTATATTCTCTTTGGCTAAATGAAGCCTGAGGTCTATTTCTGGCTCATAGAAATGATAGAAATTAGCTGTATCCTCTGCTAATTCCCAATTTTAATGCTCAACAACAAGAACATGTACTAAATTACTAATAAAAATTATAAATAGAAGAATAGAAGATACAGAGGGAGAATACAAAAGAATAACATGGTTTCATATTTTTCTTTAACTAAATATATTTATATCTTTTGTATTTTATTTTATTTTTTTGTGGAATACTAATTGGTTAATTTTTTTTAAGATTATGATTTAATGGCTAGTGTGTATTTTTTTTTTATCTTTTCTTAATATATTCTTTTATACTTGGTGTTAGTTTATATCTCTTGCTATATTGTGGGTTGGATTAAAAAATATTTAAGTGTGAAAAAAATTTCAAGCTAAAAAGAATTATTTGATATTATCATTAAATTTAGTTTGCCAAGTTAAATTTTAAAACTAATTTCAACTCGGATCCTTGTCAAGTTTATATTTTCTATTAAATAATATGAAAGTTATTTTAATATGATCCGATTAATTTAGCGGATCCAAAAACAAATAAAAATCAAAGGAAAAATAACATGTGTTTAAAAGCAACGCAAACAACCATTAAAAGGAATTTGACTTTAAAAAAAAAATGAACCTAGCATTTTTTTTCCTTAACACTAAGATAATAATGTATTAGATCAATTTTAATTAATCCAAGTTAGTTTATCAAACTATGACCTGAGTTGTGGATTTAAATGGGTTCAATACCATTTTTTTTATTTTAATTATATGATAAGAAAATGAAAATCAATTTAAAATCAACCTAATATTAAAGGTTAAAATTGAAAAAATAAAAAAAATAATCAAAAATCTAATATTGAAGGTTTTTGTTAAAAAATAAAGGAGGTACAGCCAGGCACGTGAGCTTAGGTTAGGCAACCTAGATGACTTGTAGAAGGCGGTTTGACTTTTCAAAAAGCAATTAAAGTTGACATCTTTTTAAAAAAATAGATGGTAAATTTGATTGTAGATTCTAATGGGTTTAATAATATTTTTTATTTTAATTATATAATAAAAAATAAAAATCAGTTCAAAATTAATATAATATTAAAATATGAAGTTAAAAAAAATAATCAAAAACTCAATGTTGAAGATGTCTAAGCATTAAAAAATCCAAGACGTGTAGGCTTAGATCAAGCCTGCACTCCTATGCCATATTTTGTTTTTATAAGGGGTGAACCACCAAATCAGATATTATGAAATTCTTTTTAAATTATTTAATAACCTTAAAATACTCAAAAATAAAAAAAAACCAAAATCAACTTAGCTTAAAAAATCAAAATGAAACACAATTTTTCTTTTTCAGACATGTTTACATGGAAGACTCACCATCATTGAACTTCTCCTCATCGAATGAAATTCGTTGACAATAAATATGATATTTTTTGTTGTTGGTATCCCAGGCCATGTTTATTTCTCGAAAAGTAGTTTCCGAGAAACCATTTTCTAAACTTTTCTGTGTTTGTTTGCCATTAGAAAAGTTAGTCAACGGAAAACACTTTTCAGTCAAAAAAATTTGGCTTGGTTTTCAGGAAAATATTTTTCTTTTTAGCTGTGTTTGTTTTCTAGAAAGTGGTTTCCGAGAAATCACTTTCTAAACTTTCTTGTGTTTGTTTGCTATTAGAAAAGTTGGTCAACGGAAAACACTTTCCAGTAAAAGAAAAATTTGACTTGGTTTTCAGGAAAGTGTTTTCCTGAAAAATTTAGAGGGAAAACACTTTCCGGAAGTTGTGAAAAAATTAGAAATGTCATTATTTGCTGATTATATCAAATTTAATCCTCAAATTTTTGATTGTTATATATATTTTGTTTTGAATATTTATTTTTTAATTTCATCTCTTAAAATTTTATTTTTATATTAACTTTGATCCTTATTTTTATAATTGCTATTTACTTTTTCCTTATCATTTTTTTATTGAAATTTTTTATCTATCAAATTTGGTCCTCATTCTTTTGATTGTTAATTATTTTATTTGAAATAATTTATGAAATGTTGATTATTATTATTTTAATTTCTTCATCTTTTATTTTTTTAATTTTTTAGATTTGATCTCTATTATTTTGATTATTATTTATTTTATTTGAGATAATTTATGAAATTATATTTTTTTTCAATTTCATTCTCATTCAACTTTTTAATTTGTAAGATTTGTTCCTCATTATTTTAATAAACTTGAGAAAAATAAAATATTAATAAGTTATTTTTCAGCTCATTTTCAATGACATAACCAAACATTGTAAAGTGTTTTCCAACTTATTTTTCATTATACTACCAAACATCGAAAAATATTTTCTCATAATTCACTTTTCCTGAAATTTATTTTCTAAAAAAAATTACTTTTCAGCAAACAAACGGGATCAATAACCAATTATTTTCTCACTATTCATTATTTCCTAACAACATTATCTCTCCTCTCTTTAATCTAAGAAATGAAAAATAAACAAAATAAATTTTTAAATTAAAATAAAATTGACATTTATTTAGGATGAACCATATATTTCTTCATGTTTTAATTTGGGTTTAACTTCGTATAATTAGACCCTAAAATAATGCAATTGAAAGGGAAAAAAAATGCAAAAGGTTTAGTGTTCGTATGAACAATGGCTGACTTTTAAATTTGAGGTGAGTTATGCATTTTTTTCATGTTTTAATTTGGAGCTTAATTTCAAATAATTAGGCCATAAAATAATAATAAATATAAATAAAAAAGTGTTGAAGGTCCACCTTCATATAAACAATAAAAAATCTTGGAGAATTAATAGAATCTAGAGAGAATTTTATTTCAAAATCATAATAATCAAACGATTTATTTGTATTCTTGAATTTTTTTTTATATTATTATATGTTTACCATTAATTATTTAGTATGTGTTGAATTATTATTTTTTTATGCAATCAATGAAATGCATAATTATTATACCATAATTATATTTATCATTTCCATTTTAAAAATCGAGAAATTGAATCGTTGCACAATTTTCGATCTCTCATCTGGCTTTCCATAATTGCAGGATTCACTTGTTCGGGGGAACGAGCATTGATTTCTCAAATATATCTTGGAAAAAGGAACCCTAATTTATTTTAAAGGGGCAAGAATCTGTGTGCAGATGGGATTCCATGCATCTTGATTCTTCCCAGAGAAGGTAAATTAATTATTTAATCGGTGTTTTCGGTTTCAGAATCAGTCATTAATTTACTTACTAGCAGCAATTACAGTTCATTACCACCCTGTAATTAGCATTTTGGTTGCACAATTAGCCATAAATTTACTACTTAAAGTTAGGGTTATTATTTTTTGTTCGATTTGATTTTTATTAAAAAAAAACAAAACTAAAATTTTTTAAAATAAAAACCCAAAACCGGTTCAAATCGACTGGTTTCAGTTCGGTTTTTAGGACAAAAACCAATTCAAACTGGTTTGACTTGGTTTTTTGATTTGGTTCGATTTGTTCCGATTTGGATCGGTTTTTTCAGTTTGGGTTTGATTTGATTTTTTTAATTTTAAACTTATAAAACTGAAACCAAACCGATCAGTTTTTTTTCACAATTTAATTTTTTCAATATATTTTTATTTTTTCAGTTTAATTATATTTTAAACTTTTTCTCACTCCAACTTACATTTCATTGCCACCCTGAATTTATACCGACTACGTGGCCTAAATTCAATGGATAGCAATTGAAGTCAATCTTTTTTATACATAAATGATTTTCACTTGAAAATATTTTAAAATAATTTTTTTAAAATTTTAATATTAATATGTAAAAATCATAAAAAAAACACTTAAAAAATATTATTTTAATATTTTTAAAATAAAAAATACTTTTAAAAAACATCAAAAACAAATTACTATACTTTCAAATACTTCTAGTTTTTAGGTTTATCTCCAAATAAAATGCCAAACTTTTGGAGATATTTGAAGGGAGCAAGTAAGTTTAAGATAGAAATAAACGTATGTAGTCGGAGTGATAATTAAATAAAATAAAGAAAAATTTTAAACAATTTTAAAATGATTTTTTAATCATTTCAAAACAAAAATAAATAAATAAAAAACATATTCTCATTGTCCTAATTATTATGTTATTTCTGAACACTAACTAAATATCAAGATTACTCTTTAAAGAAGATTCCATTAAAGCCTGATTCTTGAGATAGTATACACTGCTAACTGATGGAGTGCAGTATAACACGTCCTGGCAATCCCGAATGCTCACCGGAACTTTTGTGCGTTTCGAATTGTGGTTTAAGAATGTTTTTATTTATTTATTTATTTATTTTTAATAACATGTTAAAATTACTAATTTAATGTTTTTCTAAAAAAAAAAAAAAAACATCCAAAGACACAAGCTATCCAGACACAAACACAGACACAGGTTTCCATGTCTTTATAACTGGATCAATTAACAAGTTTAGTGGCAGATTCATGTAACACTTTTGATTTGAGCTTATTTATTTCTGTATTTTAAAAATATTTTTAAAAAACTTTAATATATATTAATATCAAAAATAATTTATAAAAAATAAAAAAATTATTAATATATATTTTGATTATTTAAAAAACAATCACAAGTTACATTTTCATCATCTCCTCGTGTTATTCATAAATCTTGAGTTACTAATCAGCATCCATTCACTTCCAAATCTGCAAGACAATCTCTCCTGCCCTAGCCTCACTACATTGGAACAGGTTCTGGATGCTCGTGTCTTCACCAGCATGCCTGCTGAAAGGATTTTTATGCGCCATGGGATGGTAGGAAGTGAAACTGTAAGTAGTTCCATTAGCACCAAGCCTCTGTCGACTAGGTTGGTGCTAGATGCCAAAGGATGTTAACCGTCAACTAAAGTAAATATACATATGCACAACATACCATTATCCAGCAGCCATAATCATTTCCGGCGAAAAATCAGTTACTCCATCGGACAATTCAAAAGGTCGGATCAACACACAGATGCTTCAGTTATCATCATTGTGACATTGCAATAAGTAACACAGATATTCATTTAACACAAACACAGCAAACATACCATCCTCATCCATGCAAAACCTCAAGATTCTATCAACATTTCAGTAAGTTACAGCACCACCTTTCATACAAGTAAAAGCTTATAAGTACATTGTGCACACGATTCTTATTTCATGCATAAAATCCTTGCCCCTAAAAGGTTGTCTCTTTTCCATTCAACCGAAAAGAAAAGAAGGCGACAGCACAGCACATCGCATTCCCTATAAAATAAGGCAGGCAGGCCATGAAATGCCATGGGACTTAACCTTAGACTTGCATATCAAGCACGCACCGGAGGCAGCTACCTTCATGCAGCAGATCAAATGCCTGGTTCATCTCTGGAAGAGTCAGATTATGGGTGATGTACTCATCAACCTTAATTTCCTGTGATAAGAGTGGATAGGACAACTCAGCATCCTGTTTAGTTTAAGTATTGAACGCACAAAGAAATATATAGTTACATGATATGCTCAAACCTTTTTCATGTACTTGTCTACGAGCAAAGGCACCTGTGAACGGCTCTTAAAACCACCAAAAGCTGTTCCTTTCCAAACACGGCCAGTCACTAACTGGAAAGGACGAGTGCTTATTTCCTGGCCAGATGCTGCAACCCCCACAATAACCGAGGTTCCCCAGCCCTAAAAATTTCCAGGCAAGTCACAAGTGATCTCTAGATAAATACATGGCTATTACCACTAATTCAAGCATACTTGCCTTATGACAGCACTCCAAAGCAGCCCTCATTACAGAAACATTTCCGATGCACTCAAAACTATAGTCAACACCACCATCAGTGAGATCAATGAGCACCTGTTGAATTGGTTTGTCGTGGTCCTTTGGATTCACAAATTCAGTAACTCCAAAATTCTTTGCTGTTGCATAGAAATTTACAAGTAGTAATTAAGACGGGCATCTAAGCATGATGTATATTGATATAAGCATCTTTCCTCCACAGCTTGGAAACAGATAATCTCTTAGGCTAGATAAAGCGAGGAAGATGATGCTGGAAAATCGACACTCCCATATTCCACATTAAAAGGCAGTTCTGATATGTAGATATGTTTCCTTTCAAGTAATAGGTTTTGGAGGTGTTTATTTGAACCACAGCTGAAATGCAGTGCGTTAGGCATGGAGGTGTGCTAATTTAGTTATAATACACCACACCAACGGCATGGCAATTTTAAGCATATCCATGTCATCCAGTATCAGACATTTTATTTTCCTACTAGTTGCCAATTGAATGGACCAGCAGACAACAAACTACAACCATGTGTGTGGGGATTCAGGAAGGGAGAGGGAGGAAAGGAAGTGGAAGTATATGAAGGGAAAATGGGAGTTGAGAAATATTTTTTGGGTAATAGCAAGGGTGGGGAAGGTGATGATTATATATCCTTGAGGTTATGAGGTAGAGTTTATTATAAAGTTACCCCTTTCTCCTTTATTGCCCACCAACTTGGGAGGGACCTTTTCAAAAAAATGGAGAGGAATGGAGGGTTAAAAAATTCACTTTGCCTCCCATTAAAAAGTTCTTCCAGACAAGGTCAGTCGATTAAAGACACAATATTCCTCGGTTTGAGGACAGAACAATGATTGTCAAACAGACAAATTATGTAAATGTATTCTTGAACACTAGCATGCTAAATGGTATGGAGAACAAAGAGGTACCTCTATCAAACTTTTTGCTGTCAATATCTATACCAATAATCCGTGAAGCACCAGCTGCTTTTGCACCCTCTGCAACCTGTCCATGAAATAAAGTTATTTTTAAGTGGACAACAGAAAATGGTTCTATTTTTCCAAGGGTGAGGGAGACCAAGCTAGATAGGCATTTTCACAACTTACTGCAAGGCCAACTGTCCCAAGTCCAAAAATAGCAACAATGGACCCTGCTTCAACTTTTGCAGTGTTCCAAACTGCCCCAAGACCTAAACATAACAAGTGTGTTATACTAGCATACATGAAGATGAAAGCATTACATCATCTAAAAAATCTAAACAGACATCGAAAAACACGAGAAGGCTTCAATCAGAAGAGTATTCGCATAAATAAGAATTAATGTTGCAGCTAGGCTTAATTTTTAGCAAGTCAGCTAGTGATTCAAACAGAAACTTCAAGTGCAACAAAAGAATCTTCCTAGAGAAGAATTTTATTTTAAAGGGATAGATTTAAAAGTTCCTAAAGCAAATCAATAGTAACCACAATGTAGCAAAAAGAACAAGCCATTAGGAAAACGTGTCGGGGCATTTTTGAATATGAACAACAATATCCAAGGAAAACAATGCTTTAGGAACCGGCTCTCCACACAAGTATGCCAAAGATTAACAATAGAAATGCAGTTTATCAACAGAAAAATTACTATGTCGTAATTTAAAGTATTGAAAAACTAAGATACACTTACCGGTAGGAACACCACAGCCAAGGAGGCAAACCTTCTCCAAAGGAGCTTTTGGGTCAATCTTGGCAACACTAACATCATGTACAACTGTGTACTGGCTAAATGTTGAAGTTCCCATGAAATGGTAGATAGGTTTTCCATTAATTGAGAAACGAGTTTTACGATCATTCATCATGACTCCAGCACCAGTTGCTGTGCGAACTTTGCCACAAAGGTTTGTCTTCCCTGATTTGCAAAACTTGCACTCTCTGCATTCTGCCTGGTAGCAAGGGATAACATGATCACCTGGTTGAACCTCAGTCACACCTTCACCAACACTTTCTACAATCCTGTGTCAAGAAAACCAACCACATCTCCTGTTCCAATAAAAGACAACACAAGCAATTGAATACATTGGATAATGTCTATGATATGCATACCCAGCAGCCTCATGACCAAGAATACAAGGGAAGAGCCCTTCTGGATCCTGCAAGGCAAAAATTAAATAACATCAACATCAAACAAATAAATAAAAATAATAATGGCAGAAAGGATATAAATCCCAAAAAGAAAAGAAAAAAATGTAAAAAATCTTGAATGTTTATTAGATTAAGCAACAAGGCATTATGTTTAGTTCTTCATAAAAACACAAAATAAAACTAATATATTTGTAATAACTGTTCCTTTTCAGGCTACTCGATATACACCAAATCAAGAGCATCTATTCTTTTACTGCCCTAAGCCTTGCACTTTCTAGTTTAGATAACATTCAAGCTTATCGCACTGACAGATGGCAGCAAAGATCAACCCTTTTTGACCAATGAAGACCTGGAAATTCCTAAAATCAAGCGCATCTTTTCTTTTACTGCCCTATGCCATGCACTATGCAGTTTAGCCAGCATTTGAGCTTATCACGCCCATAGATGGCAGCAAAGATCAACCCTTTTTGACCTATGAAAACCTAGAAATTCAAGACAAAACACCCAAAATCAAGTGCATCTTTTCTTTTACTGCCCTATGCCACACACTATCCAGTTTAGCTAAAATTCAAGCTCATCACACCCATAGATGGAAGCAAAGATGAACCCTTTTTGACCAATGAAAAGCTATAAATTAAAAGACAAAATACCCTAAATCAAGTGCATCTTTTCTTTTACTTCCCTTTGCCACACAATATCCAGTTTAGCCAACATTTGAGCTTATCACACCCATGGATGGAAGCAAAGATCCACCCTTTTTGACCAATGGAAAAATAGAAATTCAAGACAAAATACCCTAAATCAATATCATCTTTTCTTTTACTGCCTCCGTCACACACACTATCCAGTTAGTTAACCGAGCTTATCACGCATATAAATGGCAACAAAGATCAACCCTTTTGGACCAATGAAAACCTAAAAATTTCAAGAACAGCCTTTTCTTTCTTTCTTTCCCCCCCTTTTTTCTATAATAATTGCCAACATTTCTTACAAAAAAATTAAAGAAAAATATATATGGGCATTACCAAAAAGCAAATAATAATAACAGTACGAAACTCTTGAGATCAGGAAAATTCCCGGAAAAGGAAATGAAATTTATAAAAGAAAATACGATACCTTGCCACTCCAGGTGTAAGCATCAGTGTGGCAAAGAGCAGCGAAGAGAATCTTGACTCGAACCTCACCGGCCTGTGGTGGAGCCACCTGCACTTCCTCTATCACCAGCGGCTTGTTCGCCTCCCAAGCAACCGCAGCTTCACATTTTCATTTCCAAATCCAAAATCATAGATTCGGCTATACTAAATAAAAAAAACACACACACACACATGCACACTAGATATATTACGTCTGGGTGAGAGAGAGCGAGAGAAAGTACCTCGGCAAGTGATGACCTGTCCCTGGGTAGCCATGGATGGATGGATGGATGGATGGATGCAGTAGAAGTCAATTATAGAGCTAAGAGAGTGGCGGTGGTAGAAGGTGTTGATGTTTTTTATAGATAAGTAGGGGCTAAGGAGTTCCCCGTTTCTTTTTTTTTCTTCTTTGTTTTTTTTAATAAGAGGCCATCATATTTTTTAAAGAAAAAAAAAACTAGTTATTTGGTTTTTTAAAAAATAATTTATGAACATATTATATTGATATAAGATTGTTTAACTGATTGAATAATATTTTTTTATTATTGAACAAAAAATAAATGATAATATCAATAATAACATTTAAATAATAATGAAATAAGCATTGATGTATTATTAATATCATTTATTTTATATTATTTATCATACTTTAGTTAACAGTCATTCATAGAATTCAATCATAGTTTAGAATTATTTTTCTTAGTATTACAATTCTAAAATTCTCATGACCAAATATTCAATAGTTAAATTCTTATATTTTTTATATATAATCTCTCCAGCCTAATTTCATTATAAACCTAGTCTAAATATTTTAGAAAAAAATAAAAATATATCATCTAAATGTAAATATTAATTTTAATATATGAATTTAAAAGATTAAAAAAACATTTAAATATTTTGTTATCAAACAGGAAAAAAAATCATAAAAAGGATGATTAATTATTAGTGATGGCATAGGCCAGATTTATAATTTATGACCAAGATCTTTTCGTACGAGGTCAATGCTTTGACAACTCTGTGGTAGCCAATAGGTATGATCCACGTTCTGCAAGAGAAATTCTAAATGCTATGGAATAATCATTTATTTAATGATAAATACAATTATTTAGTTTAACTTGAGTGGTTAAAGGAGAGATGCAATTATTTTAACTGCCAAGCCTGCCTGGAAATTTTTAAGTTTATGCTAAGCTAAATTATCAATTGAAATATAAATAATATTGTACTATTTGTTTTTTAAAATGTTTTATATATATATATATATATATATATATATATATTAAAATAATATTTTTTTATTTTTAAAATTTTATTTTACATATCAGAATATTATAACAATTTAAAATACAAAAAATAATTTGAAATAAAAAAATATTTTTAAAAAAAATATTTTTAAAATATAAAAATAAATAAACTTAAAAGGAATGAATTTTATAATCTGATAATTTAAGAATTGTTTTACATTAAATTTTATTTTGAACTGTTTGTTTTTTATACTGACGACCTAATGAATTGATACTTAAGACTATTGAATTTTGTTAAAAATAATACTATTAAAAATAATAATAATAATTCACTCGGATGTATCTAGGCCTAAACTAGTTCAGACTTCAGAGCCTGGGCCACAACTATGCCTATACTTAGAACTTTCTTCGCTAAAGTGCCTTGGGTTCGTGGTGGGCCTACTCTAAATTAGTTGGGTTTTGGAGATGTGAGTCTCTCTTATTGATTTCGGGCTTTTGAAACAAGCCTGCAACAGTGGGCTTGTTTGGGCTTTGGTGACAGATTTGAGAGCCAGGTGAGTGCAAGGGAAGTGACCTGGGCTCAAAAAGCCTTAGAGCCTTTTTGGTGTGACAGTAATCTCGCTATTAAATAAAGATTTAGAGACTATTGAGAAAAGTCAATCGTACCGTGTTTCAAAATGATATTCGGTATGTTTTTAGAAGTGTGATAATATGATTTTTTAAAAAAAAAAATTAAAAATATATCAATTTTTTTAAAAAAATATATTTTTTTGATATTAAAATATTCATAAAAAAATAATTTCTAGCAAGAAAAAAAATCAAATTTACGCCTACTTACAAGGGCTTGATTAGCAACTCTAAGCTGCAAGGATCCTAACAATGTGTTTAGTGTATGAGAATATTTGGGAAATAACATGAAGGAAACGAGGGGGGGGGGGGGGGGGTGGGGCGGCGGGGAAGGAGTAAAACGACGTTTCATTTGGTATAATTTTAGTAAATTAATTTTAGTTATTTTTATAATTAACTTATAAAAAATCACAAATATATCCAGTTAGAAATAACTTTGAACTTAAATAAAAGAGTTATTAGAAAATTGAGTCAGGATTTTTCTTCTCGAAAAAGTTGTTTCAACTCATTTTTATCAAACATTCTTCTAATTTAAAGTCATTTTAAATTATTTTTGTCATAAATTATCTATATAGAAAAACATCATTTGAATTAAAACTCAAAATTTTAAAAAAATCACTTTTCGTAAATCATACCAAATGGACTCCTAGACTTCTTTATTTAATAAATTTCTCATATTTAGTTACATAAGTGAAAAAAAAAAAAAAACTCATAAATCATTAGCTTATACTGTTATCTCTAAAGGGCAAATATTAATAAAAAGATTTTTAGCAAATCACTTTCATTTCATTTCCATCAATTCATCGTTTACATGATATATTAATGTTCTAAAATTAATATTTTGTTCTTCAATATATCAAGAGAGAGAATTTAGTTAACGAACTCGTGTTCATATATATTTTTAAAAATATATAATATATTTAAGAATAATAATAATAATTGTTTTTTAAAATATTTTTTGTTTGAAAATTTATTAAAAAATAGTTTTTTATTTTTTAAAATTTATTTTTGACATAAAAAATAATTGAAAAATACTTTTTGAAAATAAAACCACACATATTCTTGGAAGAATTACTTAGTGATGACTCTAGAATTCGAACCTTGTATATCAAGATGAAAACATACTTTCCTGACCACCGACCTTGCTTTTCCCACGTTGAAACTGTGTTTTAAACAAGAAATGAAGATTCAGAACTGGCCGTACGAGGCGGCGACTCTTAGGCTGTCGAAGACAGGAGAAGGTAACTCAACGTGAGGGTGTTGCCATGAGCATGAAGCAAGAAAAGGGAGGAGGCAATCCTCGAAGAAGAAGAAGAGTACAAGGACTCGTGACAAGAAGTGGTAGAGGCACGCCCATAAAGCTTTGTCGAGAAACATGAAATGCATGAATAGTAGAGGATAATGATAAATGGTGGTTTTGATTTATTTTTAAAGTATTTTTTATTTGAAAATATATTAAAATATTTTTTTTATTTTTTAAAAATTATTTTTAAAATTAGTACATCAAAATGATCTAAAAATATCAAAAAAATATTAATTTAAAAAAAATAAAAAAAATTATTTTTTTAAAAAAATATTTTTAAAATACAAATATAAATATGATATTTACTTTTATGTTTGATAATGAAATAAGTTATTTTTTTTATTTTTTTATTTTATATAAACACGTTCAAATCATTTAAAACACATATAAAAAGTAACTTAAAAAACACATTAAAATAAAGTTTCAACTAAAAAAACAAATAATCATCATGGACTGAATGATGGGTAACGAGACTCTTGTGAGTCAAAATGAGCTCTAGAAAAATTGGTGTTAATGTCTTGCAAATGATAACATCATGTTGCCATCTTTCGACATCCTTCCTAAATGAAATCTTGAGAAATCACGAATTAGATCTTCTTTTTGACGTTTTTCAAGATCAACTATGTAGACACACGTAGTGTCGTAAAATAAGAGACTATTCTCTCCTTGGGGCGATCCTCTCGCGCTCGAATGCGAATGCAAAATGTCTCCCTCAACTTTTTAATTTAAGCCTCCAATTAAACATTATTTAGTTTTTAGTGATTATTTGACCTGTGTTCCGTCAAGGGTTAAATATTTATATTTTTATGAAAAATTATTTATACAAATTAATAAATGCATTATAATAATTTAAAAAACATAATAAATCAAAATATATGTTTTAATGATAAGTATGGTTATCAAACCTGATTTTGAGGTTGATCTAGCCAAATGATCGAATCCTGGGTTACACATATTGACTCGGATCAAATCAAAAAAATTAAAAATAATATTTAAGGTTGGAAGCGTGGAGAAAGTAGTGGTTTTATTTTATGTATTACACTAGTTATTTTGACTGCAATTCATCATGGGTTGTAATTTTTTAAAAAAAAATGGATATGCATGCTATTTTGATATGTTTTTTATATCATAAAATTTAAAGCATAAATCAAAAAAATTATGCAAGTATTTAATCAAATATATCGATAATTATCTATATAAATAAACAAAAAAAATCTTAAACAATAATTAAAAGAGAAATTGAAAAAGTCGAGAGATCAAAATATTTGATATCGTAAAATGAGACTTTTCACTTATCTGTGTCAATTGAATTTATTTTTTAAAATTAATATAAAATAATATAAATAAAAACACATACAAAACTAATTCAATAAAATAAAAGGAAAAAAATATGCAAGAACGAACATATTAAAAAGATTATTTCAAAATAAATATATTTTTTATATAAAATAAAGCTTATTTGTATAAAATAAAAAAATATTCAAAAATTAAATACAGATAAATATTTTTTATATAAAAAAAACTCTATTTAAAAAAAGCAGTAAAACCTGTGATTTAGATCATCAAATCGGGATAAATTGATAGAAAAGAAATTGAAAATAACCCCAAAACTAATTTTATTTTTTAAAAATTATAGATTGATAAAATCATTAAAAAAAAGAGAAAAAAATGTTGAATTGCATTAAATTTCCAAACTCATTACTCATGTCATTGGATTAGAAACACTATAGATTAAAAAACAATAAAGTTTGATCCCCAACAAATTAACTGTAATTATTTAATAATTTGTGATTTAAGAACGAAATTGAAAACGTCATTTTTTTCATAAAAGGACCGGGCATAAAAATAAACAAAAAAATATACATAAGAACTAAAATTGAAAAAACTAAAACAAAAAAGAACATACATATACTTTCTCTATAAAACATAAAGGAACAAAGAGAAAAGAAAACAATTATCAATAACAAACAACTTATCATTTGCTGACATACCAACAGGAAAAGAACATGGTGATGTTTTAAAAAACATGATTGAATGGCAAGTTTAGCCACTGAATAATATCGCACATGTCGTTCAAATGGTGCAAATGCTATCAACACTCTTAACAATTTTTTTAAATAAAAAATTATTTTTCAAACTTAAAAATATAATGTCTTTCATGAGCACAAGAATTACAAAAAATAATATGTGAAAGTACACAAATATATCTAGATATAAGCTTGTTTTTATCTTTTTTCTAAGGGTAAAAACATGTTTTAATTTCATTCTAATATATTTTTTTTTAACCCGTGGACAAATAAGTAGATTTATTGTTTTAATTTTTTAAAATATAAAATCGACAACGAGTAAGAGAAAAAGATTAAATTACCCCACCACGACGATAGATCCTGTTTTTTCAATCAAGGATAAGATGGTAATTTCACGCTAGGAATCTAGAAAAGCCCACGTACAGTGTATTTTTATTCAATGTTATGTTAAATTTCGTGTGGTTCACATTTGACAAAATCAGATCAATATTTGCACGTGGAAGTGCACAAGCGTTCGACATTCGATCAACTGTATGAACAGCAGCGGAGAGGATCAAATGGATTTGGATCCAAAGAGTAAAAAGAAGACCTGACACTTGACACCGCTACTCCATGTCGGTATCTTCATCATACCACCCTGGTCAACTCAAACGGTGTGATATTTATATTCTTACCCAATGATTCCCTGCCAGCTCTGCAGCCCAGTCAACCCTTTGACCAGGAGAAGGACCACCTCCCTTTGTTCCCGATCCATCTTTCTTTCTCGCGTGCCCTGGTTAAGCTTCCGTGTGATTATGCATTTCAATCCCTTTTTTTGAATTATTTCTGTTTGAAATTGATATTTATTTAGATATTTTTAAACGAATTAAAAAGATATTATTTCAACTAAAAATTATTTTTACAAAAATAATCAAATGTGTTACTACATTGTTTTAAATAAAATTAAAAATATTCTTAGAATTAATTTAATTAAATTTCATTTAATTTGACCGACTGAACTACAATATGATTGAATTAATATGTTATTATTTGAAATCACAATCTTATTATATCTTTTTAAATTTTTATACTTGAAAAAGCTTTAAATTAATATTTTTATTATTTTAATATTAAAATTAAAATAAATATATTATTTTAATATATTTTAAAAAAATAATATTCAAAAAAATAAATTATACCACCCTTACAAACACGGAACTAATCAGTCTAGTTTCACCCAATATATAAATATTATTCAAAAACCTAACATTGAATATATAAGTAATTCAAACTTGTAAGAATATATTTCACTTGAGCCACCTTACCTGGTTCTAACGATGAAATAATAGTTACAAGCTCATGGGATAAAATCCTTAGGTCAAAATCCATCAAGAATTACTATGATAGAGTATCTGCAAGGCGTGGTCGGTTTAACCTCATACATTGTTGATCGTGACATGGCGTGATGTGATTAGTCAATGGTTAATAATGAGGAGGCACTGACTCCTGCCAACACAAAGCCTACTCATGTCAAGGTATCTATCTATCTTATCCTCCTCTGCTTCCATGTTAAAAAAGAGATATTCCTGCGCTCGTTCTCTATCTACTCTCCAATAATATATATACACGCAGAGAGGGAGGGAGAGGGAGAGGGAGGGAGAGTCACTAGACAAGAGACTGGAAAAAAGTAGCTCGATCTTGTGGTTTTCCACTGTAACCTCCACCTTTTACCCTTCTTTCAACTAACCACTTTAATGGCTGAAAACCTAAGAATCATCGTTGAGACGAACCCCTCACAGTCACGACTCAGTGAGCTTAACTTCAAGTGCTGGCCCAAGTGAGTCTCTCTTAATCTCCCCTACATGTATATACAGATGTGTAGTAGCTAGCTAATCATGTAAGTAGCGATCTCTTTTCATGTATGGCTGTGTGGTAGTTAATCCAGAGTTATGCTTCGTCGTTTTTGTTGTCATGAAATAGATGGGGCTGCTCTCCGGGGAGGTATCAGCTGAAGTTTGATGCAGAAGAGACGTGCTATTTGGTGAAGGGGAAGGTGAGAGTGTACCCAAAAGGGTCGTCGGCGTTTGTGGAGTTTGGTGCAGGGGATCTTGTGACCATACCGAGAGGACTCAGTTGCACCTGGGATGTGTCTGTTGCTGTTGATAAATACTATAAATTCGAGTCATCTTCATCATCGCCACCTTCTTCTTCATCGCAGTCAAGCTAGCAGTGTCCCAAATGTTATCTCTTCTTCTCTGCATGATCAATCAATTTATTCTTTTGAATTTGGTTATGGTTAGCTTCTATTATTGAGATTCTTCTCTCTCCTTCTGCTTCTTTCTATATATGTTTTTTTCTTTGCTGGGTGATGTACAAGGCGGTGGTGGTGGTGGTGGTGGTGGTGGTCTCTTGGTCAAAGAACGGGAAAACGACTAGTAAATTAATGCATGCGCTATATTCAAACTAATCTTCTTTTTCGAGTCTTTAAATAAGCTTTTAATGCTCCCGTTGACTGGTCAAATATGAGATATTTTTATTTTTTATTTTTTCAATATTTCATGGCGAGAGGGATGAGTGGGGCTTGTTTGTAGGGAATGATATGGACACCTATATTTGTTTTTATCAATGAGAATACTCTTATTGCTGTAAAGACGAAGATGCCCACTTCTGACTGCCTTTCACAGGAACAGAAAAAACGTTTTAGGATAGGAAAAGCTTCAGGGTCAAAAATCAAATAAGTTGTTGATGGCTTTTATGATTCCTAAAAGCCATCTACAACTTATTTGATTTTTTTGGCTTTATTATAATTTTTTTAAAAAAAAAATTTTTCAGGAAATACATTAGATTAATAATATATATTTTTTAAATTTTGTTATAAAAATACAAAAATATTTTTTTAAAAAAAATCATATAGCTACAAAAACAAATACAATCCTAGCCAAAAAACTTGGGTTTTTTTTCCGGATTTGATTAATGATTTTAGTTAAAATGATGGGTTGATCTGTGATTCGGGGTTTAGGATGGGGCTTAGAATGGGTTAAGTTTTAAAAGAAAATGGGTTAAGTTTTAAAAGAAATTTGAGAATGGACTTGGTGTGAAATAATTAAAAATACGGTTTGACCCATGACATGTTAACTCATGGCAAATTTAGTTAAATTATTGACTTTTTTTTACCTTTTTTTTAAGAAAATAATGTCATATTTACTCTTTTTATAAAATAAATTTAGTAATTTTAGTATACTTATAAAATATGAGATGACTATAATGACCATCATGAATTGAGCAAAAACATTTAAATCTTCGAAAAGATTGAATCACCTCCTAGCAAAGCAAGTTGTTTTCTTGGGTAATGATAAAATAATAATTTTACTTACAATTTATCTTTAAATATTACTAAATATGTTGCAAACCAATAATTTTTTTTTTATGTAAAAAAGGTGCTAGTTTAAAAAAAATTCAATTCTGTCATTGGATCAAATGATATTTTAAATAATATGAAAAAAAAATAATAAATAGATAAATTGAAAAAAAAAACAAGAAAATAAATAGATAAAAAGAATCATACTTGAGTTTATTTAGATTACCAAACATCTCAATATTAACCTAATAAAAGGAAAATTAAAAAAAAAAAACAAGAAAACATCAACTTAAGAAAAGAAAAAAAACCAAGAAAACACATATGAGCATCTTAAACTTTGTCCAATCTTAAAAACTTGCAACTCGTTGAATAATGGATCTAAGTTCAATCAAGAAACTTAATTGTCAATCAATCTAATCTTGAAGGATGAAATCGTTGAAAAAAAAACTTGCAAAAGCTAAAAAAAGGATAAAATTTGAGAGAAAAATAGCTACTGAGGACAAAATTTGAAAAAAACAAATTAAAATAATCAAAAACAAAATAAATAGCACTTAAAAAAATAAGTACATTTGAAAGATTAAAAAATCATAATGGATGTAATTGAAAAATATTTGTAAATTGATAGATTATTTATTTAAAAAATAGTATGAGGTGAAATTGACAAAAGTTATAAAAGGCTAACCCAATAAAATCAAACCCAAAAATTAAGAAAACAAAACAAAAAAGAAAGATTACAAATAATAAAAAAAAACCAAGCAAATCCGGGCGAACCTCCTAATCCCAGTATAATCTCTAAAACCTACAACTTTTGAAATCCTGAACATAGGTTAAATCAAGAAACTTAACTCTTAGCATATTTAATTTTGAATGATTAAATCGTGTAAAAACTATTAATAAAAAACTTGCAAAATAAAAACAGCAACAAAAAAATATGGATAAGATTTGATAAAAATAGAATCAAAGAGGATGAAACTTGAAAAAAAAAAAAGATGATCCTAAACAAATTAATTTACAATCAAAAACTGTTGATCAAATTTAAAGATTAAAAAATCATTGGGATGGAGTTGAAAAACATTTATAATTTGATAGATTGTTTATAAATTAAAAAATGATAGGGGTGGAATATAAATAAATTGTTGAGGGCTAAATTTTTTTAACAAAACAAAACCTCAAAAATAATTGATTAAAAATAAGAAAATATTAGTTTAGGAAAAGGAAAATAAACCACATGAGCCTTAAGCCTAGTATAGTCTCTAAAATGTCGTAACCCATGAAAAATTTAACCTGTATTCAATCATGAATAGTGAGGATAAAATTTAATAAAAAAAATCCAAGGAGAATACAATTTAAAATAATAATAAAAAAATGATGTCAAATAAAATAAACAATAATTAAAAGAATAAGAACCAATTTTAAAAATAAAAAAAAATTATAAGGGGTGAAATTAAAAAAATATTTGTAAAGACTAAGAAAACCCAGTTAAATATCCTAAACTTGATTTTTTTTTAAAACCCGTGAAATCATGAACCCGAGTCCAATCAAGAAGTTTATGATGAGCCAATTTAAAAATCTAATTTTTAGATTTTTAAAAGTTTTTCAAGACAAAAAGATTAACAAACAAAGAATAAGAATTAAATTTATTAGAAAAAACAACAAAGGATGGCAAAATTGTAAAATAAAATTATTTAAGATTTAAAATAAAAACTTGTCAAGGTTAAAAAATTGACAAACAAAAGAAAAGGGGTTAAATTTGATACAAAAATCATAAAGTTAAATCAATTAAAAAATAATTACAAAAAAAAATAGCAATAAAAAAATAGATACCAAATTCAATAAACTATTCAAGATAATAAATAAAAGAAACCAAATATAAAAAACCAACAAATTCAAGAGGTGTTCTTGAATTTTTAACAAGCCGTTGTTAAAATTTAGGTGCCACGAGAGAGAAAAAGGGGTGAAAAGAAATGGCTTATAGTTTCAGACTGTTTAGAACCTTGGCATGCACGTCATCTTATTTAGTTTGGGGCACTGAGACTTTTCAAAAAATCATCCTCGAAGATAGTATCTTATGACTAGATAGTCGTCCACACACCAACTTGTTTTTTTATATTTAATAAATATAATTTACAACAATCTCCTGAGCACTCTTGAAGATTATAATAAAAACAACATAAATGGATGGAAAAAAGTTATTAGATGAGACTTGAATTGGTTTTGTTTTTAAGAAAATCAAAATAATTACACTGTTTGTTAAAAAATAAAAAGACAAAAAAGTTCATAGTAGTTGGTATTGAATTATTTTATTTACATTAAATTTGCAACTTTTTTTATAATAATAAATTTACAATTACACTCTTATGATAAATAGTAATTTATACCTTGATCCATGTTAACTTGCTCAGGGATTTAGTTTTTTATTTTATTATTTTTTGTTAATAGGGGTCCCCATCTCTTGCTGTGTGCTTAGGTAGGCTGTCTAATTAAACACAGCCGCTCTTTCGGCTTCCACCGTATTCTTTTTTAATATTATAGTCTTGAAAACTGACTTTATCGGAGTCAATGAGCATCCATAGCAGTACTGCTTGTGCTAATTAATCTCCTAAGTTATAGAATATAACCTAACGAAGCAACAAACACTCAGGAGTATATGGGAAGTAGGTCTATTATTATTATTATTATTATTATTATTATAGTTGCAATAACAAAAAATCTAAATATTGACCTTTAAAATTGATCGAGGGTAATTTAGTTATTTACTTTTAAAAATGTACAGTGAAAATATTTTATTGCCCTTGAAAGCTAAAAAACTATGCCTTTCGTATGAGGATTGTTGTGTATTTTTCCATTTATTTACATAGTTAATTAATGATTGGAGCCTTCAAAGCTAAAAAATATTGACCTTACAAAAATGAGTTTTTTTTTTGTCTTTACATAATTTTTGCACAGTAAAATAATATATACAACCTTTGACTTAAAAAAAAATAAGGCTGGCTTTGGGAGGGCGTTTTCATTTTTGCAAATTGGTTTTTTTTTTTTTGTATTATTTAGATGCCCTTGGCTTCTGTTTAGTAATTTGCATTATTAAAAAATTAATAAATCAATTAAAGAGGCTAGCGCATGTTGTTCATGCGTCTGCGCGTCAATGTCACGTGTACTATTCTAGAGGCGTATGGAGTATATTCTGGTAGCCAAAAATTATTAATCCCTGACTCATTCGACGCGTAGGTGGCAACGCATATGCTAGAGTAGCATGTGTGGTCAAGCCGGCGACGTTTCAGTAGCTATAAAGTTTTTTCCTCCTCCACTTATTTTCTCTCTCGAGGGCCACGGTATTCATGCAGAGCCTTTAAAAAATCAGTTGTGTCCTTTAATTTGTATCTCTTTTGAATTTCATCATCATTTTTTTTATTTTGATTTTAATATTTCTTGAAGTTTTTTTTTTAATTATGCCATTATAATTTAATTTCATTAGATTTTTATATCAAATTTAATTTTTATTCTTTTGATCGCTTTTTTCTGTCCTTTGCATTATTATTTTTTTGATTTTTTTCTTTAGAATTTAATTTAATTTTATTTGGTTTCCAATTTTGTATCCAATATGGATTTTTTCTTTTCTCACTCTTCTCTCTCTCAGTCCCTGAAAATTCACGCATGACCTTCAAAAAAACAATTATACCCTTTGATTTGTGATTTGATCGATTTTGGCCCTTTTATTTTTTATCAGTGTTTATTTGGTTTTGATATTTTTTGAAGTTTTTTTTTTCAATTTCATCATTGGGCATTTATTCAATTTGATTTTTCAATCCAATTCGGACTTTTGATTGCTATATTTATATGTTTTGTAATTTTTGTAATTTTTTTTTCAATTTCATCCCCTCCAATTTTATTGCATTTGTTTTCTTAATCAATTTTTTTTATCATACTTATTTTAATTCCTATATTCTTATTCTTTTCTTGATTTATTTTTTCTTAATTTTATCCCTGAACATTCAATTTCATTTGATTTTATATTCAGTTTTGGTCTTTATTCTTTCGATTACTTTTTTAATCTGTTTCTTCGTTTTTTTTTTTAAATTTAGCCACTAATTATTTTCTTTCATTTTATTTTTATGCCATATTTGTATTGCATTGTTTGGATTTTTAATTGTTTTATGATTGAATATTTTACTTTATTGTTTTCATGGTTGCCTTCCAACTGGCAATCTTTTATTGAAGTTTTTTTTTTTCAAATTCATAATTTGACATTTTATTATTAAATTCTTAGCTTCATTATTTGTTTTATTTTTTTAATTGTATTATCCTGATCTCATATCTCGGGTAATAGGTTAGTGAAGTTAACTATTGTTAACTCAATTTTTTTCCTCAATTGTTTTAACAAATTTATTTCTTTTATAATTTTATCATTCGACGTTAAATTATTGGTCATTGAGCTATGTGATTTTCTTACTTTTCTTTCTGTTGGGTTATTCTTAGTGCAAGTTAGTCAAGTTAACCCGAGTTAGCTTTTAGTTTCTTACCAAGTTTTTTTTTTATATTTAATTTTGGTTTTTTTTTACTAGGTGCTTCTTTTGAAAGTTTTTTTTTTTTATCCTGGTCTCATGTCACGAGTGGCTAGTTGGTCAAGTTAATCCAGGTAGACTTGGTTTTTTTCTCAATTTTTTAATGATTTTTTTAATTTTATCATTTTGTATTAAATTATTTGACCTTGAACTTTGTCATTTCTTTGCATCTCTTATTGTTTTGTTATTTCGAGAGTTAGTTGGCCAAGCTAACCAGGGTCAATTTGCATTTTCTTTCCCATTACTTTTTTATTTAACTTTAGTAATTTTTGTTAGGTCCTTCTTTTGTACGTCTAGTTTTTTTAACCCCTACCTCATGTCGCGAGTAGCGGGTTAGTTGAGTTAATTTAGGTTGGCTTGAATTTTTTTTCTTAGTTTTTTATGAGTGTTTTTTTTAATTTCATCATTTTTCATTAAATTGTTTGCCCTAAAGCATGGCTATTTTTTCAATTTTCTTTTTGCTTGCTTATTCTGAGAGCAGGATGGTAAAATTAACCCTTGTTATCTCAGTTTTTTTTTTTTATCTTTTTTTTGTTGAACTTTGGTTTGTTTGCTAGCGTTTTATTTTGATTTTTTTTAATCTTAATCTCATATAACGGGTTATTGGTTCGTCAAGTTAACTCGAGTTGACTTGGGTTTTCTTCTTCAACATTTTATTTTTTTGATTTTTTGATTTCATATTTGACAAATAGGTTATTAGGTCTTAAATTTATGATTACGTTTTCCTTTCCTTTCTGTAGGTTATTTCGACCTTATATCACAAGTTGTGTTTTAGTAAATTTAACCCGATTTGTTCTGAATTGTTGTTGCCTGAATATTTTTTTTTTGCATTGAAATAATTTGGCCCGACCTACGATGTAGTGCGAGCCACCTTTGTAATATAAACTAAAAGAGGATATTTTTACTGTTCACCATCTCACAAAAAACTATTTGTTTCAATGATGCTTTTTTTTTTGTTTTAAATCTACTTTTCTTTTTTCTAAGTTCATATTTTAATATTTATTTTATTGGAGATTAAGCTTCATAATTTATCATGGTTTGCTTTATACATGATTAGCTCGGTTTCATAACACATGTCACCGGTTTGGCGGGTTGACTCGATTTTTTTTTTATCTTTTGTTAATTGACAATTTATTTTTTCAATTTCATCCTTTGATATTGGGTTGATTTTGAATTAGACTTCATTTTTATTTTGGTTTTCTTCTTATGAGTTTATCTAAGTCACATCACTCGAGTCGCGGGTTTGGTTGATTAACCCAATTGACTTGATTTCTCTTTTTTAATTGATATTTTTATATTTCATTATTTAACATTGAGTTGATTGTGAATTAATCTTTATGATTTATTTTGATTTACTTTCTATGAGTTTATCTCGATCTTATGACTCGTGTCACATGTTTTGCATATTAACCCTGGTACTAGGTCGATTTATTGTGTCCTTTTTTGCATTGATTTTTTTTTCATTTTTAACTTTTAATGATGGGTTTATTGAAAATGAAGCTTTATATGTTTTGAATTGTTTTTATAAAATTATCATAGTTTCACAACCTTGATCACAAGTTTGATAAATTAATCCAATTTTACATGGATCATTTTTTTATATACTTTCTACGAGGTTATTATGATCTTATATCTCAGGTCATAGATTTGATTGGTTAATACATGTTAAATTTGTTATTTTTTAATTAATTTTTTTAATTTTATTCTCTAACATTGAGTTACTTGAGAATTGAAGCTCTCATAATCTAAGTTGCAAATTTAACATGTAAATCTAAATTGACCCAAATCTATCCAATATGATATTATTTTAATATTATTATTTTTTTAAAAAAAAATATTTTAAACTTTTATTAATCAAATTATATTTTTATCAATTATTTAAATTACCTTTAAATCTATCAAGTTGATCACCTAACCTATAATCCAAGTCTTGAATCAGGTCAATCTCAAAACAAATACAGAGAGATAAGAAATATAACTCCACACGAAACTCATCGTCCTCGTAACATTTGCTTAAAGCATGTGTTTTTTGAAATTACATGTATTTTATTTCACCGGGGATTGCCATGCATCGTTGCTTGAATCATAACTCAAAGGCATCATAGGGTGGAAGAAAATGAAAGTGTTTCAACCCTAACATGACAGGGGTCAAGTCTACGTGAGCCAGCACCCATTGAAGCGGGCACCATCTAATTATTACATAACAATTCATTTTGGGCAATGAATAAAAGTTCAATTGAAGGAAGGAGAGGTTTTTTTTTTTTTTTTTGTATAAGCATAAAAGGAAAAGGTAGAGGATTAAAAGGAAAACATACAGACTTGTATTAGTATACTACTGAGGCACAATATTTTACATTTTAGCACATAAATCAGAATACACTTCCCAATTTGCTGGTGCGGGGAAATCAGGAAGTGTAGAACTCCGGAAGTTAGTCAAACCTGCTTCAAATCTGGTACTGCAAGACGCGCAGCGAATGTTAAGCATCTGCCTCGTATACAATGGTGTAAGCTTTCTGGCCCTATGGTAGCAGACATTGCAGAACCTCAGTAAATGTACGAACATTGATAGGGCAGAATCTGAAATTTCGTTACGTTGTATAGAAAAATGAAATAAGGTGTCAGAGTCAATACCACCAGGCCTGAGCTGCACACAGATTGCACAAACTGGAATCATGGGGTTTTAACCTTCTAGAGCATATGTCTGCACCTGCAACCGACACAAAAAAAGAGATTAAGAAAAAGATAAAAAATTACACACTATCAGAAGTCGGATAACTTAAATTCTTGAAAGCAGTGGATTGTATCGCCGACAATCTACAATGGAGGAAAAACAAGTTCTCAAATTTTGCCATGGCACTGAAAAACAGGGTCAATCTCCTTTCACAATAACAATTGCTAATTTTATTTTTACAGGGTAAAGTATTTGGTTTGCTCCGAGGGACAAGAAAATAGCAGGTAGAGAACTCACCAACATGAGCATTTTAAGGCACCTGACAAAACATAACAAGCTCGACATGAACTAACAGTCATACAAAAAAAGCTACCCAACCTAGCACGTTTCCCGTTATATGGCAACCCGGTTCCTGTTAACAAGAGGTAAACACTAACATGTGAACGAGACAACATGAACCAGCCAGATCATTTGGGAAAAGCTCAAACAACCACCTTACACCCCGATTCCCATTTGCATTCAAAAGGTGAACTGATACTGCATCATAGCAAATCGCAGTGCAGCTGAAAAAGGGTGCATGGGAAAAAAGGGAAAATCTAAAAAAAAATGATGACCCTTAGTTAATAACAAATTTATTTCACATCATGTTTCCACTTTTACATTTGACACTGCATAAAACTTTGATAATCAAATAGTGCTTTCTTTTAATTTTAAGTGTAATTGCGCTGGTGCTCGGTTCTGCCATCCAGAGTAGATTCATAATTGGAAGCATGCAAAAAATCAGGGAACTGAAAAATGTCATCCTCTAGTCAATAAAAGGACAGAAGAAAACATGAAAAAAAAGAAGAAAATAAAGCAACCTTTCATTCTATTCTACCTCAGCCATGTTCTCTTCAGGAAAGTAACTTGGTCCTGTACAACAACTACCATGGGCACCATCATACTTGAGGACTCTAAGTTTCCCTTCCTGCAGTTCACCAAAAACGGTTATGCAGTTCAAAAGTGCAGACTAATAAGATCAGCATGATCGAAGGGAGGTGTAAACCTTGGTTCCATAAACAA
This sequence comes from Populus tomentosa, assembly GCA_018804465.1. NCBI lineage: Eukaryota > Viridiplantae > Streptophyta > Magnoliopsida > Malpighiales > Salicaceae > Populus > Populus tomentosa. Next base: position 21,172,772 of record CM031971.1, on the reverse strand, counting down.
GACCTCCCCCAGCAAAGGGATGAAAACAAGCCACATTGACCTCATCCTCTGCACTAGGAAGCACTCTCACAAGTTCCATATCTGAAACTCTGTAAACCTGATTGACAGAAACAGAGGATTAGACCAAATTCTGGCCTACAGTAGAAATGGAATTGCAAAACAACCATCAGCGATAACCTCAAAAGAACTAGATTCCCAGAAGTAATATAAATGGTATATAACCCTTTCTGCTAAAATAATAGGATTAAAATTTCCTTTTCCAAATTCAAAACCATGGTTTTCAATAATTGTGGCAATTGCAATCGTGGCTCTGGGTGTTAATTGGAAGCACATACATTACCCATCGAGGATCATCTTGGCACATTAACACTCAAAGAAACCATTTCCAGTAATACAAATTTCTATGTTTTTGTCTATTATTAGCACAATCACTTCCAGATTTTATTGCTATTCAAGATTCATCCCTTCATTATCAAATAGAAAAACTATCTCAATCCATTCTGTGTCAGCAGATCACAAACTATGTTTGCCAGAGCAACAAATTTGTGCTTCATAGGAGAGCTACCTCTGTTAATTAGCTCTTGCCCAGGCAACAAGTGTTAAAGCATGCCGATGTTAGTGAATAAAGCAAAGAGTTGAGTTGTTTTTACATGAATGAAGCGTAAATCAATATGGAAAAGGACACTTTATCGCCAAATAACAATCACCTAACTGAAAATTCTCAAGTAAAAGCAGAGGAAAATTAAAGGGCAGAGGGCATGAAAATGAACTTTATACCTCCAGAACCGTATAAATAGGTGATTTTGTTTCCCCATCAATGACAATGCTTTTTAGAAGGGATACGTGGCGTCGACCATAAGCCAGTAATATGTGCTCAGATGTTGGTGAGAACTGAACATGGCATCAAATACAATGCACAGCAATATTAAACCAAAACAGAAATGTAAATGAACAAGCAAACATATGATCCTCAACATCCACACCAACATAATTAGATATCCAAACACATGAGATGAACAAATTCAAACTGGTATATAAAAGAAAAGAAAAGGTATATCAGGACTGGATATTCTAATATTTGCAAAATAAGTACTCAATAGTGTTATCTCTGAGTCACAGCATGTAAATCTCAGAGCATCATGTCTGAGGGTTCTTTTTCTTCCTTTACCAAAAACAAATGAAGAGCAATTGAGGATCTCAAAAGTCTAGAACACAAATTGTCCTCTCACAGAGTCCAGCCCACAAGAAACTAATGACAACAACGACAAAAAAAAAAAGAAAAAAAAAAGAAGCAAACATTACTGATAGACCAGAATTACAGCTCAAAAGGTCTTTTTGTTATCAACTTAGCCAGAAGTGCTTAGCACCACAAAGAAGAGCATACAGTGAATTACAATTCAAAAATCCCCCCTCAGTTACCATTTTAGCCAACTGTGCTTAACAGTTAACACCACAGAAGTGCAACAGCATGTCATTTACAAATTAAATGCGATTGTATGTTGAGTGCAAATGAAAAATCAAGGGAACAATAATGAGCTGAAAACCAGCAGAAAGAAGAAAGGTAAGATTTGAGCTTATTATGCCCAATACATGATACCCAATCAGCAAGTGGCCCAAATTTTTTTGCATCTTGTTGTAAAGAAAAAGGTCTGATTGTAACGGAAATAAACCAGTAAATATGAGGAAAACATATACATCCGACATTTTCTTTCATCTATGAAAGATCACTGACCTGGATTGAAGTCAAACAATGAGCAGCTCTAATTGCACGTGACACAAGCACAGAACCAAAACTGTATAAATAGAAATTTGGCAGATAAGATAATCACTTCTTTGGATGAAAGAACAAGAAAAATCAAGTGCATTGTAAGAGCTGGCTAGAATTTTACGTTGCCTCCTCCAGGGAATATATGCGAAGCTCGTACATAACTTGGTGAGCTGATATTGGGTGTCGCGTAGGAGAAGTTGCGGTTCCAGTATCTTGATGGACAAGCGTTTGTAAACCAGGATCAGCTTCCATATGAGGCAGCATGCAAGCAACACAGGCAGCTAAATATCTTCCACATGGTGAAAAATGAGCACCCATTTCACTGAAAAAACAATAGTTGTCAGAGGCACACAAAGTGAATATATTAAAAGGCCAGCCAGAATGTATTAGTAAAATGCAACACCAAAAGACTTGACCAAGCTGGCCATTATGACTAGACAAAATTGATGCTGTTATTTGATGTTCACTAAACATAAAGATGCAAAAAAAACACCCCATCCATGCTGTAGCTAGCAAAGAATGCAGTAAGAAATCAACAAATAGATAATTTCTTTTTAGTCCAAAAATTTTATTTCCATCATGCCAATTGGTTTAGTAAAAATCATAGGAGAAGCAAAAAGAAAGGCAAAAACCATAGCCTTCAACATACCTACAAAGGACGGCATGAGGTATGGTTAAGCGACATTTATCAGAATTGAGTGGAGCACAAGGATGTTCTATGTCATGTGACCACACTCTAAGCTTTACGGTGCATGGTAACTCTGCAGCAGCTGCCAATGACGTAGCAATTTCAGATTGGATTCTATTAAATAAGGGCTGATTATCAGTACCGTCGTGTTGCATATTGATGGGAGCCACACTTTCCCCAGATTCAGGCACAGAGAACCGGGAGCGTGAAACGCGATGCCGCGAGCTAGATCTCCCAGAAACCCCAGATAGGCTGGTGCTTCCAGGCATTGCTAAAGAAGCCACTGCAGCTTCCACATTCTGAGTAGACAGATAAGATGCTAATGAGGAAGGGCCAATATACTGGGTTGAAAGTTCATGACCACCACTATTAAGAGGAAGTGTCGATGGAACACCAGCTTGGCTCTGACCCATTAACCATCCTTGCAAAAAGGGTGGGAGCTCCCACCTTGTGGAGTCTCTGGAGGGTAGAAACTGCTGAAGTTGCCCAAAATCAGTGGACTGCTGCCTAACTGAAGTATGTGCAGGTACTCCATCTGTTGCACTATTACCAACACCAAAGGTCTCTAAATTAACAGAGTTTACTTGTGGGTTCCCCCCTACAGACTGCATTTCATCGGTCTCCATGGCATCTTCTCTGCTGTTAGAAACACCATTTCCCATTCCAGAAGGGAAAGCATTACTTACTATACCTTCTGCACTGGTATATGAACTAGATGGGACGGCAGGAAATGTCTCCATGGGAGATACCAAGGGATCATATCTATCTGCTGCATTCGTATCCATTTGAGGCTGGGTTGAAGTAGAGGACTCCACTAGCATTGTACATGAATTGACATGTCTATTAACATCTACTCTACTATCATCTATGGAAAATGAAGGCACGAACAGCAAAGGAAAGGACACAAGAGGTAGTTCAGAAGCCAAGCTAACACGATCATTGGACTGACCATTTGCGACAAAAACAGCAGGAGGAGGATATCTCGGGTAACCGGGAGATGTTGCCCGTGTCATCGAGGAATCTGAAGAGTCAAGATCATTGACCTGCATATCAGTCCAAAAATGTAACCTGCACGATAGAATGAGTAAATAATCAAATAAGTGACCTTTGAGTTATTCACCTCAGCAGTCAAGAGAAATGGAGCCCCGTGCGGGTGAAAATGCACTGCTCGAAGAGAACGCCTAGTCCTCAATACAATGGTTGGTGAAGACGCCTCCCCTCTCTTATTGTAGTGCCATATGTACAACTGACAAATGAGATTGAATGTCAAAATGCATGTTAAACTACAAATTCAACACAACACGATCCTCTAACACAGAGAGGAAAAAAAATCAAACACACTGAATTATAGTAAATGTAATATTAAATACCTTGTGACCTGATGCAACAGCCAGCAATTCTCCTTCTGCATGGAAAGCAATGGAAGCAATAGGACGATCTGTGAGGGGAAACAAATTCACCTTGTCATACAAGCTCAACAGCTATAGAAGCAGAAAAGCACTTAAAAATAATAGAAGCATAAAATTGAACTTACAGAAATCACGAGATCCTATACACTCTGATGTGTTTGCATCCCATAAGCGAACTTCATAATCCAAGCTTCCACTTGCAAGAATTTCCGGATGCAATGGGTGGAACCTGACCTATAAAATTAAGACCTTTAATATGGAGAAGATAACTTAAAAAGTTTTTCATTGACAAGGCATTTGATTTGAGATAAAAAAGAAAAGAAGAAGAAGTAATACTTTTAAATGGGGAGAAAAGGAAAAAGAACGGAGATCAACAACAAAACTATGATTGTATATTAAAGATAATGGGAATTGGTTGCGCAACAAAAAGGAAAGGGGAACAATAACCCTTAAGAATATGCAGTTCTTGTAATTGATAAATTGTCTAGACTACCATAGCACTAATTGAATATACTGCTGAAAGATAGTTATAGAGCCCTGACCAAAAAAATCAGCATGTTCACTGAATATATTTTATTCCTGGTACTTTTTAGCAAGAGATCTCAATGGAGCAGGGGGTAAAAGAACTAAAACTTCACATTTGAGCCTATGCCAAATAATTGCAATGAGGCATGCAATTTACCAATTATTCATTCATGAGTAACTGGTCAGAATTACAAAAAATCAAAGACAAAGAGCAACCATTTATGTAAATCCTTGCAAGAATTCCAAATTCAAACTTACCACCCATGGCGTCCTCCGGTGACCCATCAACACCTTTAAGCAATTTCCAGTTTGACAATCGATTATCTTCACCGTGTGATCACCACTGCGATTAAAAGCAAAGAGAACTAAGTACAACTTCCAGTTGCGCATGACCAGAAAAACAATTACAGTGGGGAAAAAAACTCACTGCGTAGAAGCAAGTGTTTTTCCATCAGGACTAAATGCTGCTGCTATGGTCGACCTTGGAGGAGGCACCAACGGGCAATACTTGGCCGATAAATGCCGCAACGATTCCGCCTCAACCCTAAATCACAAAACAAACTCAAAATGTGAAGCAACCAACACTCTTAAAAAAGATAAAAAACAGCACATCCGTTACCACGAAATAAGACCGCGTTTTGCATCTCTAGCTTGCTCTGTTTTAGGTGAGGACGACGAATTCGAATTCCAATGAGAATCTTCTCCCCACCGCCTTTTCGGTGTGTGCTTCGTTCTCGGACAAATCTCTCTCTGCACTAACAAACAGAAGGCATTTCTACCACTGAAAACATCAAAACAAATCACACACGCCAAATCAGCACCAAAATTCAATCAAATTCACCTCCCTACCAATTTCAACTTCAATTTAATCTAAATTCTAGCTCTTGTCAACCATCAATACAATCAGATGCAAAAAAAATTCAAAATTCTTCAGAAATCTGACCTTTGAAGAGGATTAGTGGAGGCAGGAGAATCGAGCGGATTTCGATCCAACGGAAAGGACAGTCCGGTCATTTCCTTGGTAGCACAATTCAGATTCATATGGAGAGAGGAAACTGAAGCTAATCTTCTGCAATAATATCGAAGATCGTAAAAAATTAGAGAGATAGGAACCCTAATTCATTGATAGATTTGGATCGAGAGGCTCGTCGATGTATAAGAGGGGGAGCGAGAGGGGTACGCGTGTTGGATTTTGGATTTGAAATGGCGAGAAAACCTAGTAAAGGAAGAGAGGAAGAGGAGCTGATGAGCTATGAGCCAATAGGAGGAGAAGGGGGAGAAAAGAAAAGAAGAGGAGAATTGTAGAAAAAACGAGGTTTAAAATGTTGATTTACTGTAGTAAAAAGACGTGGTTAATATTGCTATTTTTGTTACTGTATTTAATATTATCTTATCTTATCTTGGTGGGATTGCAAATTGGACCTACTTTGTTTTGTAGTTTTAAAATCTAGATGAGATCTAGATTGGTTTGAATTAATATATATATATAAAAGATACATTAATTTTTTTTTAAAAATAAATTATCTTGATCTAATACCATGTTAACTGGTGTAATTATCCTACACCAGGTTTTAAAATTATATTTTATTTAATTATTAATTTGTTATTATAAAAGGTGAATACTATATGTGTTTTTTTATTAGATGAAGGGCTACAATGTTAATATTCGTAGGATTTAAATGTTAATAATAAAAGTTTTAAGTGGATACATCAAATTAGTCATGATGGATCTGGATTGATTTGTGAGTGTTTGGGAATATAGTTACGGATCTACGATTATTTTTTAAAGTATTTTTTGTGTCGAAATATATTAAAATAATATTTTTTATTTTTAAAAAATTATTTTTGAGATCAGCTTATTAAAACAATCCAAAACTTATAAAAATTAATTTTTTATAAAACGCAATTTGTATTAAATTCCAAACAATGCCTTATAAAAATGTGTAAGTAGAGAGGGGTAATTATAAATGAGTTTGGTTTTGTTTTGTACATTCCTAAAACTAAAATAATTATTTAAATCTAATTTTTTTTGATAACCAAACATAACCTGATTGAGTTTTGGGTGTCCATGACTCAATCTGGATACAAATGCTATAGCTTACAACTATTTAATACATAATTTAATTAGTATATATATAATTTCTTTTAATTCTAAGATTATTTATTTATTTTGGATTGGGTTTAAGTATATTAATATCCATGCTTAAAGCCTATTTGAAAGTATGGTCATGGTTGATTTTTAAAATATTTTTTGTGTTGAAATATATTAAAATAATATTTTTTTTATTTTTTAAAAATTATTTTTTAGATCAGCGTATTAAAACAATTCAAAATATATCAAAAAAATTAATTTTTAATAAAAAAATTATATAAAATATGATTTGCACCGCGTTCCCAAATATAACCCACAACACCTAACATTTTGTATTTGAGTTTTATTGAACTCAATCAAGTGTAAATTTTTTTACTTGTTTAAGTCAGTCTGGAAAAGTATCCTTCCAGTTCATATCAGATTATCATTTCTAATTGAAGAATGGATGAATAAGGAAGAAGAGAGGAGATAGGAGGTTTACTTTGTTTATTATTTTTCTAGTGCTTAATCAATTCACATGTACGTCAAAGGAAGTAAACAATCAAATTTTATATTCTATAACACAGTAAACTTGGATGTCAATTGAAAAATGAATTATAAGATTAAGATTAAACAATTCCCCGTTGTCTTGGAATTATTAAGGAACTTCGGATAATAAGGTTTTGTAGAAATTAAAATATATTTTTTTGTTTACATACATTTATTTTTAATTTATTTTGCATGCAAAAACTCATTTTTTAGTAGTTTTAATAAAAAAATAAATCTATTTTTTTAAATCATATATAACTTATTTTTTAAAATCATAACCATAAAAGCTATTATAATTTTAGACACACATTTGATATATGTAATTAACCTCCTAAAAAAAATTAAAACTAAAAATACACAACGAACACACTGTCCATTACCAAAAAAATTCATTCTATATATATATCTGGAAATGAAAAACTTTTTTATTGCTCCGTAACTAACTATGCACTTCATGTAACTAAGGCAATGAGTCAAAAAATTTACAAGTTCGTTATTTATTTTTCTAGTTATTTTTGTTTCTATTTGGTTGAGAAATATATTTTTCTTAAGGGATTTTATTTTTTTTCAACTTGATACGGGAAGTCAGATATTATTCCTTTTTTTTTTATCATTTTAGTTTAGGAATCCTTATAATAGTTCTATAATCTTTTATTAAAAAAGAAAATCATGTTCAGGATAGACTTATAACTAGTATAACCGAGGCTGTTTAGTTATTTCAACATACTACCTAAAAAATATATTAATTCACAAAATTTTGAATTGAGGTTTATGTGTTGAGACCCCTTCCAACAGAATTATGTACTTATTTATGCTTGTTGTTTTTTCATCTGTGTTGCTCGATAGCATAACCTAATGATTATTTGTAGTCAGTTGTTCTGTCCCGTTGAATAACCAATCTTGGAAGAGGCCAGAGAACAAGACGTGCTCATGTAATAAGGAATGGAGAGGTTTTTTTCTCATGAAAAAAACTTTTAAGATTCGATGATAAAAGACATTCAAATATAGATTGTATAATGGACTCGCTAGTTGTAAGAGGTGAGAACATCTAGGGATTATAAGGAGACTGATTGTGGTTTTATGGATAGCTCTGAAAACCCGTTTTAAGGACGAGAGTAGATAAGGCAATCTCTTGGCCAGGATGAGTATTGTAAAGATTTTAGTGATCTCATTTATAATGAGATGAACGTGAATTGATATTCTCAACTAATTTATAATATTTATTTCGATGATGGTTATGTTGATAATGATAATATAAACAATAACACGAATCACAATGATAATGTCATTGGTAGTATCCTTGTTGACAAGTAATCAACTAGGTCTTCGATCATTTGAAGCTAGAGACATTTAAATCATTTCATTAATTTTATATACAAATTAAGGCCAAGATCATAGAAAAATACTAAAATAAAACACCTCGATTTCAAAAAAACAAAGTATGGGGAGGTCAAACTTGAAATTAAGAACACAAAGACTTATTTTCTCACAAGAGGTTTAACTCATTTAATAATCAGTTAAAGTGGATATTTTTCTTCTTAATCGAGTGCTGCTAAAATCACATAGAGCATTATTTGTCAAACGTGTAAAAAAGATAGTCTGTGTATTTAGAAAGGTGGAATCACGTAACTAAGCTATTTTTCTAAAGACAATCTAAGGTATTTTAACTTAAAAGAATGTTGTATGGGTGCAATTTTCATCTAATCATGTGTATTAGGTTCTAGAGCAAATTGATATGATGTTTGCGTGCTTGGTATTGTGGTAGCTTTTGTGATTGTGGTTTGAAAAAAGTTATTTTATAAAAAGTACTTTTAGTTAAGTTTGGTTTGGTATTTATATATGTTTGGTTAAAATTGTGGTTGAATTTGAGATCGAACAAAAAATAGTTTAATGTATTTGGTCAAAAAATTGCTTTCCAAATTGAGGTTATAAAATAATATATATATATATATATATTAATGGTTTTTAATTTAAATATTGTAAATTTAACTATTGCTATTATATCATGAAATAAATAATACTTTATATAAAATATTTTTTATTGTTTAATTAAACTATTTACAATTCCATCACGTGTAAAATACATCCGACAAGGACTATTATTTCCTTGGTTTTTTAAGTGCGCAACGACATCATGTAAAATACAATCAGGAACTTGGATTAAATTCTGCAAATGTTATGTCATCAATAAAATACAATTAAAAATAAAAATAAAATTTATTTTTTTACTGGGTCGTACCTGGTTCAATACATTCAGCTTTGAACCAAACCCGGTCCAACCGAAATCATGCACCACTGTTCACTTTTAAATATACATTGGAGCTCTCCACATTGAAAGCAACATTGTGCTGCTTTCAGTGAGCCTACGTTTTTAAGACAGGAATTGTTAGGGCCCATGCACATGAATTAAGTTTTCAGCCGTTACCAAAAATTTATTTTTTATGGCTGGCTTGAAACGCAAAAACAACCACAGAAACAAACGGTATCTAATACTTTTATTTAGGGCTAAATGCTTATAGGTTATAGAAGTTAGTTTCAAACAAATCCTTCTGGGTTACGAGTGATGGTAAAATTATGAAGGTTTGTTCGATTAACATGGTAGATTTTAGTCTTTTTATAGCCCATGAAAAAATGTGAGCTTTTAAGAGTTTCCAATGGTGTTAATATATATAAGTTTGTTAGTCACATAGGGCATGGAATTAGGGTAAACTCTGACAATGATCATCTTCTTATTGTATTGATGATACATTTATTATCTATGTTTCTCACATTAAAAATGACAATTATCTCATTTTTCTAGAGAGAGGGAGTGATGAGTTTTTAGTTGTTTTTTATAAATATACATTTGAATAAAGAGAAGTGAGACTTTTCAAATAAAATGTCAGAAAATAACGTGGAAGTGAAAATGGTTATAGTGAATCATAAACATGAAAAAAAAACCCTCATAAAATAGTAAAGATTCAAAAGACACCTAACATCATGAAAACAATTGTTTATGTATTGTGCAATCTAGTTATGGTAAAAGTCTATACTGATTGATGTAATGTATTTAAAATGATGAGATTCCTTTATAGGTTATCTTAATCTATTTGGTCTACTAAGAATGTGTTGATGATGTGTTCTAGTAAATTCATAAATGAGTAAATCATTGTATTTACCATTGCTATTTGGTATTTCTAATATTGGTGTGATAAAAAAGGTTTGACAATATTCTATCATGTTTAATAATAATTTTTTTGGTGATATTCAGGGTGTAACATCCAACTAAATTAAATGAAAAAAAGTAGATCCAATCAAGTCCTAATACAAGATAGAATAAAGCTCGAAAGGTGGCTCTTCTAAAATATCAAAATTGCTATCTAAAGTATCCCTAGTTAACCCATAATTAGCCAACCAATCAATCATTGAGTTTGCTTCCTTATAAACATGTATAGTTTATACCTCTCAATCTTTATCTAACAATCTCCTAATTTGCATGATAAAATTATAATTCCTAGTTATAAGATTAATCACAACAACAAAATTTGACTACAACATAACTTTTCTAAACCTTTTTGTCATGCTAACTCTAACCCAATATAAACTGCCTATAACTAAGTAATTATTGAAGAGCAAACCTTATTATTCCTAGCAAAACCCACCAACTAGGTCCTCATACTATCTCGAATAGCTCCTTCTGCATCTGCCACCCCTAGGTTACATTTACTACAACCATCCATACTGAGCTTAACCCAATCTCCTGCAGGATAAATTCAACCAATTTACCTGAACTCTCTATTAATGGTATTCTCTCTATATTTATGCGTTTAAATCATTTTAACATCTACCACCATTCTTTTTATAACTAAAACAATATCGTACCAATTAACTTGCTTCACATCAAAAACTCTTTGACATCAATCCTTCCAAATAAACCACATTGCAGTGCCAAATTTTAAAGGCCAATATGCATTATGAGAATCTCTGTTTCTCAAAGCAAGATTAGAAATCAGCCAAGCATACCAATTTATGATTGTAAAAATACCCTCTCCTCAACCTTGACAAGAGATTCCCAAACCTTTCATGTTTTAAGATAATCACACAAAGTATGAAACGAAGTCTCCACTTCTGTTAAACAATGACTGCAACATGGATCTAACACAATTCTTCTTCTCCACCTCACTTTATTGGTCATCATAACATAATAATCACAGTTTAAATAAATGCTTTAACATGTTCAATTCCTTTCCACTTCCGGATACTCTAACATAAAGGATCTCGATCCATCATAACATTATACATCGAACCTTTTTTTGCAATTTAAATTTAACAAGTAAAGGCTTTGTGAGATCTACCTCCACGCACAATTTAGCAAAACTTCCCCTCATACTTATTGATGTATTCCTATCAACCTTTAAAGTTTTTCTAATTTTATTGATTATACTCCACAATACTAAGGTGTCATAATACTCTAATGCCAAATCTGAAAATCTAACCCAAACAATTACCTTGTCTATTGTAGCCTTTTGGGGATAAATTGGGATGCCATATAGAAACCGTAATATAATGATCAACCACCATCCAAGGACCTTCAAATAATATATGCTATTTGTCCTCAATATTAAAGAACTTCATTAAAAATAATTCATTGCCCAAATTTGTTAGCTAGAAATCACCTTATAATTTCCATATTGATTTAAGACGTTTGATTAGATACATGTAACCTACCCTTCTTCCCATAGTTTTTATAATTAAGGCTTGTTTTCATGGTGTATGCATTCTCCTTTTTTTTTTTTTCTCTATTGAAAGCTTGATAATTGGACAATCATCCTCATCACAATCATTCTCATCATCTTTGGATATATATATTCCTCAATAGGACTGTCATTCTTAAAATGTTACACCATAAAAGATTCTCTGATAAGAGGATTCTTATAACCATTCCCATCTTTTGCCCTTTTTTGAAGTTTATGCTTAGAATCATTATCAATAAACTTATTATTTTCTCTAATCTTAACTTTATTACTTGAACATGCCAATAAATTAGACCCTTCTATGGTTCTCTTTGTAGCTTCAGGAGAGAGCATAATGTTTAGTTGGAAAAATAACTTAACAATGCTTAAAAATGGTTAGTTTTTGTTATGTTAAGATCAAGCAAGCTTGGAAAAGCTACTTTTCTTCAATCTCCCACCACCTATATATGGACAAATTAATGGAGCAATTAGATCTATTATCCTGATGGTTGGACAATATCAAATACAAATGAGGCAAGCTAGGTAAGGTCAGATTTGGTCAATAATCTTGTGATGCTTTCAATAAATTTCAAGGTGGTTTTGCATATGGAGTAAAGGTGTGTAATGCCCTTGATGCTAAGCTAGAAGTGGTGAAGATCATATTAAAATTGACTCAAAACACTAAACTAAAACAACTTTAACTTGAATAATTTCTGGGTGGCGTGAGAGCTTATAATTAGTCAAGTTTTTATACCATGACATCAAAATAAGTTTTATACCATAACATCAAAAGATAATGATGTTGTTACAACTAGTTTTAAGTAAGGAATAACTAAATAATCTCTATAAACCATGAGTTTTATTTGGGGTATACGAGCACAATTAATTAGAGAGGAGAGAAAAATGAACTAGAGAGACGATTTTCTTTTTTCAATTTAGTGTGTAGGTTATTTATTTAAGCATAATTTTATTTTTTATGTTTGGATGCGTTTTAAAAGTATATTTGGTTTGAAAAAAACATCAAATTAATATTTTTGAACTTTTTTTATGGTTTTAATGTGTTGATATAAAAAATAAAAAATCTAAAAAAAATTAATTTTAAACAAAAAATACTTTTAAAAAAATACTATGCACCACAATATCAAACATACACTTATAACAACACATCATCTTCCATGCAAACTCTAACATAAATAATTATTGATTATATAAGCATTAATCTATGTAATAGATTGATTTTATGATAGATAATATATCGAAACATATATGTGATCAACCTCGTTAACGGTTTCACAAATATTACGAGAAATTTTATCATCCTATAATATTTTTCCCTTTAAAGAACACAAACCATTTCCAAATTGAACCATCTATCGGCAATAAGCAAGTCAAGTTGACAAAACTATTAATAAGAAAGCCCTCCCTGATAAATATAACAAGCTTCACCCTTGTTGTTGGTGTTCTCTAAACAAGTAAATAAATTTTTATTTTCAAATAACGACAATGATGAAATGCCATTGTTTAAATCTCATGTCCAAACCACGCTTCTAAATCCAGACATGATCATATTTGTATGTGTGGCTAGACCGTGCTTTTTATTTTTTTAATTTTCTTTAACCTTTTAAAAACTTTTTTAGTATTTTTTTAATTGTTTTGATGTATTAATATAAGAAAATATATATTTCAATACATCTTAAAATAAAAACACTTTAGAAATCAATCTCGGCCACATTTTTAAACACGTTAATCATCACTTTTACAAAAGCTAGTGTAATTTTTTAGCTGGGTTAATAAGCTTAAAAGTACATCTACTGTTGTAATTATCTTAATATAATTCCTTATAAATATTTTTATCAATATGGCACTTCTACTTATCCTCCGGTACCTATACAAGTTCTTGCATCCAAATCCCCAAGTTAATTCTTGAGTTGGTCTTATAAGTAGAACCCATTGCTCACTTTTTGTTTTTTAATCCCTGGTTAAGGATGGAATTACATTTTGAAAGGTGTTTTTTTGAAAATATTTTTTATATATTTTTTTATTATTTTAATTTGTTGATGTTAAAAATATTTTTTAACAAATAAAAAACATTATTTATATATTTTAAATATAAAATACTTTAAAAAACAACTATTATCATGCTCTCAAGCACCCTTAAATTAGTTTGGATTGTTTGTTCACACTAGAATCTAATAATAAATATCAATATGACAATTTTAATAATAAATTAATATTGTATAGTTGAGATATAGCATGAATAGATAACTCAAACCAGCCCAATCATTAATTAGAAAAGAAAAGATGAGCAATGGATCTCACTTGCCGGGCCAATTAAGCATTTAACGTATAGAGATTTGGAGCTAATGTTTATTTTCTCTCTCCCATTCCATAATTAACTTGGTTCGAGTTGTCCATTCACATTATAGATTAATTATAAAATTATGATAAATATTGCTATTGTAGTTGCGATGATTAATTGATACAACTTTATCACTATTCTATAATTGCGTTTTAATACTGAAAAGAAATCTAAATGATTAGAGACTGTAGTGTAAACCATGTTTTATTATTATTTTTATTTTATTAAAATTATTTTTTTATATATTTTTTAAATCGTTTTGATACTGATCTCAAAAAAAAAATTAAAAAAATATATTATTTTGATGTATTTCAGCATAAAAACCAATTTAAAAAGCAATAGTCACTATACTCCCAAACAAACCATTAATCCTAAAATAAAAGAGAATATAAATAAATAAGTTTGTCCAAATGTTTATTTGCTTTTCAAGCGGAAATTAAAGTTTTTACCTTGAATGGAATTGAATTTTGTTTTCTTTAAATTATTATTTTTGTGTTTTTAAATTACTTTAATTATTTATATTAAAAATAAATTTTAAAAAATAATAAAAATATTATTTTCACTTTAAAGCAATCATCATGATAATGCCACTCAAGCACGTACAAAGCGGGCCTTTATAAGTTCAAATGAGACTTATTTATTGTTATGTTTTAAAAGCGTTTTTGAAAAAAATTAAATTTTTTAATTTTTTTTACTTTAAATTAATATTTTTTGATATTTTTAAATTATTTTAATGTGCTAATGTTAAAAATAATTTTTTTAAATATTATTTTAATATATTTATATAAAAAAAAAACTTTAAAAACAACTATAATTACACGCAAATGTGGATTTTTCCTTATGAATTTATTTGAGTGCCAAAGAATAAGTAAAAGGAACACATTAAATAATTAATTGATAGAGGACTACATTAAGAAACTTACAAACAATAAAAGGACTTTTGAGCTTATTGACCCTCCCTTTGAAAGAGCAACACCAACAACAAATAACACTGTACGACACTCTCGCAATTAAAGCACCCTCCTTCTCCACTCTCTCTGTTTCAACAAACTCTCTCTCTCTCTCTCTCTCTTTCTCTCTCTCTCTCTCTCTCACACACACACACACACTCTCCCCCCTCCCCCTTTCTAATTCTCTGTACTCCCAATCCCTCCATTATTCCTTCTCCAACACAAGCTGCTATACTATCTCCACCATAAATTTATACGCATGCGAGAGTACCTTTACAAATCTACTTGTTTTTCTAGATCTTTACCGCATTTTATGGATCTGCAACCCCACACCACACTCACGCTGTCTAGATTTTTCTCTTTCCTAGGGTTTTGATTTTGACTGAACGTTTACTGTCTCACTGACCAATGCTTGACACTGAACGCGACTGTGAGCTCAGCCGGAGCTCCTCGAGCATCCGTTGGATCTCCGGCAAGCTTCAAGGTCGTCGGTTTTGACAATGCTTTTGCTCGGATTCTGGATTTTGGTTTGAGTCAGGATGCATACCTTGGCGACATCGCTGCTTGTTCTTTGCTTGTCTAGCTTTGTTTTTACTTGTTTAGGTAACCGTTTCTTGCTCGTGCTTCTTAATTTAACGCCTTCTTTATATTTTTATAGCTATTTCAGCTTGATTGAGCTAGAGACCGCTGGATTTTCTGGTCAATTTTGCTTGCATTTTTACGAGAGCAAGCGAAGAGTCTCCTTTTCCTTGCCTGTTTAGCTTTGACGCTTCTAAGAGTTTAATGTGGTGTTAATTGTGGTGAATTGCTGTTTAGCACAAACTCTAGCATTGCTAATGTGCTTTTTTTTTTTTTCCTCTAATTAACGATCAGTAGTTTCAAGACATTAAATTACGTGATTTTTCTGGGGCTAATTGGAGCGGTTGTCTTTTATTTCTTACCAATTTGAAGTGTCATGGTTGTGCATTCATGTTTCTGCGTCTTTAGGTAGAAACGATCTCACGGATTTGATTTCTGTACCTTCTGTCTTGAGATTCAGGTCATTTTTTATGGAGTTGACAGAATTTTGGAAGCACATGGAGAGGAATTGCATAATTCGAACATTTATCCACGCCATGTCCTTGAATGGGATAGGGTTTTGATATGCGGGGATAAAATTGACAATGACTCTAAAAATCTCAGGAAATAGACACAATGTGTGATGTTTATTTGCTAAAATTGAAAGAAAGCATACGTGGCAATTGTTTTTACAAATTGATGAACTAATTCTTGTGATGTCAGATAGATAAGATATGGCCTTCATTATAAGCTCAATGATGCTAATAAATAAAGTATAATATCAAGGTCCTAAAAGGTATCGCTCCTCATGATGAACATTGCTCATGGTCTTGCATATCTTACTTCCTTTGTTTCTTTCTTTTTGTTTTTTGTGAGGGTAAACAGTCTGATATAGTAGGATGTATGCTGTAAGTTTGATATGTCTATTTGTTTGAAGCTTCTTGTCTTAATTACAAAATATGAATCCCCAATTTTTTTTCTTCTCAAGTCTCAATTTTAACACCAAAATTTCAAATTTTTATTTTATGTATAAATGAGATGTATAATGATGAGGAACTACTCTAGACAAAGTGACCGAGATTCATTTCGTCAAAGGAAATCATCTCATATTTTTAAGGAACTCTTTAGAAATTCAAATCTCATTCCTAATGCTTTTGTTAAAAGTACATTAACATCAGTTTTACATTTTGGCAATGTGAAGAAATTATTCACTTTTTATGATCCTTTATTGGATTCTCCTTGGTTTTTTCTGATCCTCTAAATCATGATGGCTATGCCCGCTGCCTATGAACGTTAACTTTATCCAAGAACTAGGGAGAAGGAAAATTCTAGGTTGGCATCTATTCATTGACTGTACTTTTTATGAAATCAAGCAATGACTTTAACTTTTAGCCTGTTTTTTTTTAGGCTTTAGGAGAGCAATTAGTTTTGGGTTGTTAATCTGGATATTTGCTGTTTAGCAGGTTAAAATGATCTTGCCAGTTTTTTGATAGCGTGGTTGTCAAGTTTACTGCATGTATTAAGAGATTAGCATGATCTCACTGGTTTCTATACCTTCTTTCTGGAGAACTAAGATTTTTTTTTTTAAAGAGGGCAGATAGATTTTGGAAATGCAATTTCTGTCAATTATAATGTACATTCATTGTGTGCTGAAGGATAGCTTAAAATTTAACACACGCCCATAGAAATTGAGAATGATGCAATAAACCTGAGGAAATAGGCATGGTGGGACATGTTTATTTGCTAAAAATTGAAAGAAATTATACATGGAAATCTTTTTATGCTGAAAAGGCATTCACTTGCTTAAGAAATTGATTACCTAAGTCTTGGGATTGGATTAGATATGTTGTTTGTAAATTTGACAATGCTGATTCATCAAGTAATTGTTTTAGGCACTATCACTTTTACAAATTCTCCTAGCCACTGGTTTTCTTTTCACATGAAAGGAACCATCTTATTTACAAATATATATCCACTATGTTTACAGTTGGATTTACACTCTAAGCATGACGTGTCTCCTTGTTTTAAGGTTCTAGTCTTAATTATGAATTGTCAAATTCTTAAAATCTTGAATTTATTATGATAATCTCAATGCATTTTAACATATAAAGGAGATGCATGATGGTGAGGAACTACTCCATATTGAGAACACATTAAGTGGCCAAGTTTCTTTGCATAAATAAAATCATCTTATTTTGTTTCACTGATGGAATTCAGTAGACTTCAGATGCTTTATTTAAATCACCCTAACAAAATCAGTTTTAATTTGGTCAACGTGAACAAAACAATTTCCATTGTTTATACGTTTTTGAAATTCTTTTTTCTGACCTGCTTAATAGGGATGCCCATGCCTAGTTTTGTGAGATACATTCACTTTATCATCGAGTTCGTTTTTCTTTTGCTTGACTTTTCTATTATTCATTAATTGTTTTCTTATCCATTCCATTCATCCTTGCACAGTTATGACATGTTAGATATCAATTATTTGCATATGATTATTTTTGGTTAGATTCCTTGTATTATTTATCACTAAGGGTCTTGCAACATTGCTTCATTCAAGAAAACCGACTTATCTGCTTTCTATCTTTTTCAGGACATCCATTACTTCATATGTATTTGTCTCCTTTGCAACCAAGCTGGCCATTATCTGTGAAAGACATTTTTGTGAGACATGGTAAGCTGCAAAGTCCAATGTCATGCTGTGATGGAAAAATTCAATGATAATAAATCAAGGCACTGTAGTCTGCTGGTCATCTTTTTTTATTTCTTACATACCAATCTTTAACTGTATGTGATTAGCTGTGCATTATTGCTGACTATGGATAACATGCAACTTGCTGGTTACAGGAATGTCGGTTGCAATGAAAGTGTCATTTGCTCGACCGCAGCCATCTCAAAATCATGTGGTTAAGCCTTCTTTTGGCCCTATCCTCTCACCTGCAACTTCTTTGGTGCATCAAGGTACCATTTGTTCTCAATTTCTCACCAACTTGCCTTGGCACTGCTGTTAGATTTTCACTAATACTGCCTTTTCTTTTTTCAGCTCTCCCCCCTGTTCCTAGCAATGCACCCTTACCAGGACGTCATGGTGGTCATCATCATCGCCATGGGAAACCTGTAGTGACTGCTCCATTCCCTTCAGAAGAGCAAAGTAAAATTTGGCAACTAAAGTTTTTAGTTCTTTTTGAGATGCTTTTGCTTTTATGTTGACAAAAGATTTTCTGGCAGGCTGTGATCAAATATGCACAGAGCCACTCACTGCATCTCTCTCTGGCTCACCCTGTGGCTGTGTTTATCCTATGAAAGTTAGACTTCTCCTAGATGTGGCTCCGTATGCTGTTTTTCCTGTAATGAGAGAGCTAGAGAGTGAAGTTGCAGCAGGCACGTATCTGGAACAGAGTCAAGTGATAATAATGGGTGCAAGTGCCGACAGTCAGAATCAGGGGAAAACTGTCGTGGATATCAACTTGGTTCCACTTGGAGAGAAGTTTGATAATACTACTGCAATACTTATATATGATAGATTTTGGAAAAACAAAATGCCTTTAAATATAACTCTTTTTGGTAATTATGTAGTAATATACATTAGTTATCCAGGTAGTAATCTCGATTCTCTTGTAAATCTTTGTGGCTTTACATATATTATTATAATGGTTATGACCTAACTCCTAAGAGTCTACCAGGGATTCCTTCTTCACCACCATATCCAAGCTACACGGGGAGTGGTCCGAGTGGAAGTGCAGGAGATCTCCCCATTACTGCTAATTTTGTGAGCAAGACCCAGAGGATGAATCTTAGAACCATCACCACCATTGCTCTGTCAGCATTTGTGGTTTTAGTGGTTTGCATTGGGGCAATTGCTGTTGTCGTGAAATGGAGGAAGTCTGGAAGACCATCAAGTGCTGTTGGTCCGGCATTTACATCCTCTATAAATAAAAGATCTGGTATGTCCCTTTATATTCATCCTGTAACAAATCTATTTGGTCAAAGTGTCATGTAATATTTTTGCTTTTATATCTCCACTTTTGAATGTCAATCCTGTTATTTTTGCAGCTTCTACTATAGTTTCTAATGGAGAATACAAGTGGGAAAGTTTACAGAAATGCATGCTATCAAAATCTTTTGACATCATTTTGCAATTCTCTTTTGGAATAGAGCATGCAGTTTTAGTAGCTGTGTTTTATTGTACTTATGTTGTATCATCTCTAAATTATTATTATTAAATAAGATTAGTCCATGCCTTAGTTAATTATTACTGGATTGCTACATGTAATGCAGGCATTGGGTCTTTCTTGTCAAGCAGCGTTGCAAGCTCAACATCAATGTCCCTCATGTCCAACATGGCTACTTGTATGCTCTCTGTCAAAACATTTTCATTCGCTGAGCTTGAGAAGGCAACAGACAAGTTCAGTTCAAAGAGGATTTTAGGTGAAGGAGGATTTGGACGAGTTTACTGTGGGAGTATGGAAGATGGAACTGAAGTTGCTTTTAAGGTGCTTACGAGGGACAATCAGAATGGAGACCGTGAATTTGTCGCTGAAGTTGAAATGTTAAGTCGATTGCATCATCGAAACCTTGTGAAACTTATTGGCATATGTATTGAAGGGCGCACACGGTGCTTGGTGTATGAACTTATTCGGAATGGCAGTGTGGAATCACACTTGCATGGTATTTTCCTTGTCTTATTTTTTTCTGTTTTTAGTTGCGCCATGTGCATTCTGTATTTTGTCCTGGATACCTCCTGATGATAAGGAGCCTCTCATTTGGTAATATTCATTCAATTGTCTTGCAAGTGATTTTATTCTCCCTGAAATGAGAAGGTAAAATGAAGTTTCTTGTTCAATACCCCATTTATTGATGTTTTAGGTGTTGACAAGAATAAGGGGCCTCTTGACTGGGATGCACGGTTGAAGATTGCCCTTGGAGCAGCTAGGGGATTGGCCTATCTTCATGAAGATTCTAACCCTCGTGTAATTCATCGAGATTTCAAGGCTAGTAATGTTTTACTAGAAGACGACTTCACCCCCAAGGTCTCTGATTTTGGCTTGGCGAGGGAAGCAACAGAAGGAAGTCATCATATATCTACTAGAGTCATGGGAACTTTTGGGTAATTATGCTTGCCTCGCCAGTTTTTAGCACTCCATACTTCACAGATTTATTTGTCATCACCAGCCATGTTGAACTGTATTTATTGTACTATTTCGTATTGGGGTTGGTGAATTCTTAACTATCCATGAAAGTGTGCATGGGTTATGTTGGCTGATGTTTCTTTTATTTTGTTCTTTACATTATACTGATACAGTTATTCAGATGTTACTTTAGTCCCTTGTTAACTCTCTTAAATTTTTGGTTTGCAGGTATGTTGCCCCTGAATATGCAATGACAGGACATTTACTTGTAAAGAGTGATGTCTACAGTTATGGGGTTGTGCTGCTTGAGCTTCTGTCTGGAAGAAAACCTGTGGATATGTCCCAACCTCCGGGACAGGAAAATTTAGTGACTTGGGCACGCCCGCTGCTAACTACTAGAGAAGGACTGGAGCAGTTGGTGGATCCTTCCTTGGCAGGAAGCTATGACTTTGATGACATTGCTAAAGTGGCAGCCATTGCTGCCATGTGTGTTCACTCAGAGGTGACTAACAGGCCATTCATGGGTGAAGTTGTCCAGGCTCTGAAACTGATATACAATGACACAGATGAGACTTGTGGAGACTACTGCAGTCAAAAGGAGTCCTCCATTCTGGGATCTGACTTCAAATGTGATCTTGTTCCTTCGGACAGTAGCTGGTGGAATGCTGGCGGGACACCCCCTCGGTTAACTTACGGGCAGGCCTCATCCTTCATTACGATGGATTACAGTTCCGGTCCACTCGAAGAGATGGAAAGCAGACCGTTTTCAGCTTCAAGTTTAGCCGGGGATCACCTGTCTCTGCCAATTAGACACATGAACCGTTCCGGCCCCTTGAGAACTGTAAGAAGTAAACCTGCCTTCTATAGATTAAGGGGCAGCGTGAGCGAACACTGGGGGCTCCTGTCAAGGCGTTTTCGGAATGACG
Source organism: Populus tomentosa (assembly GCA_018804465.1). Taxonomy (NCBI): domain Eukaryota; kingdom Viridiplantae; phylum Streptophyta; class Magnoliopsida; order Malpighiales; family Salicaceae; genus Populus; species Populus tomentosa. The sequence goes on along the minus strand of CM031971.1, from coordinate 21,151,128 downwards.
GATATTGGGCTTGAGGTTTTCTTTTAAGACTTTTCAAAGTGTACAGTTCAGGAGGACCAGTAGATTTCAGTTTAACGGTCGAATGATGTAGTTTAGGTGTTTGGTATTCAAGGGGTTTCCCTTTCTTCTGATTTTGAAAATCCTGATTCATACTACACAAAAGTTGGAGATGTAAGATGAATACTCCTTGTATTGTATATCCATTTAATTGTTTATTTCGGTCCAATGCTGTACCAGTTGCTGAATGACTTGGCTCTGCTCCAATGACAAAATTCTCAAATAACCCGCTGCCGTGTAACCATGGTTATAAGACCTATTCAAGGTTTTATCCGCCTCGTTGATGGGTTGATAAGGTAAATTTATTAATTTTTAATTTAAATAATATTATCTTGACAATAATACATTTTTTTTATGATTATTTTAACCGGACTTTATTTTGATGGTGGGTATTATTAATTCTATTTTGAATGCAATTTCAAACCTTTCAAATAAGTTTAAATTTAAATTTAAAAACTAGATAATAATCTATTAAATCATCCTTCTTTCATAATCCTTCTAATGTGGTCCTCATCGGTTAGATCTTTTAATATAGCCCTCCAACTTAACCTCCATTCTTTAAATAAGTTGCATGAACAAATTAATATTCATAGCAGTTTTATAATTGAGATAAAATATGGACAAACATCTTAGAGTGACTTCAAGCTGATTAGAGAAAGATAGAGCTCTGGACCCCGCTTGTTAAACCAACTTAGCATTTAAGGTCTAATTTTGACAGAAGGATTTATTTAAATAAATAAATAAAAAGTATGAGAGCCATATTAAGAAACTTAATTGATTGAGTGTCAAATTGAAAGAATTACAAAAGTAAAGGGACCTCTAAAAGCTTATTAACCAATCAACAGTATAGCCAAGCCATGGCCGGCTGAGAGTATTGGCTCTCGTAGGCCACAGAAATCCTCTCTCCCTCTCAAATCTCAACAGATGGCCTGCCTCGTTTGATTCGCGTCACTCATCAGTCAGTCGTGAAGAAGTCTCATCCGTGTCATCTAATAAAAGAAAAGATGCACTTGCTGTCAACTTATCCTCCTTCTCTCACCTCTCCACCCCGCTTCTCTTATTTACGCCACCCTTCCTCCTCCTCCTCCTCTCGTATCCTCTCTCCACCACCACCAACAACCACCGTCACGGCCACCAGGTCAGCTCCACTCTAACACATTGCTGTAATAATAATATTTTTTAAAACTTAATTGTGTTTAATTAAAAGTCGAAAGGATTGGATTTCTCAAGTTTCAGAGTGAAAATTACGTCATCGGAGATGGACTCGCTTCCTGAGCACCGCATCGTCGTCAGTTCCTCTCTCTCTACTGTCAATATTTTCTAATAATTGATTGTGCATTTATTTAAATGTAAGTGATTATTTTTGGCAGTTAGGATGCGGAGCGGCAGGGGTGGATTTCCTGGCGGCCGTCGCTTCTTTTCCTAAACCTGATGACAAGATCCGAAGCACTAGCTTGAAGGTCTCCCTGTTTCCCTCTTCACTTTGTTTTTTATTTTTATTATTTATTATAATAAATAATAATACAATTGGTTTGCCTGTCAGGTGCAAGGAGGTGGAAATGCGGCGAATGCGTTAACATGTGCTGCTCGTTTGGGTTTGAATCCCAGGCTCATTTCCAAGGTACCGCCTTTAACTTTTTCCCTATCAATGTCTCCCTTTTTTCAAAGCAATTAAGGATTTGTTTTCAGGCTAAATGACCCAAAATTACCCTGAATTTTGGGTCAAAATGAACTTAACCCAAAATTTTAATTTTTTTTATTTTAGTTCTTGAACTATTTTTTGGTAGAGAATAGACTCGTCAGTTAATTTAATCTCAGGTGATAGTCTAGAAACACACCAAAAAAAAAAAAATTTAAATAATAAATAATTTTTTAAAAAATATATATAAAATTAAAAAACAATAAAAAAATTAAAAATTTAATGGAGGAATAGAAACCGGGATGGAGGGGTTATTTTTTAAACTTTTTTGTTCTCCTTTTCTCAAGGCAATTCTGGATTTGTTTTACTTTTAAGAAAAATAATTTTGTGCATTTTGAAATTGACTAGGTTGCTGATGATATTCAAGGCAGGGGAGTTTTGGAGGAGCTAGAATCTGATGGTGTTGATACTTCTTTTTTCTTGGTGAGACTATACAAGATATAGGATATCTCAAGCATTCATTCATTTTGATGCGTTGCTAAACTGCATTCTATGTGTGGTATTAGATTGCTATGTCTTATGGTTAAGCTCTTCTTAATTTCCTTTTTGGCATTCGGCTATGAACATCTTCTGTTATATGTTGACTCAATTGGTCTTGTTTTAGGTTTCCAAGGAGGGAAATTCACCATCTACGTATATTATTGTTGACAATGAAACGTAAGGGATTTGCTTGAATACTCCATTCTCTGCTATCACACTTGATTCATTGTGTAAATAGTGTGTTTACTAATGGACAGGGTGTTTTGTTTATAAGGTTTGAGGATTGTGTTTGAGTAGCTTTCTCGTTTGTTCAAAATCCTTACGACTTTAAAAGGGATAGAAAAAAACTGATCTTTGGGATTCATATTGTGATCATGGCTCAAGACATGATTGGAGTTGAAAAAAAGTTGTGTGCTCTTCCAAAGGAAAAAAAGAAAGAAAGAACCACACGGAAGTTTTAGTGGGCTGTATTTGTGTTAATTGCATGTATAATTCTGTCACAACATTATTCAACAGAAAAAAGAATTATGTCACGACATTACATCTATTTTCGTTCTCCTTGGAAAGTTATCCATGTAGATCTTTGGAGATACATAGACTGTTTCTTTTCTCTCACAAATAATCCCAGTATCACAGCAGCATTAGGAATCTTGGCTAAACAGATTGTCTTTTTTGCCAGTGCTTTGACATCGGTGTGTTATGATTGGATCAGCACTATGGTTTAATTAGCTAATTTTGTTAATTCACTTGAGTATTATGTTTGACCAGGAACGAATAGTTGAAAACTTGGTTTCAAAATTTTTATAGCTCCAGGTATTTTTTCTATGTGATATTCAGGAAAACCCGTACCTGTATTCATACTCCAGGATATCCTCCCATGATACCAGATGAACTTTCCCGGTCAAGCCTTTTATCTGCATTGGATGGAGCAAGACTTGTTTATTTTGATGGAAGGTTACATGAAGCTGCCTTAGTCATTGCACAAGAGGTAAAAGTTATCGTTTGTTACCTCTAGTTGTTTTAGTGCTTACTGCTTGTGCTTGACCTTATATTAGGGTCATCTCATTAACAACTAACAAGTTAGAAATTAAAAATAGAATGTGGTTCATATGTTTATTTCTTTTATATTGATTATGAAAAAAGGTTGCCAATCATCTTCATCACCTGGTCAATATTTGTCTTCTAAATGTTTTAATAGCATATCTTGCCTTTCCTTTTTAATCATGTAAAATCTATGTAACGGTGTCAAACAAATTCAGTAGTGCACCTTCCTGTTCTCCCTGTTCTCCCTGTTCCATGATAGTTATAATCCATTGGGTTGCCAAAGGCTTATCATGACAAATCTGTTTGCACTTGCCATGTTCTTTTGAAATGTTATGCTGTGATTAAAGCATGAATGGCCAAATTAGTCTAGGTGATGTTATCATCAGAAGCCACTATAAAGTATAAACTATTCTCACAACTCCTTTTGTTGGATCTAACATACTTGTGGCTTTTCCATTTGTGCTCTCAGGGGAGGTCGTTCCCCTTTGTTGCTTGTGTTATTGACCACTTCAATTTGCGAACTTTCATTTTCTTAATATGCATCCCTTTGTTTTTTTCTTTTTAAACATTCAAGGAAGTGGATCATCTGACCTAGCTGTAGGACTGTATATGAGCTGAGCTGAGCTTTGATGTGTTCGAGCACCACTTATCTAATTTTAGCTAGGTTCAAGCTTGGCTCATTTAAAATTTGTTAGGCTCAGGCTTAGTTTAGGCTTGTCTCAAACTTGATTCGTTTAAGCTGCTTAATGAGCCTATATAAACAGGCTAGAATTAAACTTTGGAATATGAAAATATCGTACAATTGTGATATCATAAAATGTCTTATATTTATATTTTTTTAACTCCATGTAACGCACACGTATATAATTGCTAAGTTTCTTATTAAATTTTGTTCATAAAAAGAACATTTTTGGTTAAGTGTTAAATTAGTTTATTTTATGAAATCTTATACAAGTTCTTTATTCTTTCAAATTTTCTCAATCTTATAAATGAACTCATTTGCAAGCTTTTAAACAAGTTTGCTGATAAGCCTAATTCATGAACCTAAGTGAGTTGACTCACAAACCTTAATTAGCCGAACTTAGCTAAGCTCAAGTCTGGTTCATTTATATAGTGAGCTTTAACATATAAACTCATCATGGATTGACAAACAAGTTCGAGCCGAGCCCTTAGCGAGCCAAGCTTTGAGTGACTCATGGTTGCTTGGCTCATTTGTTGCCAAACCTAGTCGGAAAAGCTATCTAGTATAATCCTATAACTATTTCCTTGTATACAGGTTATAAGGCTGCCCTGTAGCACCATATTATGCTCTGATATTCTCACTCGCCCAATTTGTTTCATGCGAATGTGTTCTTTCATATACAGCTGTACCTGCACATATCCCTCCTTTGTTTTGTTACCCTTGCTTTTTATCAAGGAAAAAATAATCATCTAACAGCAACTACTGGGAGGTCAACATCATGTATTTGGTTCTTCCAGTGCAGACAGCTCGCAAAAATATACCCATTTTGATTGATGTGGAAAGAAAGAGAGAAGGGCTGGATGATCTTCTGCCGTTGGCTAGTTATGCTGTATGCTCGTCAAAATTTCCACTGGTAAGTTGAATATTCTTTGATTGAATAACATTTGATTCGCACAACGACAGATTATAGACATTTTGGGGATATACTGTCACTAATGCATCTCCACTCTTCCTCCTCCTCCTTCAGAAAGGGGCTTATGATGTTTTAGCATTTTACCAGGTGGTGAACATTTAAGAAAAAACTCTCATTAGCTTGGAAGCATGTAGGTTGTAGAAAGTTGATTTGAATTTGCAGTACTCTCATGACTTCTTTTATTCATCTTTTGCATGTTGAGTTTTATCTTGTTTTTATAAAGCCCTATGATATGTACCAATCGACAATACATATATGCTTTTTGCAGAGAAAGCTTCTCAGGTAATCTATTTTGAACACCTGAATTGGTCTTATGGCAGGCATGGACAGAGGCGCCATCTATTTCAAGTGCACTTGTTTCCATGCTTCTGAGATTGCCGAAAATCAAATTTGTGATTGTGACCTTGGGTGAAGATGGATGTATAATGCTTGAGAGAAGCACAGAAGGTGAGTGTACACTTAGTTTCACAATGTAAAAGACAGTGCGGTGACAGCAACACTCTTTTAGAACTAAACGTTACTTATTTGCTTTGTGAACTTGCCTTTTGTTTTCTTTTTTAGAGGCTCCTGCATCAGAAGAAAAGGATGTAGATAGCTTGTTGGAGTCACTGAAGCAGAGAGAGGATGATAACGTAGCCATCCCAACATGTTATGCATCAGTAATTTATATCTTACTGAACTCAAAATTGACTATCTTTCCATATTACTGAGCTTGATCAGTCTGCAGCAACAATCTCAAGTGAAGGGCTACATGAACTGCCTTTTCTCTTAAAGTATGAAATCATTAATTAAGAAAAAAGAAGCCCACATCAGGCACATTCAGTGCATCTTTCTGGCATTTAATTTAGAGCAATAGGAGAGATTGTAACTTTCCTTTTTGATTCACCATGGTGGTTCTAAAGTGCCACTGTTACTGGGAAATAATATGTTTAATAAAAATGTCTTTGAGATTGTCATGTACTAGAAAGGCCTGGCTACTTTCAAGGACGTCTTTTAGGTTTACTCTATCACAGGGAATGAAAACATTTTTATGCTAGTTGTCATTCAATAAAAGCATGCTCAGATTAATCGTTATTTTCAAGAATGGAATGGAATACCCTTTATCCCATATAGGTATCCTGTATATGGTTGTTGAAGACGATGCCCTCTTGGCATCTGCCAACGTGATTTCTATTTGGAGCAATTTTCTGCCCAGTTTGCCCTATTTATTCATGAAGTTTCAAATTTGTGCTCTTTGGATGGTCAACATGAATGAATGTTTGAAGGTTATACTGCATGTCTCTGAGCCTTTGTTGAACAGCTTAATGTTATTTGGAGCTTTTAGGAGGATGCTACAGTGGTTATATTTGTGATTTGCTTACTTGATCACCAAATGAAATTATAATTTCATTTTGATGTACCTGTTTAATTTCAGATTAAAGTTGCTATGATGTTAACACAATGAATTCTCAATGGACTAATCACTTCACATCTTTTCCTTCCAGCCACTGACAAAGATAAGAGCAAACGGTATAGGGACTGTGAATGGGAGGTTGTTTGTGGGAACAGCTGAGAAGATACCACCACCAGAACTTGTCGATACGACTGGTGCTGGAGATGCTTTTATTGGTGCTGTTCTTTATGGTAGGTGTAACTGGTGAATGTGATTGCGTGTGCTTTGAGGTTGTTGTGTTTTAATGTTGGTCTTCCACAGATCATTGTCTTATATAATATCCCTGTTGTGGATTATATGCTTGTATTAGACTCTAGGTGAACCACAAGCAGTTTTACCAATATTAGATTATGAAATTCACCTGACACCAGGGATTGAGAACAACATTGTTTTCAAAGGAACAACATTGTTAGCATGGATTGTGTTCAATCCAGTTCAACTGCCAAGTTGTTCATCCCCTAGACATTATCCCAATCAGTCTGGGATTGACCCAACCTTGCCGGGATCTAGTCTATTACATTGTTCGATCCGGTGTATTACAAGGATCTTAAGACCTAATGGCAGTGTCATGTTATCCATCATTTATACTATTACCATATTCTGTCTATTGATACACTTAGATTGCTGTCGCCGTTGAAGAGCTTGGAACTCATCTATGTTCATTTGTTTTTCTCCTAGCCATCTGCGCCAACATGCCTCCGGAGAAGATGTTACCATTTGCTTCTCAAGTGGTACGCTCACATGTTTTTTTAACCTAACATCTCCCTCTCCCCCACAAGCCCTTTTGTGTGTGGTTGGGGCTCACTCAACAGGTTATTTTAACGTGGAGTTGATTGCAGGCAGCTGCTGGCTGTAGGGCCTTGGGAGCTCGAACTGGTCTCCCGCACCGCACCGATCCACGGTTGGCAGCCTTCTTACATTAGAGCTCGCATATTGTGTACACCATTTGTCATTATCCGTTATATTAACTTGTAATCAACTTGAATCATGGCAACGTTCCATGTCGAAGCTTCAGTCCTTGACACAAGGACTGGAATTAATGCTCAAAGACCTCCTGATCTAGTAAAGTTGATATTGATTGTCAAAGTGACCTAGTTGACCCAGTAAATCATTGGTAACTCGGTGATCAGATAGTTATGGTAGAAAAGTAGAGGTGTAAACAAACGGACAAACGGCCACCTAAATGAACAAGCAGATAAACGCTTACAAAACAGGCAGGCGTTTGAGGTTCCACACATTACAGCACGATGACTAGACAAAAACAAATAGGATATAACAACCAAAACCTAAGCCCTTCTACTATGTTCAAATGTCTATCCCAGCGAATCAGCTAAACCCTACACATAAAGACATGAACTCCTTGCAGCCTACAACAAACTATCAGCCTTTGTCGGCAACCTTCTGAAGAAACTTAAAGCCCTCGGAGGCAACTTGTTCCTGAATTTGGGTGGCCTCATCACATACAGCCCCCACAGAGCCCCCACAACCCTGATTGGCACAGCATAGAACCCAACAGCCGCGAACAGGCACATAACCACGAACAAGAAGGTGGCTCTCGGGTCTCTCCAACCTAGCAAAGCCTGGAAACGTTCACCTTGAGAAGCCATATCACCAACCACAGTTTGAATCCTCCCTGCCACACTCCTCAGCCTGTCATACCTCATCCTGACTGTCTCGGCACTTCGGCTTGTCGGAAAAGAGTCAAATTCTTCATCCAGTTCATCGGAGTAAACACTTGCAACATGAGAAAGCTTGGTATCCATGTGGGGTGGGTGACGTGGTCGTGTCCTGTATCGCCAGAGTCCCACAAATGCCATGTAGAGCAACAGTGAAGGGATAATGAGCTCAGGCATTGCAACCCACAAGAGGAACGCTAAAACAAACAAGGTTGAGTAGACTGGCTTGTGCCAATTGCGCATCGACTCCACCCACCGAGCCATGGCAACAAGAACAGAGAGTACACTTATTAGTCTAGCGAAGTTAGCCTTGCTTCTTCTCATGCTCCACATATGAGAATCGTGATCAAGCATGTACTCCACCACTTCTCGCCCCAGCGGTGGCTCTGCTCGGCTGAGCCGTGATGCCACCACATTCATTGCTTGATACCTCATGGCATCCAGTTGGTTCACACTCAATGGTTGCACATAATGCATCTGTGGCAGCAGTGGCAGTGTGTACATGTGCAACATATTAGCCATGTTCGCACAAGAAAACCTTACAGCTAAATGAAGCTCACCCATCTTCTTGACACCGGTAGTGTGAAGCATAAGGAGAGGATAAGAATGCGTGTAAACCCTGTCTGATTCGAGGGTTGATAACCGAACTCTAACTTTCCCAATACGAGAATCACGAGCACCGGCATTGGTAAACACGTTCTTGTCTGTTCGACAGTTATCAAAAACCCCAACAGTGATGACTGTGCAAGGATCAAACACTTCCCAAGTGTACTGCTCGTTCCATTTGGGTGAGAAACTATCAACAACCGTGCGTGTTCTCACCCATTTCTGACCATACTTTGCAACACAGTAGGCATCTATGGACTCCCTTTTCCCTTCCTTGAGTTTTGTTGGCATCAGCCCTGTTGCACCCAAAATTCCCATCTCAAGAACACCAATGTGAGGCTTCCATAGCTGTTTTGCAGTTGGCCTAACATCGCTGCTATACATTGTGCTCTCATCTAGCACATGGTAGCCCCCATCTAGAGACAGCCTGAGGTGAATTTTAGACCCAAATCTCGTCACAAGTTTTGACTCAGCTGCACTGCCAAATTGATTATCAAGATTGAACCACCTAGAAACGACTTGTTTATCATCATGTCGCCTTTCAATCGCAGCCACTGGAAGCATAACTCTGCCTACAGCCTCCTCTCGCCCCGGTCCAACACGATCCTCGACAGAAAGGAACAGGAAATCCTCAAATGGCTCTGCGACTACAAACATCAATTCCTCACTCCAGTAAGGATTGATCATACTCCTGTTGGGGTTAGGCCCTGCTATTTTAGTCCTCAGAATCTGGTTGCCCACCTGGACTTTCACAAAAAGTTCTGGGAACCTCATCATTCCCAGACCCTTTTCCCCGGGAACAATATCTTGTGCTTCAATAACAGCCACCCGTAGATACCACAGCTTAGGTGATAGATAAACCTTGGATTTGATCGAGCAAAGCCCCTCAAAATGCACATTTGCTGCCTTTGAATGCCAAGCCTCGGCGAAGGCCTCATCAGCTTGAGTTCCAAACCAAATAGACACCATAAGCTCGCCACCTTTTGACTTGTCTCCTTTCTTGTCCTCCATTCTGTACCATTGTGGTGCTAATTGACTGTCAGGGGGTACCCTTCTAGGAACTTCATTCAAATCAAACCAAACACGGCCCAAGTAATCATCTTTGTTGCCTTGTTTGACAAAAACCTCCACCATTGATGACTGTATGCAATCTTTAGAGAAAGCAAAAACTTGGTCCCATTCCACATTACTTGAGCTGATTACCTTCTTTGTAACCCCCCTATAGTTCCCTAACTTCACCTCCGCCACTACTTCACCACCACCAAACAACATATTATATTTAGCCTTAACAACTCTAACATAAAGATACTGCATTAGCTCAACAAGATCATAAGTTGAACTAGTTTTATCTTTGTTTAAACGACCCCCACCAAGGTGTGGACTTGTCTCTTTAAGAGAGAACTCACTAGACCCGTTTGAGTGCACACTAATCCCAGCAAGACCAGCACCTCCAGCAGGGCCTACAATGCTCCCTCCAGAACTAGAAACAAGAGAACCAGGACCATGAGAAGCAGTGGTGACAACAGGTTGAATCCCCCCTGGGTTCGTCTCAACAGGCTTTGCATTATTATTGTTCTGGCCTTGCTCTTGTGCTTGCTTGTTATTGCTGATGACCTCTTGAGACAACTGTTGCGGTTGCTGCAATATAACTGGATTCTGCTGCTGTATCTTCTTGTTCTTCTTTGAAGAATGAGAAGATCCAGGAGTACTAGAAACCACCTCTCCATTACCAAAACCCCCAACTTCCTTAACCTCCTCTCTTGTAGAAACATAAAGCTTTAAACTTATCTCTCCTCTTATATGGGAAAACAAGCTTCTTTTATCGAGAGTGTGCAACTGCACCACCTCCTCACCTTGTTTAGCAACACTTGAACCAGAAACTCTAACTTTACCAAGAAAGTTTCTGCTGTTGCTTGACCTCCTCTCATTGAAAACATTAACCTCTATAGCTCTGTAAGAAAGATCTGCAACATCTTTGATGTGAAACACAAGCTTCTGATTCCAAATAGGGTTCAAGTCTTTGTACTTGACTTGAGTTCTTAGTCTTTGGTTCTCAAACTCCACCTCCACAAAAGGTGATGACGAGCCTTCTCCATCTTTTGGCATCAAGTTGTGAGCTGCTACCACCTCCACCACCAGCTTTTCTTTGCTGGTCATGGCTATGCTGCTGCTGCTGGTTCTTTTTTTGACTTTGCAAACAGAAAGATACAAACGAAGAATCTACAGAGAGAGGACAATGGAGACAAACACGAGGGCTGGAGGGAAAGCTAAAAGGGAGGAGAGAATGCAGAAGGGCAGGCAACAAATATGCTCTTGTTCAAGGTAGTGGACAGTTTTGTGAGAGAAAGAATACTGCTGAGTCTGAGTGCTGAGCAGGTGAAGGAAGGAAAATGTTTTGAGTTGTGCTACGTTTTCACTACTGTTGATCGTTTGATATACGAACTAATCATGGACTAATCAAAAGCCAACAATGGCTGTGACAGAGTGGATATAATTGAACCTGCAAGTGCTAACATTCCTAGTGCTTGTTCGAAGTGTAAACCTCCCTTCTCAAGTCAATCCCCATGTTTTACGTACGTCCTTTGTTTCCGTTCTAGTTAAGCACTATACAAAATTTTGGCCGGTTTTAAAAATAAATCTAAATCGTAATTTGACTAATTTAACATGGTTGACCTTAATATATTGATTTCTTTTAAATATTTTTTAAAAATAATATTATTTTACTTCATACGGGTTAACTTATTACATAGTTCTAAACCGAGTTAGGTTTAATTACTTTGATTGTTGCTATTACATTATACAACAACAAGAACAAATGAGAAGAAAAAAATCTTCTTCTTTCTTAATTTCTTTACGTACTCGAATTCAAAACAAATTTTAACTAAGAACACCAGTATTATGCCTTGCACATTTTTTAAGAGCAGTGGGTCGCAGTGGATCGAAAGCCTTTTCACGTAATTAATATGACATAAAATTTGTTTATTAGAACTCATGCGTGCCTATTTGAAAAAGCATATGCAAATTGATATTATAAAACAAACATTTGATGGTGATAACTGATAAGAGTTAATTTTTAGGGGCCTGCTGCGTGGAAACAGTAGCTTTTTCAAGCGTTTCGAGTAAAGTCTGCCTTGGAAGGAAGGAAGTTCAGCAAGGAGTGACAGAATCCTTACGGGAAATCCAGTATTTTCTTAAAATACTTTGGGAGAGAGAGGGGGGGAGCATAGGGTAACACAACTTTTGCTGCCCTGAATCTCGAAGTCCGAGGTTTTAAGTAAGCATTGTCTCTTCCAGACATTTTCTTAGGGTTCTTGTGTTTTTCTTCTCTGCTTTTTGACAACGTCTGGTCCCTTGTTTCTTACACGCAGGTAACATGGTCCCATGTAATAAGCATTGGCTCTTCTCCTCTCTTATCTGCCTGGAATTTGAAAGCCATGGCTCCTTCTTCTTGTTCACCTTGTTTGCAGCACCTATAGGGTCCCCACTCATTCCATGAAGCCATGTAGACCCACCGCTACTGGTTTGTTTTTAACCAGGATGGGAAGCTTTTGAATTACATTACATAAACACCAAGTACATGCTAGTAACAAGTAAAGAGAGAGGATTGGTGCTGCCACTGCTGATGACACAGGGCTAGGGTTAGGGCTAGGGCTAGAGAGATTGAATTAACTCATACATTTATTGGTTCGAATGCAGACCGATTCACAAAACAAATTGCATCCAAGCATTGAGGAGCGACGTTTTGTTTTCCTGCATGCTCCATGAGGAAAGTTCCAGACCATTGCACCAACCCTGGCAAAACATTTGTTCGGTTAGCTAGTGTCTATAAGTTATAGTTTCTTTATAATTAAGGTTTTAAAAGTGAGTTTTTAATGTTATTTATATAAAAAATTATAGTTTATATTAATTAATTAAATATTTTTAAAATTATAATTAAGGTAGAGCGTAACTTCCAACCATCACATTTCACTATATTATTAATCAGATCCTTATGTTATGTTTAGAAATAAGATTTAACCCTTGTTTTATAAAAATTTTAATTTTTTTAATTTAAAATTAATTTTTTATATTTTTAAATCGTTTTGATGCGCTGATATTGCAAAATAATTTTTAAAAAATAAAAAAATATTATTTCAATATATTTTTAAATAAAAAACATTTTAAACTGCATCCATTACTACAATCCCAAATAAATCCTTAATTATCTAACAAACCTATGACTAGCTTTTAAAAAACAAAAAAGAAATTTGTACAAAATATCTTTGTTCAATGATTTGAATCGTCATCTTGCAATTGTATGTTTGTACCCTTAATTAATTTTATGCATGCCTTATTTAAGTAGATAATTCAGGTGTGAATATGAATATTATCATTATATAGTATAGTTATAAAACTTGGTAAAATTTAATGGGTCAACAACAGTAATTTAATGGGTCAATGGTAGTTGAACCTTGATTTGGATTGAATTTTAATCTGATTTTTTTAAAATATTAAAATAACTTTGTTTTTGTAAAAAAACACTTGGATTTTTTTTAAAAAAATCATAACTTAAATTTACCCATCAACTTACCAGTCAATATTTTTAATCTATAACTTGAGTGTTCGCTCGTGTTAACACCATATGTGGCTTTAATTAGCATACTGGTTGTTTTCGTAAGGATAAATTAGATAATTAACATACAAAATCAAAATGAATAATAAATTTATTTAGCAATAAAAAGTTTTACTAAAATATTATATTTTGAAATGTTGAGATTGTAAACTAGAACATTTAATTAATGTTATAGTTCACAACAACAATTTAACAATTTAATTTCACAACAACCTTAATATATTGATCATTAACATACGAGGAGGTATTTAAATTTTACGATGTAATATGTTTTTAAATAGCGAAGTTATTGTGGATATTACGTTTCGAATCACGGCAAGATAAAAATATGATATTTGATTTAATTTTTAGGGTTAATTTTCTAAAAAATTTAAATTATTAAGTTAATATTTTTTTAAAAAAAATCCCCTCAGTGCAGGTAGGTGTGCCTGCTGTAATCCTATTGCACGGTACAAAAAAGGCTGCCACTGCTCGAAATCTCCTGTCTGCATTATTGTAGATTTCGGACGCCTCACTGTCTGACAAGGATATATAAAGATAAAATAATGTTTATACGAAGCAGCAGCTTCCAACTACTACCGAAGCAAAGCCAAAGCCAAAACCAAAGCCAAAGCCAAAGCATGTCTCTCTTCTTTGTCTTGTCCTGTCCTGCTGCAGGAGGAGCCTATCCCATCGAGTGCTGTGTATATTTCTCGAGCAGAATTTTCGAGGCTTGGGCCAGGGAAATTATTTCTCTTAAAAAATATTTTTTTAAAAAAACTCTTTATACGCTCGTGTCAATGAAAAATATTTAAAAATTATTGTTTGGTGTTTTCTAAGAATCATAAAGCAAAAGGAAAGAATTAATTGATGATGGGTCCGTTATTTATAACGGACATTTTTATTTTATTTTTGAAAGTATAATTATAGTTATTTTTTAAAATATTTTTTTATTAAAATATATTAAAATAATATTTTAAAAATTTAATATTATTAGAATATTTAAATTTAAATTTACTTTTTAATACAAAAATTTAAATTTTTTAAAAACACATTTTCAAATGTTCAATTGGTAGAATATTTTCATCCCTCAATGGCAACGGTAAGTTGTTTTTTTATTGTTTTAAACTTATTTTTTCTTACTCTATAAAATATTTTATAATGGTCAGTTTTTTTAAAAAAAAAAAATTAAGGGCGCTGAAAAAAATCATTGACAGCTTCATTTAGAATTTGACCAGTACAGGTTTGTACTCGTTGGATTGAAAAAAAAAATAAAAAAAATAAAAAGAATTAAGTTAACCAGACTTCACCCACCATTAATTTATTGATTTATTTTTTATTAAATATGCAGGAAAAAATATTTTAAATTTGATTATGTTACTGAAAAAAAAAAAAAAACTCCAAGTTTGACAGCTGTACTTGCTGATTTTATTCCTCATCGGTCTCCATTTCCTCTGCATTTCTGCAACATTGCGCATCTTTTTTGTTTCGAGCTGGCCCAGTTTGCAGCATTTTCTTATTTTTCAGCTTGGGATCTCTTGTTTATTCAAGAATCAAGACGCAGGTTCACCTGGGCCGCGTTCAGGCCCGGAAAAAAAATGCTAATCAGCCCAAGACCTGAAATGGCCCACTTAACATCCACCAACTTATCATCCAAGTGAGAAGCACAGCCTGCTTACAGCTTAGTTTGCGGTTTGAAAAAAATTATTTTATAAAAAATATTTTTAGTTAAGATTGATTTTAAAAAATAAATGTTTAGTTAAAATTAAAGTTAAAGAAAAAGCAGTTTAATGTGTTTGGTTAAAAAAATAATTTTCAAATTGAGGTTATAAAATAATTAAAAAATATATATTATTAATAATTTTTAATTTAAATATTGTAAATTTAACTACTGTTGTGACATCATGAAATAAATAATATTGATATCAAATATTTTTTATTATTCCATTGAACTATGTACAATGTTATCACATACGAAATCTATCCAACAAGAACTATATTTTTCATGGTTTCTTAAGCGCGCAACAACAAAAGCTGAATTTTTTGTTACGTCATCAAACGATCTCCTTCTAATTTTTTGAATAGAACACAGTTAAAATAAAAATAAAAACTAAAATTTTTTTAACTGGGTCAGCCCTGACAATAACATAATTAGAATTGCGATCAAATTTCACAAATGCTACGTCATCATGCGATATCCTTCTAATTTATGTAGTGTTATTAAATAATATTAAGTACTAGTTTTTCGAGTAAAACACAGTTTTTTAAAAAAAAATAAACAATTTCATTACGTACAAAATTCATTCAACAATAACTACAGTTATCATGATTTATCCTGCGCGTAATAAAATTAAGTAAAATATTATCAGGAATAAAATTGAGATTATAGCACGAACAAATTTAATTTACCTTAAACTAATTTTTTTAAAAAAAAACAAAAAAATATATTGTTCACTTGAACAATACGAGTGCAATTAATTAATTGTACTAGTTTTTTGAAAGAAAAAAAACTTTGTGCACTGGTTTAAAAAAAAAATTATTCACTTGGTGAACAGTGAGCAGTGGAGCATGGCTCCACTGTTCAAGGCTCCACTGTTGAGGTTATTATCTCACCACGAGAACCAGCAAAATACTGCTTCTCCGAACCTGTGGTGCAGCAGTTAAAATTGACGGGTCCCACCAATAAAAATCACTTTTTTTCCTATTACTTAACACTAAAATATATGGTTACCGGTGAACCTTATCCGTAATCACATTACCAAACATCTAAATATACCTTGCGGCTCAAAACTTGATCTATATTAAGTTATATTTTGAATAATTTTGAATGACCCGAACAAGGTTAAGGTAATCTAACCAAATCAACTGTAATAAATTAAAAAATTAATCAAATTAATATTGTGTTTGAATAAAGTAATCGGGGCAAGTAATTAACGGACTGAACCAATAATCCAATGGTAGTAAATGAGAGGACTGGAATAAGCAAATGAGACTGGTTAGATATGCATCTGGTTAGGTTTTCCACCTAAATAGTAATATGATGTGTTTAATAATGTGATAGTAATTACTTTTTAAAATGTTTTTATTTAAAAATATATTAAATAAAACAAAATTATTTTTGGTATTAGTATATTAAAATAATTTGAAAACACTGAAAAAAAATATTAAGTTAAACCAAAAATAAAATAAAATTTTTTAAATTATTTTAAATATGTTTTTTAAATACAAAAACAATCAGACACATGGTCATCAATTTTTATTATAGGTTTGACACAAAAAAAAATTCAGATAATTGGATTATCGAGCCAATTTGAATTAATATTTTTTTATTAAAATTAAATTAAATTATTTTTATTTTTCTATATTGACTAAGTTTGATTAGATAAATATCTTTTATAGTTTAAATTAAAATTCATCCTAGATCGAGTTCTGAATTGCAAGTTTCCTGCGTCAACCTACTAAGTTGGACCGGGTTTAATAATTATCCACAACAGTGACGATCCAAATCTGCAAGGGAGGTTAGTGCATGGCAAGGTGGTCAAGGATGGGGTCGAGTGGGCTAAGGACTCAATGGATCGAGGCTGGTGGACAAGAAAAGGTAAAAGGTCCTCCATTTGTCAAGCATGGTGGTTTGTGCTTTGTCTTGTTGCCACGTGTCCGATTCCAACAACCAGGGCTCCAGCTTTTGGTCTTTGCTTTCCAATCAGCTGCAGCTCTCCGGTCTCGTGTTTCCTTGTTTGTGTCTAGCAACCATGCCATCTTGCCATCCCAGTTGCTTTCCTAAAATAGTTATAAAACTTGTATTTACCACCGAAGTCAAACTTATAACTTGTTGATTTAGAACATAGTTTAAATCAGATTTCATTTTAAATCATATCTATAAAATATGAACAGGGGATGTCGTCTTGACAAAAAAAAAAAACTAAAAACAAATCAATGTGATGAGAGTTGGATTTTGATTGCGTCAACCATTAGGTTTTTTTATTTTTTTATTTTTTTCATTCCAGATTAGTTCAGGTCCTAGATCAATCTCTAATACGGTCCAATCCAGCTTTTTATTTTTTAGTCGCAACCCAACAAGTATTTGTTCATTTACTCGTCTCTCCTAGTTTAACTTGATTTGCCCAATATTTTTTAAAAAATAATTAAAATAATGTTGTTTTAACAAGAAAATCAATGGATTGAGAACTGGATTTTGATCGGGTCAATCAAGATTTTTTATTTTAGATCATAGCTATAAAAATTAAATTGGAATCCACCTGGAATAAAGTTTAAATCATGGGTTGAAAAGGTTAACCTTAACCTGGTTTGTCTAATAATTTTTTTAAAATATATTAAAATAAAATTATTTTAATTTTAAAAAAACAATTAATGAATTGAGATGACTTGGGTTTTGACTAGTATCAACAAAGTTTTTTTTCTTCTATTATTTCTCAACTCGAGCTGGTTTAGTTCCTGGATTACCCTAACGCGCCGATCTGAATTTATTTTTATTTTTTAGTAGCCCAGCAGCTATCTGTCCCTTTCCCCTTCTTCCCCTCCCCATTCCTTAATTATTT
The DNA here is from genome assembly GCA_018804465.1 of Populus tomentosa. Classification (NCBI taxonomy): domain Eukaryota; kingdom Viridiplantae; phylum Streptophyta; class Magnoliopsida; order Malpighiales; family Salicaceae; genus Populus; species Populus tomentosa. The sequence goes on along the minus strand of CM031971.1, from coordinate 21,133,329 downwards.
TCCTTCCTTTCTCAGGTGTCAGTTGTCAACATGTGAAAGCAATGATAATAATCATCACCGCGGAGTTTGACTCCGTCAGTTAAGGCGGTGACACGGTAACCATCTTCCTACGACACCCCACAAAATTCCATTCTCAAATCCAACGGGTGGTATTGCACCGTAACACCCTCCCTCATCTCAGGCCGACGATTTCTATTCTCACTGGCAAATTTTAGTCCATCCTTTTTTTAAGAAAATAATGGGTCCGACGTGGTGTCAAATACGCTCTACAACGTGCTTTTAGGCAGACCGAATTCCCTGTCTACGCCCACGCGCAAATTAGCTCACGTTCCATTGTGATTTGTTGCTGAAAGGAAGCTCACAAGTTTTAAGGTGAATTCGATTAGTCATTTACACTTTAAAATACAATTAAGGTATATTTAAAATCATCTTAATTAAATTATAATGAAATTTTATATTTTAAATTATAAAAAACTTAAATTTTAAATATAATATAATCTTTATAAATTTGCTCACGTCTCATTGTGATTTGTTGTTGAAAGGAAGCTCACAAGTTTTAAGGTCAATTTGATTAGTTGTTTATACTCTTGAAATATAATTAACGTATATTTAAAATCATATGAATTAAATTATAATAAAATTTTATATTTTAAATTATATAAAAAATAAATTTTAAATATAATATAATCTTTATAAATGTTAATAAAATAAATTAAAAATCAACTCATTTGATTTACAATTCTAAAAATAATAAATTTAATATTAAAACTAACTTTTTGAAAATACTCGACTAGGCTTTTTTAAGAAATAAAATGAAGGTAACAAGAATACTATAAAAAACAAAATAAATTAAATTTTATCTCTTCTTGATATTAAAATTCAACTTATTTATTAATTAAATAAAAATCAAACATTATAATTGAATTCAATTACAATATAAAATTAATTCTCCATATTTTGTATGTGTTTTTTCTTTCTCTTTGTTGGAGATCAAATTTTAAACAGAGTTAATTTATGTTTATAAAAAATCACTTAATTTTTCTTATAAAAACAGTTTTAACTAATGCTACCACTATGCTATAAATAAAAACCATCCCTTTTTATTTTTTAATATATATATATATATAATATAAACATGCATATAGTAAAATTATTTTAAGTATCGTTTTAAAAAGTCATTATTCAATTAATATAGTTATTATTTAATAAAACATAATTAAATTGAACTAAATTTAACAATGTCATAAAATTATTTATTTCATTTTCTTCATGTGGGTATGAAAAATCTTGAACATAATATAAAATATTTATTTTATTTTTAAAAAAATAGTATGAAATATCTCGAACAAAAATAAGTCAAGGGAGCCCTATTGACATTTGACATAACCTTGAAAATTTACATCACATCATACAGTTTGCACGAAACATAAGCGCGTGGGGTATCATGATAGAAGCTGAATTACGTGGCTTCTTCCAATTGGTTCGCTCTCTACATTTTTTATGTGGCGATCACAGGACAGGCGTTTGTTTTTTTTTTTTTTTTTCCATTAATAAAAGATTTTGTTTCCCTAAATATTTGCTGCCTCGATTTAATCCTTGCCGTCCATTTCTAACATGGAAAGAAATTCCATGAAACTATTTATGTTTACATTTATGCCCCTGTAGGTAAGAGATAATTACGGCAAAGTCTCTGGACTGATTTTCTCTGCCATTCGTTAGCCGCTACAAATCTCCAAGCTCAGCTACTAAAAGCTATTTAAGATTTATTTTATAAAAAACAATGCTAAACATCAATGAAATATAATTATAAAATTATAAAAATAAAGATAATTTTTTTGGATTATGATCTCATTATAAAACTAATTTATATCAAATACAATATAGAGTATTTAAATAATATATATTTGTGATTCAAAACAAAGAAGAAGAACTAAAATAAGCTAAAATTAAAAAAAAAAGCATAAAAACCAAGGTTTTTCACCCTTAAAAATTCCTTTACCCCTTCCTTGTCAAGATTAACACTTAACCATAGTTTTTTAGACCCGGTCTAGTTTAAGATCCTGATTCCGAGTTTTGACTAAATTATCAAGTTGGCTAAATTATTTTTTTTTAAGTTAAAGCGATGTCGTTTTAGTAAAAAAAAATAATAAAAGTCAACAGGTTATAATCAGATTTTTAATTGGATCTTGCTAAGTCACACAAATTTTTTTCTTTTCTTGTTTGTTTTACTCGGTCCAGTTTCAGCCTCGAATTCCTGATCGACCTGTCGGATTGGTTTCAAAACTATGCATTTAGCCAATTTTTGGGGTTAAATGTTAACCTATTTTAAAATTTAGTTTTCTAAAATTATAGAAGTTAATAACTTTTCACCCAACTTTTATATAAAAATTCTACTAGGCTGGATTCGCTCACAGTCTGACAATATTTTTTCAGTGATTGATATAACAACTTTTTTGCCCTTTTTATGAACAAGCAACGAATCTTAGTTTTTTGTGTTTTTTATAGTCTAATTATAAAATATAATTACTTTTATATTCTTAAAAATGAAGAAGCATCGCAAAAAACTTGTAGCTACTAACTCCAAAAGAAAAAAAATAAATTCTGTTGGATTCATGATAAGAAATAAAATTTGTAACATTAACAAAATGCAAAAATATAAAAGAAAATAACTTTAATATTATATATCAATTTAAAAAACTGATTTTTTTTTCGATTCTTCGTATAGAAAATATAGCATTTTAATAATAAATTTCAATCTTTTCTTTTCTAACTTGGATTTTTTTAAAATTAAAATATTATTTTGTTTCTCAAAACTATGGAAGTTTTTAGTAAGAATCGAGGTAGTGAATATATATGTATATAAAGGGGCAAATTAAGCATTCTCAGTAGGGGAAGGATTCTTTGGCATCTGCTGTCATCAAGTTGTATACCATGGTGGAATAGACGACGGAGAGACCAAGATGATGACACTCGTTAGCCATGCAGATTTCTTCCTCAGACGCAATCTGCTCCAGAGACATGCGACCGTTCCCGTCCGGCGACCCCTTAACCACCAAGGAATATAACATTTACAGAGGCAGTTAATGCTGAGACATTAATACCTGTACTACTTTCTTAATTACTTGTCACCCAATTTCATAACCAAAATTCTGTGGGGGAAATAGCAACGGAGAAGAAAAAAAAAATGTGGTGGATCTGTTGCATGTGCAGTCCCTCTTTGAAAACTCAAACGCTTGATCCATGGCTAAAGTGCCACAAATTAATAATCACTTTATATCATGGCAACGTCCCTTTGGTTTCCTTTCAAGGTCCTCGTGGATTCTTTTACTTGATCTGCAAAAACTTTTCATCATTGATTCATGGCTATGCCCGTCAAAACACTCAACTTTAGGGGCATAATCTATAAACTTTTCTTGCAAAAGCAAAGTGATGCATCAAAGTATTTTGAAAAAATAATTTTTAGTCTAGATCCTTATTTAAAAGATATAACAACCCAATACTAGATTGGTGGGGATTACATTCACATCTAGTATACCTAAACTTATTAGAATACCGGCCCAATTAACATGGATCTAGCTAACTTTTAAACTAAACATCCTTAGATGTGGTTAAGAGAAAATCCCAAGTAAACATGAGTTTGGTGAATTATTGGTCTCAATATTCTTTGGATTAGCTATGTACTAAACCTAAATAAAAATGAATCTCGTGAATTGTTAGACTCCACGTCCTTGAGTTTAGCTACACGCTGTGTCCAAACACGCATAAGTCTCACGAGTTGTCAAACCCAACGTTCTTAATTTCAGCTACGCGATGTGCCCAAACACACCAGACCCACATATCTACGGGTTTAGTTGTGTTCTAAACCTAATTAGACATGTATTTGATAAATTGTCAAATCCAATATCTTTGGATTCAGTAATGTGCTAAGCCCAAATAAATTTGAGTCTAGCGCACTGCTAGACCCATCACCAATGGGTTTGATATTGTTTCAAGCTCAAGTGGGTATGAGCCATGTCAATGATATTATTTTTTCTACACTTTTATGTGTATAAAAGTCTTTCAATGGATTGCCATATTTTCATCACCATTAATATTGTGTGAAGAATATTTATCTCTTATTAATATTGTATATGAGATATTTATCTTTTATTAATTTCATATAAGAGATGTTTAGCCCTCGTTAATGCTATTAATAGACAATAACTCTCCAACCCCTTCACTCTAGCAAAAACAACTAGATTCAGAGGCTATATATCTCACGAACCACCTACGTAGAGAGTTCACAATTTTTATTATCTAAGTATTCATATTTTTAACTCTTGTTCTTAGAATTTAAATATAATTCTCTCATTTTATTGCAATTCCTTGCTAAAAATCATTGACTTTATCATTTAATGATATCTAAATCCTGCAAAAAAGAATTGTTTTGCAAGTGTTAGGTATTTTACCACCAATCATCTACTTTGTGAGTTCTGGAGAATGAAATATTAACATAAATGCATGATTACACATTGTCTAAACACTGAAAAACCTCTTTCCCAAGCATATTGAATTTGAAAACACAATTATAGAGCAAAATAACACAAAGTTATTACATTTGACACAACTCATGACTTGGTTCAAAGATTGGATCACAAGTTGATGGGTCAACTTGGATTAATCTAAAACAATAATATTTTATTTTTATTTTTTTAAAAGTCAAATAAAGTTTTAATTAGATTGATTTATCAGATCGACAATGTTATATTAAATTAACCTTCAACTAATTTTATTCGAAACTAAGTTTGGGCTAGAGGTTGAGTTTAATAATCGATAAATAGTGTTTAATGTACCAAAAAAAAAAAAACTATACTTATATATTGATGGCAATTTATGAATGGCAAGTTATTGAGCTGCAATTTCTATTTTTATAACCTATTTAACATGGGTGATGAAATCAAATGCACACACGTAAAATAAAAATATATTTTATTAATTTCAAGACATATTTTCTTATTATTTTTATTAACTTTATCCTTTTCGTTTCAATACATATTTTCTCTTGTTTGTTTTTTTTTTTTTAAAGTTTATGAGAGCAACTCTATGATTGCATGCAAAATCTTTGCACTTAAAATTTTCCCTGTTCGAACAGCAGCCTCTTTACAAGCAGAGAGCACTCCCTCATTTAGCGCCATGACACTTCAATTTTGTAAGATTCAGACAGCAAGACAAACCTTAGTGGACTCGAATCTGACCGTGTCGTTAGTTGTCAATCAAAAAGTTAGTAATTTCAGCCCATATTCAAGGGCAGCATCGGAATATCGAGTTGTGATTACTCCATTAAACGTTGCCCTTCTCTTAATCAACAAACATTAATTACCTTGCTAATGAAGCTTTTAATAATAATAGTTATTATTATTAAGGAAGAGAAAATCAAGAAAAAACAAGAAGAGAGGCAAAAAAAAACATAGAGACAGACGTTAAAGAAGGGGAAGAAACATTAAACAAGAATAGTTCCTTGCTTTGACAGCAGAGACAGAGAAAGAGAAAGGAGAGAGGAGCTTATTCTCTTCTGCATAAAATTTTGGCCTTGTTGAAGGGTTTAAGCTTCTCTTTTTTATATTTTTTTAAATCAAATTCTTTGTATTGTTATTGGTTTTTTTGGTGTAAATCCATTGAGGGAGCAATCAGAAGTGGAAACAGAAGTGAAAGAATTTTTTGTTTTGGTTTGGTTTTATCTATAGTAGTAGATCGAGGAGCGAACCCAAGTTTCTGATCTGATCAGTCCCGGTTAAAATGGTACTTGCTGCTTATCTTTTTTTTTTTTCAAGTTTTTTTTTTTTGTTGTTGTTGCAATTTCAAGCTGTGGATGCTTTAATGGATGGCTTTTCTTCTGCTTGCTGGTGCACTGATCTGTGCTTAAATTGAAGTTGAAGATGTTATCTGTTTGGTGATATTAGCATATTCTGCACCCCCATTTTGCTCGAATGTTTTTCTTTCTTTTTTTTGGTGATGATTTGATCTCATTGAGATATGTGCAACGATGATGTTTTTTCCCATTTTAGTTCAAGAAGTAATACTAAGGGGTTCTGGACTTTTAGGTTTCCCATGTTGACAAAGCTATTTATAAATCGATTAATGTAGTTTAGGTTTTAATTGAATCGATTAGCGTAGATGAGATGCACAGTTTGATGCGATAATTGAGTATACTTGGATTGCTGTTGTGGATTAGTGATGATAACTGACTCAAGGTTTGCTATCAAAATAATGAACGAACGAGTCCTTTTTTTTTATATAATTTTAGCAACACATTTTCATGTTGTGTTCTCGTCAGATGGTACATGAATTGGAAATGGAGGCTGCATTCCATTTTTGCAATTTGTATTTGTTCATCTTTAGTACTCACCTCAAGTCAACCCATTTTGAACTCGTGGGCTAGGGATTACAGGGGACTCTGCTCTCGCATCCTTTTCAATACTTTATGTATGGTTTAGTTGTCCCTGCATGATTAAAGCTTTGTGAAACACCATATTTTAATTAGTTTTTTGTTGCTGGTGCCTTGAAATGTAACTGGAGGCCCTTATTTGATGCATTTTTCATCAATGGCTGTACTTAATTCAACTCTATTAAGGCCTCCTTCCTGCAAAATGTGGCAGGCCACATGAATCATTTCAGTTTATTTCTTTTTGTGGATGTAATGTATCTGTATGAAGAAGACTTGGGGGCATGTAATTGGATTTAATGGCCTCAGTTTCAGTTTTATTATTTGTTAATAACTTCATGCAACCCACACATGGCCCCTAAGAAAAGAGGCTTTGCAACAATCTCTTGCCCGGTACCCTCCAAGCCCCCTAAGAAAAAAGGTTAAGCAATAAGCACTTGCCTAGTACTCTCCAACATTTGCTCTAATTTTCTATGAGGGCTGTTGTTTCCACTATGGGATTGACATTTTGAGTATCAAGTGGAGCCAATCAAACAAATATATCAATCAACACTGCATTCTCAGCATATAGAATATGGGTGTAAATGATGGAAGGAGATTGTATTTTCTGCATTAGCAACTCGAATGATGAAACAATGACAGCTGAAATGTTCCTTTGTAGTCTATCTATTGTTCGGTGTATTTAGTATACTTATGGAATTAGATGTAGAAATTATTTCTCAGTCGATTCATGGAGATTGAAAATTCATGGTCACCATTTCGACAATCATCAATGGCTATATACAATCAAAAGTGCTCATTTACTATAACAATACCATATCTGATGCTTGTATCTTATTTGGGTGGCATAGTATGACTTGATAAATTTAAGAGGCAAAACATTGACACTTTTGGCTTTGTAGGCCTCTGCTGCCAGTCTGGTGGTTGGATCTCTTGTTTGGCTGGAAGACCCTGATGAAGCTTGGATAGATGGCGAAGTTGTGGAGATAAACAAAGAAGACATTAAGGTCCTCTGCACGTCTGGAAAGATGGTGAGTGCTTTTATTAAGACTCCACAATGCCCATGTTTGATGTGCCCAAACTTTAATTCGGACTTACTATTTACTTTCGTTCTTTTGCCATGCCTAGTTGGTTTGTTTTTGTCATCAAGCATATATCCCACTGAAGTTCTGTGTTTCATTGCAAGAAATTTGATCATATATATAATTTTTAATTATATTACTGAGAATGCATGGCAATGAGAAAGGAGATGTGCTGAATTTGGGTTTCTTTTTTCTGTAATCTTGGAAAACTACAGGTCACTGTCAAGGCTTCCAAAACATACCCTAAGGATGCTGAAGCCCCTCCATGTGGAGTGGATGACATGACAAAACTGGCTTATCTGCACGAACCAGGTGTCCTACAGAATTTGAGATCGAGATATGACATGAACGAAATTTATGTGAGTATTCAAAAGCAAAAGGTTGCATTTTCTTTTTATGAGGGTTGGTGTCGGGTAGCTAAGTTGAACTGGTGCATGCTCTTATCCACTTCCTAATCTATTGACACTGATACTGTAAATGGTGTCCCCAGACTTACGTTGGGAATATATTGATTGCCGTGAACCCTTTTACGAGGCTACCACATCTTTATAATAGTCACATGATGGCCCAATATAAAGGGGCAAGCTTTGGTGAGCTGAGCCCACACCCTTTTGCTGTTGCAGATGCTTCATACAGGTACTAAATTGTTAGTAATTGACTGTTTGTGTACTTGTAACTTTTCTTGTTAGACGATGAAAAGGCTATTGCTGCTGATGCAGACTAATGATGAATGAAGGAATAAGTCAGTCAATTTTAGTTAGTGGTGAGAGTGGTGCTGGTAAAACGGAAAGCACAAAATTGCTTATGCGCTACCTCGCTTACATGGGAGGGAGAGCTGCAACTGAGGGGAGGACTGTTGAGCAGCAAGTCCTGGAGGTGATATGGTCTCACAATTTCAGTTTTATTTGGAAGTTTTGAGAAATTTGCTATTTCTGCCATTAGATAATCCATGACATGCTTGCTTTTGTTGTATTTCATCCATTTCGCAGTCTAATCCTGTTCTGGAAGCATTTGGTAATGCAAAGACTGTTAGAAACAATAATTCAAGGTGGGATGACCTATCATAAAACTTAATGTATATGTTGTTAATACTTTGCTATTTTGTCAGCTTGATTAGGCTCTGTTCTTATTTGCATGCTGTGAATGCTGTAGTCGTTTTGGTAAGTTCGTGGAGATTCAGTTTGATCAGGGGGGACGGATTTCAGGAGCTGCTATCAGAACTTATTTGCTAGAAAGGTCACGTGTTTGCCAGCTTTCTGATCCTGAGAGAAATTACCACTGTTTTTACATGCTTTGTGCTGCACCACCTGAGGTAATTTGTCTAGATTGCTTTACAGATGGTTGCTACTCGCAAAATTTAAGACAATAGATATAGATCCTGCCCCTTCTGTAAGAGTTTTGTTTTCTCTTTCCAACTTGTATTAATTTTTTTGGTACTTTGGTGATAAATTTCATGGAGTGCAAATATTGCTTTCTTTTATCAGCTTAATTTATACTCGTGTAAGATTCACTTTTTTGAAATTTTTACTGTATTTTGTCTCTTGAAATCGAACTGTGATATATATAAACCAAAATTCATTTGAAAACTAATGCCTCCAAAGTTATTGTTTAATCAATATACTAGTATTTGTCTCCTTTCTGCTTGGTGGACTTTAATTATAGCCACAGTTCTAAAAATTACTCATAAACATTCAAATGTTGAATTTGTTACTTTCTAATGTTTAGTGTAAATTCTTTTCCTTATGCTGTAGGATGTTCAAAAGTACAAATTAGGGAATCCAAGAACATTCCATTATCTTAATCAATCAAATTGCTATGAATTGGATGTTGTGGATGACTCCAAGGAATACATTGCCACAAGAAGAGCAATGGAGATTGTTGGAATAAGTGCTGAAGAGCAGGTATATGGAGCTATTTCTCAAAGACAGTGTCTTTAAAGGATAGAAATCTCATTAAATGTTAATTGTCATCTTTCTGCTATGCTTTTCAGGATGCCATATTTCGAGTTGTGGCTGCAGTCCTCCATCTTGGAAACATTGAGTTTGCAAAAGGGAAGGAAATGGACTCATCAGTGCCTAAAGATGAAAAGTCTTGGTTTCATTTAAGAACTGTGGCTGAGCTTTTAATGTAAAGAATCAATTTCATTTACCACATGCATACACTCTAAAAGCCATGCTATTCTAACAACACATACACTTTATATGCCATCATAAGAAGTGCAGCTTCTGAAATCATGATTTTCCTTAGGTGTGATCCAAAAGCATTGGAAGACTCTCTCTGCAAACGTGTAATTGTTACCCGTGATGAAACCATTACAAAGTGGCTGGATCCCGAATCTGCCGCAGTTAGTAGAGATGCGTTGGCAAAAGTTGTGTATTCAAGGCTGTTTGATTGGTAAGTTTCATTCTCACTCTTAGAAAGTTATTTCAGGATGTTCCTTGCACATTAATTAATGGTTACAGTGTTAAATTATGCTGACTTCTTCAGAGCATTGACTCCCCTGTTCGGGATCACTCATCTTATCTAATAGTTTCCCTTGTTTTTTCTGCAGGCTTGTTGATAAGATTAATAGTTCAATTGGTCAAGACCCTCACTCAAAGTTCTTAATTGGTGTGCTGGATATTTATGGATTTGAGAGTTTCAAGACAAACAGGTGCTTAACTGGTATGCCTTTCTGTTTTATAATTGATTAGTTCTTTAAGAGAACCGGTACAAGGTTTACTCGTGCCTCTCAAGACAAGTCCGGCATCATGTCTTGAGGCAATAGAATCTGTGCTATGTAGGAGAAGATGCTAGGGTGTAGAGTATGGTTAGGCTGTGTAGATTAGTTGAGAAAGAAACTAAGATTGTTAGGCCAATCACTGTCTTCCAGCTTTAATGTTTCTGCATTTGTAAACGCACTGGTTCAAGAAACTCCACCAAGCTTCCTTCACCCATCATTGTTCGAGCACTGTACTTGCCTCATGTGGACATTGAGAGAGGAGCTCATGCCCAGTCAATGTTCTTATTACTTTGGGATGTGCTGGAGTATATGATGGCGTGTGCTGTTCTGGGGATGTTTTCAATATAGAATAGCCACTAGCTCTGCTTTCATAGAGGGCAGAGCAAAGACGTCAATGATAGTGGAACCAATCACCTTGTGATGACCTTTTGTTGATGCCTATTTGATTCTTTCGTCTGATGCTTGGTATCATTTGGTTCCTGCAGTTTTGAGCAATTTTGCATCAATTTGACAAATGAGAAGCTTCAGCAGCATTTCAATCAGGTACATTTACGGAAGTTTTCTATTCCATACAAGGAGGCCCTTGTTATTTCTCATTATATTGTATAATTCATGATGCAAATCCTTCTTTTGTGCAGCATGTTTTCAAAATGGAGCAAGAAGAATATACAAAAGAAGAAATCGATTGGAGCTACATTGAGTTCGTTGATAATCAAGATATTCTGGATCTCATTGAAAAGGTTTTTTAACCTCTACATAAGTTTTTGCTGGCATGGCTTAATCGGCTGTAACACACTTAGTTTTTTTTTTCTAATCGTGGTAAATGATATTCGAGTCTGCTGCATGCTATGCAATTAATTTCTTTAACTATTAAGTGGATTTCAAATGGATGGTGTAGCATCCGTGACAGATATTGATGCAGTGATTTTTGTTAACTTTCATCTCACCATCTCGATAAAGAGGGTTTTTTTTTTTTAAATAAGTTTAAAAGAAGATTATATTTAACTGACTGAAAAGAATTATGAAATTGCGATGGAGAATAAGTTCGTCTTCCTAATGTGAAGGAAAAACAAAGAAATATCATAGAAGAGCAGTCCAGTCCTGCTGAATATCAGCTAAGTACAGCCCTAGAGCATTTATAACCTTACATCAAAAGAAGAGATGAAAACTATTGAATCCTACAACCTTGTCTATGTACTGGTTCTCAAAGATTCTAGCATCTCTCTCCAACCAGATATGCCACAAATGTGACACTACTTTTGGTGCCACACTGATTCCTTTCTTACTGTCTTGGAACTTACGTTAGTCTTACTCTTCTGTGTTAACAGTCAAATGCTCACTATTTCTTTTTGAAACTGAAAAGGCAACAATGAAATCTTTAATTTCATTCATGGGTTACCTTTTTGTCAATATTCACTGTTTCCAATGAATTTTCAGAAACCTGGTGGTATAATTGCTCTTCTGGATGAAGCTTGGTAAGTATGCTAGCAAGTTGCTGTATGCATTCTCTTCTAGCGCACAATAAAACCAGTGACTTAAAAGTTCTGGCAAACATTACCTTTTCTCCCTGAATCAGTCTTTGACTTCTTCTTATTGTAGGATAGCTGATTCATGTCTTTTGTACTTTGTAGCATGTTTCCAAGATCAACACATGAAACATTCGCCCAAAAGTTATACCAGACATTTAAAAACCACAAGCGGTTTGCCAAGCCAAAATTAGCCCGAAGTGATTTCACAATTTGCCATTATGCTGGTGATGTAAGTCTCTGGCTGACTGCTTATGGCATACACTAAATGTTGTAAAAAAATAAGGGACTTTAAATTTTGAAACACTGGCAAGTAACTTGAGATAATTATCAGGTCACATATCAAACAGAATTATTCCTGGACAAGAACAAAGATTATGTTGTTGCTGAACATCAGGCACTCATGGGCGCTTCCAAATGTTCCTTTGTGTCGGGTTTATTTCCACCTTTAGCAGAAGAATCTTCCAAACAATCAAAGTTCTCTTCTATAGGTTCTCGGTTTAAGGTGTGATGGTCTATTTTTTTTCATTATGATGTGGTTTGTCTGCTTTTTGGGCATGAAGTTCTGATTTGTGCTTTCCACAGCAACAACTGCAAGCATTACTCGAAACTCTCAGTGCAACTGAGCCACATTACATTCGTTGTGTAAAGCCCAATAATCTTCTTAAGCCAGCGATCTTTGAGAATAAGAATGCTCTTCAACAACTGCGATGTGGGGTGAGATTGTTACTGTCTATTACTCTGTCCGTGAATTTTTTATTGTTGTAATTAGAATTGCCTGAATGTTTACAATCCAATACGGATTGCGTGTCTCATCTCAGGGAGTCATGGAGGCAATTAGAATTAGTTGTGCTGGATTTCCTACTAGAAAGACATTTGATGAATTTGTAGATCGATTTGGCCTTCTCGCACCTGAAGTTTTGGATGGGAGGTATATGATTGTTTCTCTTTCATAAGATGTTCTTCCCAAGGATTGAAGATCCTGACTTTTTCATCATATACTTTATGTTAGTTCGGATGAAGTCACTGCTTGCAAGAGGCTCCTTGAGAAGGTTGGGCTCACGGGCTATCAGGTAATTATTTGACAAGTGAGAAACCCTCTTCTCGCAGCATTATTCTTTTCTAGAGTTGTGTGCCCTTCCTCAGCTGCTGTGAGTTTTAACACCTTATAATGGTTGCTCTAATAATAAAGCTTCTTTTGAAATTGTGCATGCATTCTGATGTGGGCTTGCAGTGATCTTCTGAGAAGGTTTTTGAGCTACCATGACATTTCATTTTTTTTTGCAGATTGGTAAAACCAAGGTATTTCTTAGGGCTGGTCAAATGGCAGAATTGGATGCTCGTAGGAGTGAGGTCTTAGGAAGATCAGCTAGCATTATTCAGAGGAAAGTCCGGTCATATTTGTCTCGCAGAAGCTTTATTACACTCCGTCGGTCTGCGATACAGATTCAATCTGCATGCAGAGGTAACATATGGTGTTAAAAGCTGTATTGGTGCATGCATTCTCATTTCTAATTGTCTTGAGTTTATCTGTACTTGATGCAGGACAAATTGCTCGCCATGTCTACGAGAACATGCGCAGGGAGGCTGCTTCTCTGAGAATCCAAAGAGATTTACGCATGTATATTGCTAGGAAAGCTTATAAAGATTTGTGTTATTCTGCTATATCGATTCAAACAGGCATGCGTGGGATGGCTGCTCGGGATGATTTACGCTTCAGAAGGCAGACTAGAGCAGCGATTATGATCCAGGTAAGATGTTCTTGAGAAATCAATCATCAAGTTAAAAAATTTTCTCCAGCTGTTTTTGGTAATAATATTCTGTTCATGTAGCAATGATTTGATTTCCCTTTTCTGGTTTGTGTTGCTGATTTGAATTTGTTCAATTTGTTTCTGTAACCCAGAGTCAATGTCGCAAATACCTGGCCCGATTACATTATAAGAAGTTAAAGAAAGCAGCAATCACAACGCAATGTGCATGGAGAGGAAGAGTTGCTCGTAAAGAACTGCGAAATCTTAAGATGGTCAGTTTCCCTTGTTTTTCTTGATTTTCCGTTGGATCTTATGGTGCATGGTTTGGGCAACAGCTGAGGATGGAAGCTGTATTTTCTTCTCTTTTGTTCCATCATATCTTGTGCTATGAAAAGACTATAACATGGTTTTCTTCCTGTCAGTGTGCTGTGTCCTGCACTGCTAGGAAGGTTGCATGCAACTGTTAGTTTTTGCTTAATCTGTATTTTGTGAAAGAACTAACCACACTCCACTGCATTTGGAAATAAAATATAGAGAATTATTTTTTCTTGTTCCTGGATTTCTTCAAGCTGTCTGGAGTTTGGACTTTGTGCCTGTGTTATTATGTTTTCTAGTTTTGTATTTAAAAATTATTTTGTTCTCTCAAAGCAGGTGCACATGCTGTTCTGTTCTTTTATTTTATGTATATTTAGAGGTTCTTCTACATGAATTCTTCTTCTTCTTCTTTTTTTTCAGGCTGCAAGAGAAACAGGAGCTCTTCAGGCTGCCAAGAATAAGTTGGAAAAGCAAGTTGAAGAATTAACATGGAGACTTCAGCTGGAGAAACGCATGAGGGTATGTATGATAACACACCAATAAACTTATTAAATGAGCTTTATTTGTATCTGTCTAAAAATGGGACCAAATTCCATCAATTTTTAATTGTTGTCTCTAGTCATTTTTCTTTTAGTTATGTCCATGCTTTTCAATTGTTTTTTATAGCACTCTAGAATTTGGGCAAAGTGATTGCTGAAACAAGCGTAAGAATAAGTGTGCAGTTATTGTTCTAAAAACTTCCATTTTGTTCCTGTCTTCTGCTCCTTGTTTGCTCTATTAAGCCCAAGTACAGGAGACACTTAACTGTTGGACATGTAGCATCAACAAAAAATAGAACTCCAAAAACGTGCATGGACAAAGCTCCTGTATGCTAATGCTTTTTAAAGCTGATGCCTATAACTTCTGCTTAAGCTATCTGCTTCTCTTGTGACTATCCAATGTGAATGCTTTTTGTATATCTGATACACTTAACTGCTGAATATACTTTGGCAAAATATAAAACTAAATAAACCTTGAACATCTCATCCTATAACTTTTATGTTTCACATGTAATATGTAGGCTGACGTGGAAGAGGCCAAAACACAAGAAAATGCAAAGCTACAATCTGCTTTGCAAGAAATGCAACTTCAGTTCAAAGAAACTAAAGAAATGCTAGTAAAGGAACGTGAGGCTGCCATAAAGGTGGCAGAGAAAGTACCTGTTATACAGGAGGTTCCAGTAGTAGACCATGTGGCCCTGGAAAAACTTACTATAGAAAATGAGAAACTCAAGGTAAGGAGGATTGATAGTCAAGGATCTCTATTTCGCTTGATGATGCCGACATTTATATCACTGCATGAAGTAAAGGCTTCTCAGAAGTTCTCTCCAATATTGGGGTGAATTACTTGTGAATTCGTTTTTGCCAATTAGATTATTTTTATGTGATTCATTTCAGGCTCTGGTAACATCACTGGAAAAGAAAATTGATGAAACAGAGAAAAAATTTGAAGAGACGAGCAAAATAAGTGAGGAAAGATTGAAGCAAGCTTTGGAGGCAGAATCAAAAATAGTTGAATTGAAGACTGCTATGCATAGGTATTTTTCATGGTTAAGCTGTGTTTGTGAGAGGGGGCAGGGATTCTTTAGATCATTGATTAGCACAATGTGGGAATTGGACTATTCTGTGTTCATAGCAGTCCCTTGATACTCATGCTCCCTGTTTTCCCTTTTGACTTGTTAGGCTTGAAGAAAAGTTTTCTGACATTGAAACGGAGAACCAAGTTCTTCGGCAGCAAGGGCTGTTACAAACACCTGCAAAGAAGCTGTCAGAGCGTCCTCCAATTCCACCAACTCAGGTGAATGTTTTCTGCAAGCTTGTTTTGGTTTACACTCTCTCTCCTTTCTTCTCTCTCATTTGTTTTTATTTTAATTGCAGAGTTTGGAAAATGGCCACCATCCGAACGACGAGAATAAAACCTATGTAATGATTTTCTTTTCTTTGACCATCTACTTACTGTAACTGTGCTTGTGTTATTTAATAACTGTTTTGAGTTATTTTTGCAGGAGCCACAGAGTGCAACACCGGTTAAGACGTATGGCACAGAGTCAGACAGCAAGTTTAGGAGATCCCACATTGAGCGTCAACATGTATGTGCTTTCAAAGATTGGGATGTGCTTCATCTGTTGCGTTTGTTCTTAAGCAGAGCATCGGCTATGTAATTTCAACATTTTGAGTCTTGTTCTTGCTGCAGGAGAATATAGATGCGCTTATTAACTGTGTAACAAATAACATCGGGTTCAGTCATGGAAAGCCTGTTGCTGCGCTTACCATTTACAGATGTCTTCTCCACTGGAAATCTTTTGAAGCAGAAAGGACTAGTGTGTTTGATCGTCTCATTCAAATGATTGGTTCAGCAATTGAGGTAACTGGGTATATTATGATGGTTGTTCCTTAAAAGGCATTCTTGAATTCGAGGGAAATGATTTAATTAAACAAGGAATATCATGGATGGAGATACATAAGTTGAACTGTTGGAGCTCTTACAACTTCCACTCAACAATGATCAAACAGCATAAGTACCATAACCGTATTCTTGATTGCAGAATGAAGAAAACAATGAACATATGGCTTACTGGTTATCAAATACGTCTACTTTATTGTTTTTACTGCAACGAAGTATAAAGGCAGCTGGTGCTAGTGCAACTCCGCAACGGAAACCTCCCTCGGCAACATCCTTGTTTGGGCGGATGACAATGGTATCAGAATTTTCGTTAAGTTTCCTCTTTCGAAAGGTGGGTTTCTTTCTCTAAATTAGCTTCTGTGTCAATCCCAGGGTTTTCGCTCATCACCATCTTCTTCCAACCTTGCTGCTGCTGCTGCACTGGCTGTCGTGCGCCAAGTAGAGGCAAAATATCCAGCCTTGCTTTTCAAGCAACAACTTGCAGCATATGTAGAGAAAATTTATGGAATTATTCGAGACAACTTGAAGAAGGAGTTGGCATCTTTGCTTTCCTTATGCATTCAGGTATTCTGTTTGATTCACCACTCTCATTTGCAATTGCTTTGGAGCCAATTTCAGTCTCATTTCCCTTCATATTTTGAAGCAATATTTTTTTAAGTCAAGTTGTTTTTATGCTGAATTTAGGCACCCAGGACTTCCAAGGGAAGTGTACTAAGATCTGGACGGTCCTTTGGGAAAGATTCTCCTTTAAGTCACTGGCAGAGCATTGTTGATAGTCTAAACACTCTCCTGAGTACATTGAAGCAAAATTTTGTACGATCTTTATCGGTTTCTCAGTTAATTTTCTTTTAAAATGCAGATGTTCTTACAGTTATTGGTGTTTCAGGTGCCTCCAGTTCTTATCCAGAAGATCTATACTCAAACTTTCTCATATATCAATGTGCAATTGTTTAACAGGTATTTAGTCATTTCGGTCCTTTGATTTTATCATTGTTTTGCTGAAAGGTTTTCTTATATGGGAATCCCTTGTGATATCCAGTCTTCTCCTACGTCGTGAGTGTTGCACATTTAGCAATGGTGAATATGTAAAATCTGGGTTAGCTGAGCTAGAGCTATGGAGTGCCCAAGCAAAAGAAGAGGTAATCTGATATGCCTTTACTTGTCAGTGTACTGTCACTATGCTTATCTTGTGATGATTATTTACTTTTCTGCGATGTAGATTCCTTGTCTGTCATGTGTGTAAATTTCCCTGATTCTCATGCTTTCACCTCCTTTGATTGCAGTATGCAGGTTCATCTTGGGATGAACTTAAGCACATAAGACAGGCTGTTGGATTTTTGGTATGCTAGAAAAATGCTTCTCTTCTGAGTCTTAAACCACTAAATCTCTTGCTGTGTTTTTCACTGAATCTTTTATTAATAATTTTGGTTCACAGGTCATACATCAGAAGTACAGAATATCCTACGATGAAATCACAAATGATCTGTGCCCTGTAAGTCTCTCTGTGCATGTACACATGTATATATCTGCTTGCATTGTTCGGTAGAGCAGTTTTGAGAAACTTGATTTGTGCAACCAGCCCTATTTTATTTTTATTCAGGCTGTGTTTTTATTTCTCTGCATACCCCACCCTTCAGTTTTATATTTATGTTTGGGCAATTTGTTTTGTTCTTTGTTTCATGCAATTCTCTCACATCAATACTTTGATTGCTCAGATCTTGAGTGTTCAGCAACTATATAGAATATGTACACTATATTGGGACGACAATTATAATACTCGGAGCGTGTCACCTGGTGTAAGTTCTTATAACTAAATCTTTTAATAATGGTGTTTTTGGATTTATATACCTTATCAACTGGATTTGAATGATCAATGACTTCACCCTTGATTTCTCTTCAGGTCATTTCTAGCATGAGGGTACTGATGACAGAAGACTCCAACAGTGCTGTTAGCAATTCCTTTTTGTTGGATGACAATTCTGGGTGAGAGTTTCTTCAATTTCATATACTTGCGATTTAGTACCATACGAAGTAGATTCAGATTTCAGAAGAAGCTTTATTAAAAAAAATCCTCTCTTACATATTTGGATATGCAGAACATTAATGCGAAAAGCTTCTTCCTATCCTGTAGAAGTAGGAAAGCGCATGTTCTTTGAAGATATATATGATTTTTTTTACATCTATAAGATGAAGTACAAAAAATGATTGCACAGTGCAGGACCATTTAGCAAAGTTTTAGATGTCTGTATTATGCTCAGGGTTGTAGAATTTGGTGATTTTGGGGTTTATAAATTGGAAACAAATTTGAATTGTAAGAAATGAAATGGAACAAGGTAGAAACTATTAGCCTCCACTAGTAGATTTTAAGGAATCACTCCATGTGTAGAAAATCTAAGCATTACTCGCGGGGGGGTTCTGAGGAGTTGCTCCATAGAGAAAGCACTTGTATGGTTATTAATAAGACTTGTAATTTCGCAGCAGCATGTAATTTGACAGCAACAGTGCTACGATTGCTTTTCTATGAAGTGGTCTTTTCACAACAACTAAAACAAATGTCTTTACGTTCACTCTTTCAACATGATCAATCTGATTATTCTTAATACAGCATTCCCTTCTCTGTGGATGACCTTTCTAATTCACTGCAAGAGAAAGATTTCATGGATGTTCAACCGGCGGAGGAACTACTCGAGAACCCAGCCTTCCAATTCTTACACGAGTAAAGATAAAGAGGCTCAAGCATGCTCTTCTTATTTTTTTGGGTGCGAAGTAGGCAAGGAATCTTGCTCTTTGGTCAGTAGTGTTACTTGGTTGTAAATTTACCCCCTTTTTTGGTGGTTTACACACTTTTTCTGCGTCCCTGCTCCTTTGTAGAATATTCCTATTTATTTATTTGTTTCTTTGAGATTCGAAGTTGTAAAATCCTTTTTGGCTATCGAAGGGGCAAGGATATATCTTGTTGTTCAGTGAGTGTGCATTCATTGGTCATTTTTTAGGCAGCAAAAATTTATAGAGAATTCATTAGGGCAAGCAGTGTCTTTGGTTGGTGGTTGAGGCATTGCTCTCTCTCTCTCTCCACCCAATTTTTTTTCTGTAAAAAAGAGAGAAACTCAGACATACAAACATTATACCTAGTAATGAGAAGTATATGGAATTGGTTTATGCACTTCTCCTTTTGTTTTGTTTTCTTTATGTTATATACCATCTTATTGAATGAATTTTGTACCTAGCTTCATAACATTTCAACCTCCACAGCCATGCATTGCTGCTAAAGATTGAGCAATAAATCATTGCCTGTATGAATGGCTGTTGAGGAATGATCTGCCAGGGTATAATTTACTGGCTTGTATTTTCAGAAGTCAAAGAAGGTAGTGAGTACTTTTATGAATTTCTTTTGTTTGCTGAAGAAGATTCATGTATCATCGAGCAGCCGGTGGATTTTGCAGATTCTGGGAAGCTGCTTAGAAGCATGGCTTAACTTTGGTGAGGTTTCCAGAATTTTTATTAAGCATAGTGTTGATGAGCAACAGAAACAAGATTTTGCCTTGCGACGGGGGATTCCTTCCTTCAATTTGTGTATCCTTCGGTGCTAGATGTACAAAATTCCACTTCGACGAGGGTTGTGTAAGATCCTAGCTTAGAGTTCCCCAGTTTGAAACTGATACCTGTTTATCGTATTAAATACTTTGGAGTAGTGTGTTTTTCATGTATTTATCAAACCGGTCTAGTAGGTCGGTCCAGTAACTTGTCATCTCGGATCCTATTTCACATCAGGTTTGTTTTTGAGCTAAGTTGAGAGTTGACTCTGATCAAACACGGTCACCTAACGAGTTATTTTGGGATATGGTTGGCTTGATTAAATTCATATAAAACTTTACTAGGTCTTTTTTATATAAAAAAATTACATTTTATTTTCTTGTTTTAAATTAAAATAAACTTGAAATGATATTTTAAGAGATTAGAATTAATTTGTAAGTTCGACCCGAGTAAATCAACTTGTAATCAATTCATGTTATTATGATAGAGTTCACTTTACATGATTGGGAGAGTACGGATTTAGGAGTACCCAACAATTTCTTTTAGCCATGTGTAACGTTTTTCTTTACATATACACATAAAAGCTTGTGATTCAACAGTATTCTTGCAACGCAAGAGAGACAGGGACTCCAAGTTTAAATGCTATATTTGTCAGTCCAAATCCGTTGTTGTTTCCAATTTCTTTTTGAGAGAGAAAGCTCAACTAAGCCTTAAATATTCTTGAGCTAGATAAGAAAAGGTTCCTAACTCTCTTGAGTAGTGAGTAGTGAATGGGATTTGCCTTTTGTATTTGCATAGTTTCTGTTGTTGGATTTTTTCTTGTATAAATATAGAAGAGATAAAAATATATTTAATCGGACGACAAAGACGAGACGGGATAAAACCGATAAAAATTAAGAAAATAAAGAAAGAATTAACAACCTACAAAAACAAATATTTAAGATTTGATACAATGGAGTTATCATAGTAGATGAAGATTGACGAGCTATATTAATAAATGAACAATGACTAAATGTGAAATCAAATGGAGCTTTTGATCATAAAATGGGGACAAAAGTTCTCTCATGGCAGCCATGAGGAATGCACATGGAAAACCCACAAAAAACTTCACCTAGTACGCTATGGTGTGTGCCTAGTACGACTCCACCATAGCCATCTCCACCACAAGGTTCACTAGAATTTAGGGTGAGGACCATGCATGATTCTTGTTTATAAATGTAGATTTGGACTCAGGACCCCTACTACGTACTTGGACCATTTTTGATCTTCAAAACTATACAACTGTAATACTACAAATGTGATTAATTCATTTGGTCCAACTTATAATAACATCTCAAAGTTATCGGGTTATGTGTCAACCTGTCAAATCAATAAATCTATCTGGTATATCAATTATACTAATATATATTATCAAAACTAAATATTTTTATATATATTGATCTTGATAAGTTAAGTTGATTTTGATTGATAAGTTGAATGTACTTGAATTAAATTGGATTTAATAATTATGTTCAAAATATATATCTATATATAAAATTTCTTGATTAAATCATATTTATAGTTTAACGCGGTCAAACATATATTTTACCGCGATATCAAACAAACAAAACCTTATTCGTAGAGGGTTGAGACCGACTTGGCACCTTTCCTTGATCAGTTTTAGCAATCTGTAATCGGTCCATGGTATAGTTATAATTGAGGTCCCCTCTCCTCCATGTCTCTCTCTTCTTGGTTAGTTCTTGTTGACACTTGGGAGATTTAGAGAGGAAGAGGACTCATCCCCATCCACATGCATAATCATGCACCCACCTCGCAATCAACTCATCTCTTCCACTTGCAATTCCACGCCTACTGACGATGTTGGGTCCATTTTTCAGGTTGTGTGAACATGACGAACCACGCCTTTGAACCCAAACTTAACCATCCAACCCTTTCCCTATCTCAACCTCTTCTCTATTTTCTATGAAACAATTTCTTGTTTCCTAATTTGTAGTCTACTGCCGATGCTGCCATGTACATCACTACCGTGCTACTTAATTTAGGTTATTTTCATGTACTGTAAAAGCTTGTTTAACAATATGGTTAAAATTACTTTTTAAATAATTTTTCGTGTTAAAATACATATTAATAATATTTTTTTATTTTTAAAAAAATTATTTTTAACATTAACACATCAAAATAATTTAAAAATATAAAAAACATATTAATTTAAAGTAATTGTATGGCATATTGAATGGCTAAACAAGAAATGTAAAAATCAAGTGAATTTATTGTCTGGTTTTAACTCTACCATCAATATTATGGCCTTGTTTATATGTTTTTTGCTGTTATACTTTTGAGTTTATTTCTATTATGTTTTTAGAGGAATGTTTAGTTATGAGTTTATTAGGATGAATATTCTCTGGTTTTCTTTGCTTTTACTTATCTTAGACTGTATTTTCTTTGTTTTTTTTATGGCTTTCTACCATATTAAGATATTACTAACTTCGTTAGATTTTGGTTTTTGAATGATATAAATATTATTTTTAAAAAGACATATTGATTTGAAGTTAATAAAAAAATAAAAAAATAATAATTTTTTTAAAAATATTTTTAAAACACAAAAATAAACAAACCATAATAACCCGATATCTATTTAATTCAGGACTTGTTTTGAGCTAAGATTTCATGAAAAACAAAGGAGGGCCGTCGACTATTGTAGAACCCGATCTGAAATATAGAGAGGATGACTGCCAACTATATCCAACTCATCAACTGACATGGAAATATAATTTGGAATATTGTGTTGAAATTGAGATCTTTTGTGCAATATTTATTATCTTCCATACACATGATTTTCTTCATCTCTTCGTATTTGACCTTTCTATAGCCGAAAACAACGAAGTTTCCGAGGGGATAACACCGTGGGAGCTATCAGGGACCAGTGCAGAAATCCTTGCAAATTAAATTCAGAGGAATTATGACAGATGGTGACTTCTACCAACAATATAGTTAATTAGCTAATTATTAATTAGTTAATTATAATTTCCAAACCTTATAGCAGAGATCATAATTATCTAATTAATTAAATTAGCCAAGGCATAAAATGGAAACGATTCTCCTCATCTAAAAAGACAGCAAAAGCTCCCAGCATTAATTTGGAAGATCCAACCTAGATATTAAGCATTTTCCAAAAAAAAAAAAAAACTAACTAAAACAAAAATCAAATTTGTAATGTGCTCTTCCAATTCATTTTTTAATATGATTAGATTAAGTTCATCATAATGTCATATATCACCACCTTATTTTTTTTATATAAAAAAAATAAAAGGGATTTTTTCCTATGTGCTCAAATGTTTGAATATATATATATATAACACTACTTAGATGGATAGCAGACGAAGAAGTATTTTTTTATATATAGAAAAGAAGTTGAATTTTTCCATACATCACAATCAATCAAAATTATTTATGAGTTAGTGGCTAGCTAGTACATTCATTCTCTAGATGTCTTATTTGGCTGTGACAGTGACTTGGACCCAATGGAAGAAATCCAAGTTAGTCACTTTCATATCAAATTGACAATCCCAATTTTTTAATAAATAATATAAAATTATTTTTAATTAACAATTTAATTTTCTAGAATGACACAATTATTTAACGAATACAAGAATTGTGAACTTTTTAAAATTATTCTAGAAAGTAAAGTAGCTAATATTTTGTTCTCTTTCGTTTATTTATGCTTTTCGTTGGTGATCATCTCTACTAAAGAACAAAGAGGGACGGCCCTAACCTTTTTGATGGGGTGGGATACTTGTAAATATACATAAAAATCGTTATTGGGGTTTTGATATGAAATTATTATTGGAAGTTCATCCAATAGATTAAATTTTTCATTGAAATATATAATTATTTTACATTAATGATAAATTAAAATATTTTTGGATTGTTTTGGTATGCTGAAGTTAAAAATAAATTTAAAAAAATAAATAAAATATATTATTTTGATGTATTTTTAAATAAAATAAATTTTAAAAAATAATAATTACCATAATAACAAACACTATTTTATTCTTAACAGAGACACATATCAACTTTGAAGAAAATCAAGCACCATCCTTGTCAATTTTGTAAAAGTGACTAGTGGTTATAATTATGAAAGGGATGTTGAGGTGTGGTTGAAACTGCATTTTATCTCAACCATAATTTTGAAAATGTTTGGTTAGGGACCATTTGTTTTTGCGGCCTAGCCATGCTTCTCAAAAATTTTAAAATTTCTTTCTTGCTTTAAATTAATTTTTTTAATGTTTTTTTAATTATTTTGATTTGTTGATGTCAAAAATAAATTTTAAAAAATAAAAAAAATATTTTTATATATTTTGAAGTAAAAAACACTTTGAAAATCAATCGCTATTAAAACACCAAACACTTCCTTAATCAATACACACTGCATTTTTATATATTTTTATACGAGTCTCACTAAAATTTTTATTTTTAAATTATTTTTTCAAACTTGACTCATGTAAATATGAGTAATAGATTAGGTGAATTAACTTGGATTAATTCAACCTTTTTCTCTTTTTTTTTTTTTAAAAAAAACTAAAAAGACATTGTTCTTTTTTTTTTTAGGAAGTATCGCCGTTTTGCTGATTGCGAAATGATGCCAGACTACCCACTCACCTTGACAATTGTAAAGCAATCCTGGATCATAAAGCAAATAGATTTTGTGACAAAAGATAACTTGATGTCCATGGCAAAAAGAGTATTTATGACACCACAACGACAAACAGATTGTCGTTTTGCTGACGAAAATATTCATCAAGAAAACAAAATTTTTTCTCGAGAAGTTCGTTCATAGAAACTCTCTTCATATTTATTTGGTATATTCCGAGGGATTCATGTAAATTTCATCTTAATTGATGATCCTAAATTTGCACCCAAAAAAAAGAAAAAAAAAGGAGTCATTTTGTGATAAAAAAACACACACACATCAATAATCTCTGTAGATTTTGTGATCTGTGTTGTGTGTATGTATACACATACAAACACAGACAACACAGATCACAAAATCTATAGAGATGATTGATGATCACTTAATTTTTTTTTTTTGGTATTTCTGCTGGAGCTAGCAGGTGCTGGTTAATTTATTATTTAATCACGAAGAGAATTATTGATGACGAGCGGGCTAGAATAGTTTCACATGTTAATTAACTTGGAAAATCAGATTTATATTAAGAAAATCTAGCTCGACTTATTTCTCACCAAGTCTTAATATTCCAAAATATCACATTAAACGGGCAGTTCCATGTGGTCTCATGTGTTTCCACATCCTTAATTATCTCCACCTCGACGTCTCTGGCTAGAATATATTAACTCCTGGTCCTGTGACCAAACCCATCTTACATTACACTTCAAATCCAAAATCAATTCCTGCTTAGTCATGTTCTTGTCTAACTTGGTAAACCCTTGGTCATGTTCTTGAAGATATTGAGATTCCCTGTTCCAATAAAAATATATATTATGTTTATGTGGTTATTATAGTTACAAAGTTAGTTAGACTAATTAACTTCTGATTTAATTTATTTATTTTATTGCTGAAGACGTTTGACTAATTAACATATATAATTAATTTGGAAAGGCTTGAAACCATATGACCCCCTTGAAGGAAATATATATTTATATATAGCATAACATGCCCCCTTTTATGATACTAGCTATAGTTTGGAATATCAACATGCATGATCCCTTAAATTTACTGGGGTTTCCATCTCAGAGAGAGAGAGAGAGAGAGAGAGAGAGAGAGAGAGAGAGATTGATTTTGGGGTGGACTTGGTTTTGGGAATTATATACTGCCTTCTAGTTTTTTTTTTTTTTAGTAGAATAATGAAGTTTTATTGCAAGATATATTAATGGCAATAATAATATTTGTCATGATTATTATTTTCATTGTTATCTATTTTGGGATCAACATAAACAAAAAAAATCAGAAAAAATACAAAAGAAAGAGAAAATACAAAAAAAAATTAAAAAAATACTAGAAGAAAATCACAAAAATATATTAGTAAGAAGAATATAACAAAACATCCTGGAAATAATAGAAGACTGGTTGAGAAAGATCAAAATATACAAGATTGAAAATTTTAACAGTATATTTCTTATTGATGAAGACCCTATCGATAGAGAAAAATCTAATTTGAGAAAGAAAATTCAAAATTGGATGTTCAAGGACTCAATTGGATTTTTTCAAGGTCTAATTGAATTTATTAAGGGCTTAATTTCAATAAAAATTAAATTTTAGAGTTAATTTAAGCTTTAATTGGAAAAAATTAAAGTACAGGGGTCGAATTGCATTTTAAGAGTTAATTTGGTCAAATCAAGGGCTTGAATGCATATATATTAAAATTTGAAGTCAATTTAAGCTTTAATTAGAAAAAATTAAAGTCCAGGTGTTGAATTGTATTTTAAGAGTTAATTTGGTCAAACCAGGAGCTTAATTGCATAAATATTGAAGTTTGATGGGAAATTAGAGATTTGATTGAAGAAATCCAAAATCAAAGACTAAACTAAAAATGAGCATGAATGCAGTGGCTGAAATTGACCAAATCATGGGCCAAATTTAAAAAATTGGAATCTTGTCAGCCAAATGAGGGTCAAGATGCACAAATTCATAACCAAAAACTAAAATGAAAATAATGATCAACTTTAGGGCTGGCAATAAATTTGACAAGGATAACATTGAATGAAATTAAAAGTCTGGATGCAATTACTAGTACAATTAAAAGTAGTAAAAAGAACAGAGATTCAATCAAAATTTGCCAAATTCCAAATTAAGAATCTTAAATGAGCAGTCGTTCAGACTTAATGAAGAGAAAGTGAATGACACGTCGTTCGTTAGCTTGTATCTTTGTTTTGATAGTTTTGGCTGATTGAGTTGACAACTTCAAAAGCATGAATATGGAGTTATAAACCTCTAAATTAAGTAAGGTTGGATCCAAATGAAAGGTGTGTACCGCTTTTATCAACTTTAGATGGTCTTAGGCAATGATGACGTCAGAATTATTTCGACGAAGCCTAAAAAGTGGACAACTCGGTTAGCCTTGATAATTCAATCATCATGCAAAAATTGATTGCTCCTTAATGGGTTCTTATCAAAGGTTTACAACACTTCTTTTAAGATTAGGAGGTTAGAAATGGACTCAAGACCTCTTAAAACCCTTTTCAGATCAAGAAAATAGGGGCTAAAAAAAGAGAGAGGAAGAAAGAAAAAAAATATATATTAACAAGAAAGTTAAATGGGAAGGTTTGAGAGGCTAACACAAATGTTTCTCAAGTTTCTTAAGCTTGGAAAGTTTGTGAGAGACAACTTTGCCAATTTTGAATCCATGTTGTATAAATATATAAGTTGTTTTAAGTTCATAGTTTTTTTATTTGGTGCCTTATGCTTGATTTTGATACTTTGATGTTTTTTTTGTTAGTTTATTGTTTCAAACATGTTTGTGTATGATATTGTGACTTGTTGGGATAAAAAGAGTATGTTTTAGAAGCAAAAAATACTCATTTTTGTGTTTGGCAGGGGCTGTTCTGGTTGGAGATTTTCTGGGCATATTCTTCATATTCTTTAAAAGAATATTACCTTAACCCCCTAGATTTGAACCATGTTTGGTCTTTTTTTTTTTTGCACAAACACCGCTGTTATGCATGATTAGTAGATAATCTAGTGTTTAGTTGCATCAATAACATGTTTTTTATAGGTTTTAATCTTATAGTTTCGGTTTTGAAACATAACCCATCTTGACAAAAAATCTTGACGTTTTAGTGATAATCGATGCTAG
The DNA here is from genome assembly GCA_018804465.1 of Populus tomentosa. NCBI lineage: Eukaryota > Viridiplantae > Streptophyta > Magnoliopsida > Malpighiales > Salicaceae > Populus > Populus tomentosa. Next base: position 21,105,725 of record CM031971.1, on the reverse strand, counting down.
ATTATTGATTATTGCATGTTTTTCAATATGTACGTGGATTTTTTTTATTATTATCAAATATGGTCTGTTTTAGAGCTCACGTTGCTGGGTTTATGTTTGATGTTATTGATGTTCTTCATCTTTTTTGTGTGTTTGATTTGTTTTGTTCAAGAATTTTTGAGTTTTTTTTATTTTTTAAGTGTTTAATTTGTTTTTTTAGATTTAGTTTTGTTTTTGGGATTTTTTTGTCAAACTGGATTTTTGGTTCGGGTTATGGTTGAACCAAAAATTTTGGGTCAACTAGCGGGGTTGGGTAAAAACAAATTGGGTCAAATGGTTTAATACCTTGTTTGGTTTGCCATTTTTTGGGTTTAAAGGTGTGTTTGACAAACACCCTTCAAGCTTATTTTTTATGGTTTTATTAGAAAGAAAAAATAGTTTTTGCTTATCAAAACCTAAAAAAATAATAAAAAATAAAAAGACAGTTTATTTTATTTTTAATGTTGGCATTAAAACGGTTAGGTTTTTTAACTTTATAAGATAAATATCTCTTTACTAAGATAGACTTTTCCTAAACCCTAGATGAACTAACTGTTAGAAAATACAATATTTTTTTAGTTTATATCAGACAAAAAAACAATGCATTTTGCCTTAGGTAAGACATATTAGGAGTGCTAATACTTTTTCTTTACGTAATCAGTTTTGTTACCCAGACTCTAAGACCTATTAGGGTTTCTAATAATCAAAATATCAGGAGGTGATTCCCATTTTTTTTATATATTGATAAAGAACAAGAATTTTTTTCCTCCACCAACATCATTCCTGACGATTCCGATTTGGGAGAATAATCATTGCACTACCACACACATGCGAGAATTTTTATTAATTTCATCACTTTTATCTTCATGAGAAATGAAATTATTTTGTTTTCTTATTTTCTTATTTAAAAAATACAAAAAAGTTAAAATTTTATCCAATTTCAAAGTAATTATTTCAAACATAGTATCAAATCAATACAATATCATTTCAACTCTTTATTACTCATTTTTATTCCTTTAAATATATTTCAAATCTTTTATTTTTAATACATTTTTAATATTTTGATAATCTTTATGATTACTGTTTAAAAAATAAATTAAAAAACTATAAGTTATAGTTTTTCTCGAACTCAAGTTCTTATTATATTTTGAGTTTGAAAGGAAATTTAAGAAATGAAAATAATATATTTTTTTTAAATTATAATTTGTCTAAAAATAACTTTAATCACACAATTATACTACAATATCAAACATAAATTTAATATCTAAATTTACAACAAGAATCCAAACAATCAAAAGCTTTATATATGATTGTTATTAATTTGTGGGAAATAGTTGGCCCTAAACATAGTTGCGCACACACTTATTTTCGTTGACTTTAGCCTATGTTGGTTGCTAAATACAACCACTTGAATATTTAATCGATGAAAGTGTCAACACCAATTCTTAATTTGGAATTCAAGAAAGGAGTGTAAATGGGTAGTCGAGAATTAAGACATTCAAACCCATTTAATTAAAAAACTCACATGGTTTCCGGTTTTTCAAAACACAAGCCACTAAACATTTAATCATGGACGGTTAAGATGACTATATATCAAGTCAAGATTATACTTCATTAATCTCTCCCTCCATGCCTAAACCGGCCTTAGATGATGCCTCTTCTGTGTGTTTTTCTCTGGTATGGTGCCATGTGCACCAAAAACATATCGTAAACGCGTAGCACAGATTGAAACGACTGCTAAGTAAAGCAAATATTAATTATTTTTCATTGGAGAAAGTAATTCTTGAAACATTTCTTCTGGCTAGCTAGGGTTTCGAGGAAGAAAATAAAAAAATAAAATAACGTGGAATACATTGTGTCTACGCTACTGCCTGCTGATCTTACCACGTTTGGAGGGATCAAAGCTTGGAAAATGTAGCTCTAGCTTGATGGGTGCCGTAGAATATTTGAGGATGCATGAATCTTCTCATATTTTGTTACTAAAAACAGCACTACCAAGACCATGCGCTTGATCTGCCTCTAGCTTGGAGCCTCGAGATTCTAATTAATTTGGGATATCCCTAGTGTCCTGAGAATAATTAACGGGATATATATATATATATATATATATATATATATATATATATATATATATATGGTAATTAAGGCTTCGTTTGTTTCGTTTCTATGTGCTTCCCGGCTATAAATTTAAAATTATTTGATTAATTAATAAACACCACCTTACTTCTTTTGTATGGATATCACTTGAAAACTCTTTTAAAATCTTGGGTATGAAAAAAAATATAATTTATAGTTTTTCTTGAACTTATTTGATTAATCTTTGATTTATCAATGTTTCACTTCTACCCTTACTGTTTTAAATTTCCCAATGTTTCCCTTTAGTTTCTTAAGAGTTTCAATTTATCATGAACCATTAAATATACACCCTACTTTGTTTTTTTAATTTTGTTTTTGCCTTGTTTTAAGTTTCTAATTTCTTTTTGCTTGATATTATAACATATGTGTGGACTAGCAAGGAAAAACTGAGTGAAAAATAAGAAACAATTAAATAAAAATATGAAAAAATTAATAGCTTTTATTACTTATTTAGTAATAAAGAGAGAGAAAAAATGAAACTTCTTAAGAATATTCATAAGGATAGTATTGATAAATTAAATCAATTAAGGCAAAAATATAGTTTTACCATGATAACGCTATACAAAACTACAAAGCTGCTATCACCATGTGCATATGCTTTATATATATATATATATATATATATATATATATATATATATGTTATGATGTAGTCAAACAAGTATATATATATGGTGTGCCTAATTATTTCATTTCCTAAGACTTATAGTAAGATTTTCCACTACTTTTTAGTCAAATGATCATTAAGTGTATAGTTAAGAAAACAAAAGGTGATTAACAGTGACTTGCCAGAATGTGGGAGGAATATGTTAGCACTAATAATTAATGAAAACATAATTAAAATAATTTGTGTGATTAACTGTGAGGATTCATGTGCCATGTCTAATATAAAAATGTAGTAGAGCTAGAACTGTTGGTTTAGATAAACAAGAAAAGCTTGTTCAACCGCATCTCATGATTAAGAAGCACCATGCACCTGTTCATCCCCCTAATCATAATTCCATTTTTTTAGACGAAACCCACCTGACCCTTTGTCTCCTCTCTCCACCACCAACTTGGAAGACTAAATCTATGTGTGGAGTCAGTGTGATGGTGGTGCTGGCTTAGTTATTGGCCATGTATATGGAGGAGAAGGGGGGCGGCACCTAGGTTTAAGAGAAGGCATTAGAAAATTCACCCTCGAATTCTTCCAACATTTTTCTTGGTATAACTCAATAATAATATAGAAAACAATGCCGCCACATGCAACCCTTTGGTTGCCCCAGGTGCAATGATCCTAACACTGCAACTTGCAATCAAACTGTTTTACCGACCATCAACCGAATATTGCCATCGGGAAATGTTCATTTGTTCTTCATTTAAAAAAAAAAAAAAAATTGTTAGAAATGAGAAGGAGGTATAAAATTTTATACCTAAACTTGACTCCTCGATCAAGTTCTGTGTACTCATAAAATATTTAGAATTCAAACTGAAATATTATAATTTATAGCTATAATTTAAGTTTTTAGATTTAAATGGTTATTTGGTATGATATTAGAATTTTAATAATAAAGCAATCATGAGTTCAAATATCACTATTTCTATTTATTTGATAAAAATTAAGCACAAAATAATATGATTTTGTACAAGTTTCAAGTTCAAAAAGATTTGACTTTAGAAAATGTATTAGAGAATAATATAAATTATTACTTGAAACTTTACCTAATAGCTTAAACATTTAGGTTGAGATGATTCCTTAACATTGTATCATAACCTTGATGACCAAGCGATCATGAGTTTAAATCTTATCATTTCTATTTATTTGATAAAAATTAAGTATAAGATAATGTAAGTCTGTGCAAGTTTTAAACTCAAAGAACTTTAACTTGAAAGAGTTTGTTAGAGAATAATATAAATCATATTTTAAAACATCACCTAACAACTTAAATTTTTGGGTTGAATTGATTCTTTTACAACATCCAACCAAAAACTTGAATTTTTGCCTTTGAATTTTATCCAAACCCAATCAGATCTAAAAAATTTATATTAATTTAAGTTACTTCAAATGATATCTATCGGTTCCAATAAAATTACCATTCCTATCGGTTATTTGAAACAAAGGAATGGAATGGAGGAATGAATGGTGAATGAGGTCAACCATATTCTCATGCTCGATGATTTTACATCATTCGATCACAACCCCTTATTTGCAAACTAGGGTTGCTGTTAACTAATAAAATTATACTTCTGATTTCAACAATTTTATTAATATTTTATTTAAGAATTAGTTAGGGCATGTTCTATTCCATGTGATTAACATATTTAAATATTTGTTCCATATTGATATTAATTTCAATTATTTGAAGTTTAACATATTCCATATATATATAAACCACCTCAATTTTATTATTTCAGTGCCTAGAGTTTTGTAAATTAATTAGATCATGAAGGATTTTAATTTTTCGTTTTTCTTTCAACTGTGTAGTTGTGTTTATAGTTATTTGATTTTGGTTCAAGCATATCTTTTTTCAAAATCACAGTAGGCCGATGTTTTATTTAATAAAACAAGCATGACATTACAATGGCCATCACAACCAAGAGGATGAATGCAATTCTGTCTTCACATACTGCAATATCGAAATATTTTAATATTAATATATTAAAATGATATAAAAATATAAAAAAATTAATTTTAAATAAAAATATTTTTAATTTTTTTTTGAAAAACACAGTAGCTAGCAATTAGTTTCATCATTAATTTTGATATTAAGCTTTTAGATTGTGAAGGAATAAAAATCTAGGATGGAAGGTGTTCAGCTATAATTTTTATAAGATTGCTTGTGTTTCATGATAGAAGAAATACATAAAAAACAAAAACAAAAGCAAAAACATATTTAATTGAAGAAATAAAAATATTAACAAAAACATAAAATAAATCAAAATAGTTTTAAAATAAATTTATGTATTATCTTCATCTATTTTTAAATATGGTTTATGACAAGAATATTCCCATATCTATTTTTAAGAACCAATCAATATTTGGTTCCAATCATAATTACTAAGATTTTATGTTCTCAATCAGAACAAAAATCCAAACATATGCAAGGAAATATTCCAACTAGAATTAATAATTAATTGCTATCGTTATATTATAATTAATTGCTCGAATATAAATGGTGAGATTTAGTGCTTAATTAGTCACGTAATGAGATAAAACAAAAGGAGGTCTCGAATACAAAGATCTTTCGAAATCTTTCTAAGCTTCTTGTGTGCCCATTATTCCCTTAAAAGCTCTTTTCTTTTCCCCTTATAGATTTGTTGAGATTTTCTTTGTTGGTATATGTTTAATTTTGCTGAAGCTCTCCCTTCTACGGCACATGTTGTTAAATATTGACTCGCTAAATATGGTACGACTAATTACTCCTTGAGATATAATCTATAGTTGAGAAGTTGTGGTTTTTTTTTTATAATTTTCATGTATTCCATACAATGTTAGGTGTGGATCGGAATCCTCTTAATCCCCCCCTTTTTTTTTAATGTTTTATTAAGTTCATTACATCTATAAATCATTGAATTTGAATGGAATGAACATGATTTTATATATTAAAAAAATGATATCAACTTAATTTCAATTTTATCTAAATCCAAAACTTTTAAATTTAAAATTATTAATGGTGCGATTTGAATCATATTTTCCGAAAAAAATAACATGAAATTACTGATATAAATAATCCCTCACAATTATTTTATAAGTGCAAGATCTAGGATTGGAGCTAGTATGAATGTAATTAAGGGAATATTATAAGTAATTAATTAGCACTTAAATCTCATTTAATAGATTAATTATTAGGTTCAATGCATTAAGTATAAATCATCAGAAAGGGGGAGGAGAGATTCGTTATCTTCTATGCGCTGGTCAAATGATTGGATGGATTACAATTGTGAATTGTTTTTTTTTATATATATATAGCTAATAATGAGAGTATAAACATTTAGTGTTATGCCTGCAATGAGTAGTTATGCTTTTGTTGATAATAATAATAATAATAACATATTTATGCTAATAACTAACATATGAAGGATGAGGAGAAGAACTAAGAGTTTAATCAAGGCTATAGACGTATAGAACCTCTTGCAATCTCATGGGGTCCTTAGATTTTAATACTATATTTTTCACCTAATTAAATAATGTGCTTTCCATATATGACCAAAGATGGTGGACGTAGGCAAAAGAAGAAGACTAGCTACCAAATTTTGTTGAGGAGAAAATGCAAGTGAGAACACACGAGAAGGACACCAACACCAAAATATAAAGGCTAATTATATATAATATGTATCCCATAATTTATTTATAGCCAACTAGTTATCTTTATACTTGCATTACATGTGATTCGTGCTAACCTTTTATGCAAATTGGTCAATATATAATCATGAACTATACAATATAAAACCAATATGTAATCTTACACCATGGCCAAACTTGGTGGTAACTAAGTTTATGTTATTTCTTTTTTAATCCCCGAGTTAGAGAAGCGAGAAAAAAATAGTTGGAAAATAATAAAAAAAATATATTATTATTTGTCGTGATAATAACAACAAAAATAATCAAATTTAATGTCAATAAGTTACATTTGATGATGATAATGAGTTTTTTCTATAAACATACCTGAAAAAGAAAATTGAGTTCCATTTTGATTTTCCAAGTTCAATTGATTCTAGTTTTCTTTGGTGATTTTGAGGTATTTTGAGGTTAATATGTTGTTTAGAGAAACTTTTATGATGTTTATTAGGTTTTTTTTATATGAAAATTAGTTGAAAACAGACCCTCAACCTAAAAGAACTTTACCTCGTGATTTTCCAACAACCACCATGGTGTTCAAATCTTGAATTATAGTATATGATGCGTTATCTATTCCAACAAGTAATATGTATTTTTTTATTTAAATACGTTTAATTTTTTTTTATATGTTAAAAAATAATATAAATCATATTGTGGGACCTTATCTAATAGCTTAAATTATTGGATTGAAATAGTTCTTTGACATGGTATCAGAGTTTTAATGGCCAAGCAATTACGAGTTTGAATATTACTACCCCTATTTATTTGATAAAAATTAAATACAAAGTAATGTGAGTTTTGGGTTTTCACTTGAAGGGTATGTTGGAGAATAATATAAATCATATTTTAAAACCTGAACCTAACAGCTTAAATTATTGAGTTGAATTTGTTCTTTGGCATGATGTTTGTGCGTGTCTATATATATATATATATATATATATATATATATATATATATATATATTCCACGGCCAGTTTGCATATCTTGATCTGCGTAAACTTTATGCTTTGTGAAGTTGGCAACCGATGGAGGTTCCAGCATGTCTAAACCCTATAAAAACTTCTCTATCTCTAAGAAAGGCATTGAGATATATGATAATATATGATTTAGCCTTTCTCGAACTTTTTTTCTCTCATACGCGTGACTGATCATTGATACTCATTATAGATTTCCTCAAGCTTCTCTGCATAATTTAGTTTGCAAATACCACTAAAGATATTCTTCCAAGACACACTCTTCCTAGCAAGCACCGCCGACCACAGAAAGCTAGACGAAAGCCCTAGGATCTTTCCATAAAAGAAGAGGAATTAATTATATATTTATGAAAGATCATATAATAAAATGAAAAGCCGTTATTAATTAAGGTGCACAAATTAAAATACTAGAAATCTTATTCCATCTCATCCTAAAAGTTAAAGAGTTGATCATCGAATACCACCAAGCTGGCTGTGGAGCATGGCAAGGCTGGTGGGTAGGCTAACGCTCTGTTTATTTTTGCTATGAGGTGTAATATATATAATTTGTGTTTTTTTTAATCACAGATTTAAAAATAAATTTAAGAGTTCTTGGTTAAATAATACATGCTATAATTTTACATAGATTTCACCGAAATTTCTTTTTTAAAAAAAGTAATTATAAAAAATCTATAATTTATTTTTTTCACAATTACAAAAACTATTACAATGCCACACACATTAAAAATAAAAAAAACTGATCGTATCTCTATTTGATGGATACTTTGCATGGGGTATGACTATCTGTGTCTCCCATCATATCTCTTTGTTCTCTTGCATTTGGAGGCTTGTTTTTTTTTTTTTTTCTTTTCTTTTCTTGGAGCTTGGGGACTAACTAGAGCAGAAGTGGAATGATGATGATACTACTCATTCCGAAGAAAAAAAATTAATATTATTATGCAAAAAAAAAAACAAAAAAAACTTAGCAAGAAACGCCAAAGTAAACTCATCCCTCTAAATCTTTTCATGAAAAGAAGAGACTCTTATGGAATTCAAGGCATCATGCACATGCTTCCCTCTGCTTTCCCATGAAATTTTAACCTAGTAGCAAGTGGGATAGTGGAGCATACACTGAGTTTCCAACTCAAAACTATCATCCACCTAGCTAGCCACGAAGCTTAATTGTACTTGATAGGCCTACAAAACAAAATATAATGCACAAACCCTAACCCTAACCCTAACCTTCAAAGCTACCTTGCAAGCCCTTGTTAATTAATCTCCACCAAAAATTCAAAGTACTCTATATATATTAGTAAAAGCTCAAAACCCACTTTAATTACTTGTTAATCATGAACAGGACGCGTGTCAAAAAGGGTCTTAATATTATATGAACTACCGAAAGGAACATGGTTTCTTAGCCCTCCACGTAGAGCAGAAATCAAAGCCTGCTAAATTAACAAAGGCATAATTACATATATCCATGATTGATAGTCGATGTTCAGAGATCTTCTCCATTGATTTAAGAATATTTATTTTCTTAAACTCATCGCATGTAGTAACACTAAACAAGTTGTATATGTATATATCCCCTTTCGTTGAATTATCTGTTGATTTCTTATTAAAATTGTTTGAAAAAAATAGTTTCTGTTAAGATATATTTTATTATAAATCAAAGATAAAAGAAATAAAAAAAAAGTTATTTAAATTGAAAAAATAAAGATAAAAATAGAAGAGGTTAATGAAGTGTGTATCTGATAATGCAGTTGGAAGTATTTCATCCAAAAAAACACTAAATTTATTTATTTTAAATGCCTTTCAATGCTTGAACATCTTCATATTAAAACCATCTAAAATTATTTAAAAAAACACTATAATTTGATATTTCTTTTCTAATAAAAAACATTCCAACCACAATTCAAAAAGTTACCTTAATTGACAACTCTACTATGCATTTCAATTATCCAATGAAAAACCCTAGCACGTGGAAGTTGGCACGTGTGAAAATATTAGGGTTTTAGCTACAAGGGCAAAGAGTAGAAGTAGCAAATTAGAGAGTGGAAAGAACAGATTTTTGGAACGTAGAAATCTGTTCAAAGCAGTGTGTGGAAGTCAGCAAGAAAATAATAAATTCAATAGAAGTGGGGTCAACACGTGGCAGTTGGTCCTAGTGGAGTGTGAAATTCTGGTTGGCAGAATGGGCTTGTGGGCCAGAACAGCCTTACAGGTTGCTATCCTAATGGCTGGAGCCTTCTAGGAGACTAGGACCCTATTTTTGCAAGTTGGCCGATCCTCTCCACGTGGGCGTCTCGTGCATATCCTAGTCAGCTACTCCTGGCGGATGTTCATTTCTAGAGATTTTTTATTATTATTATTTTTTAATTGCTATGAGCACTCCCATCCTCCTTTAGTGGGTCCAATAGAATCAAGATGAGAACGAGGAGTCACTTTCATTGCTTCCTAATTCTCCTTCTTATTCTTCTTTCTTGACCATGTATAAAACTACACAAGGAAAAAAAAAAAAAAAAAAACTTGTAAGATTGGATGAATATATTGATCACTCCAATCAATTAAAATAATATTAAAAATTTTAAACACTATTCAACTCGTGAATTGATTTAGGATTTGAATTATAGATTAGATGAATTAATTCGGATTAATTAAAGTGATTTTATTTTAATTTTTATAATAAAAAAATAAATCAAGTTTTGATTAAATTAACCGAATTACAAGTCAGTTAATTACCATTTAATTTTTTATAAATTAAATTTAAATTAGATATTGAATTCAACTATGAAGCTGAAATAAGTTTAATAACACAATTTTAAACACAAAATATTAATTCAAATAATAATATCGTGTCAAAGATTCTCAATCATTTTGCTATAATGAACTCACAAGTTCCATCAAGTTCACTCCAATTATATGATAGAGGGAGAGACCCACCGGTGGAGCATCATATATAATTCACATATATGGAATCTCAAACATGCAGCAAAATCTTCAAGCATGTGTTAAGTTTTTGGCGTCAAAACCATCAAAATTCCATACCTTGGGTCGGTAATGGAAGAGCATGCCAAGCATTACTCGGTATTGTATAAATAGAACAACTACTAATTATAAAAACCCTTCCCATCTTGTGATTGTAAAAAACTTTCCCCGAGGCATATCAAAATATTTCTATTTCTTGTACTTTAATTTAGCAAGGAAATATTATATATATATATATAAAGCACACACATAGACCTCTCAAGATATATAATATCATTATGTTAGGTTTTAAGGGAAATAAAATAACGAAAAGGCAGCCTTTAGGCTTATGATTTGAGAATGACCGTCAAGAAGCATAACTCTCCCACTCCTCACATGATCATATGAACCCCTCCAAAGCTAGCTCGCTCCCCTATTTAAAGCACCCCCACCCCTTCTCTCCCTCCATACCAAAACACAATTCACTTCAAAACAACAACGACGACAACTCTCTCTTCTACCTTCAACTCTCTTTGATCCTACAAAATCTACTTTGGCTACTAAGACCTTGAGCTAGCTATAAGCTTGAAAGCAAATCTCACAAAAACACTCGCACTTTATAAATATATAGTGACATATACTATTACATCATGGAGAATATGTTTCGCTTAGCTGATCATGAAGATTTCTTCTCTAGAAGGTGCATTTGGGTTAGTGGTCCGGTCATAGTTGGTGCCGGACCATCAGGGTTAGCCACGGCTGCTTGCCTTAGAGATCAAGGCGTGCCCTTTGCTGTTCTTGAAAAAGAAGAATGCATAGCATCCTTGTGGCAAAAACGCACCTACGACAGGCTTAAACTTCACCTCCCTAAGCAATTCTGCCAGCTCCCTAAACTCCCATTTCCCGAGGATTTCCCTGAGTACCCTACAAAGAAACAGTTCGTTGAGTACCTTGAATCATACGCAAAGCACTTTGAGATCAACCCAAAATTCAATGAGTATGTTCAGTCAGCAAGGTACGATGAGACCAGTGGCTTGTGGAGGGTCAAGACAGTTTCCACAAGCGGTTCAAACCGTGCTGAAGTTGAGTACATTTGCCGCTGGCTTGTTGTGGCTACTGGAGAGAATGCAGAGTGTGTAATGCCTGAGATTGAAGGATTGGCTGAGTTCGGCGGCAAGGTCATGCATGCTTGCCACTATAAATCCGGCGACAAATTCTGCGGGAAGAAAGTACTTGTTGTCGGCTGTGGCAATTCCGGCATGGAAGTTTCTCTCGATCTTTGCAACTACAACGCGTCTCCATCAATGGTGGTTCGAAGCTCGGTGAGTTTCAATCAAACATTGCACTTGATTTCAACAAAATTCTGGTGACTTTTTAGCTGTCGATCCTAAAGAGATTTTTATGCTTCTTTTGGTTTGCTACAGGTTCATGTTTTGCCAAGAGAAATCATGGGCAAATCAACCTTTGAATTGGCTGTTTTGTTGATGAGTTGGCTACCCCTTTGGCTAGTTGACAAGCTCATGCTGATTATGGCATGGTTGGTGCTAGGAAACACTGAGAAGTATGGTCTAAAGAGGCCATCTATGGGTCCATTGACACTCAAGAACACCATGGGCAAGACCCCCGTACTGGACATTGGTGCATTGGAGAAAATCAGATCTGGAGACATTAACGTGGTTCCTGGAATCAAGAGGTTTTCACGTGGTCAAGTTGAGCTTGTCAATGGTGAAATTCTTGATATAGACTCGGTTATTTTGGCTACTGGATACCGCAGCAATGTCCCTTATTGGCTTCAGGTGAGAATATGTTCCAATTCCTCTGTTTATATATCTTTCTTTTTTGAAAAAATATTCTGAAAAGTCAATTTCTTTCCTTTGAAAAAACTTCTTATCCATTATCAGAAAATTGTCAGACAAGGTGTTTTGTCCTATCTCTTTACAAGAAGGAAGACTGTTTCAGAAGCTTCTGCTGTGTTTTTTTTTAGATTATTATTTGGTATTTGGACAAATGGGCTAATCTTGGTTTGTTACATGATGGATTCAGGAAGGTGAATTCTTCTCCAAAAATGGGTTCCCAAAGGCACCATTCCCAAATAGCTGGAAAGGAAATGCCGGTCTCTATGCTGTTGGGTTCACGAGGAAAGGGCTCTCTGGTGCATCCTCTGATGCCATTAAAATTGCACAAGATATTGGCAAGGTTTGGAAAGAGGAAACTAAGCAAACCAAGAGGGCAACAGCTTGCCATAGACGTTGCATCTCACAGTTTTAAAGTCATTTTTATCTGTAAAAAAAGAAAACTACCCTTTGTATGATATAAAAGAAAAAAAAAAAGAAAAAAAAATAGGAAAAAGACTGATAGCACACAGATAGAGCCCTCTCCGAAGGCCCAAAGTTTTGAGGTGTTTTGGGCATTTTGTATAACTTAGGACGTAGTGGCTTGTTTTTTCTCCTTTATTTTTCCAGTTTCATACAGTTTTCTTGTATTCTAGTCCCAGTGATTTATTTTTAATGAGAGATTTTCCACTCTTTCGAATCATTGCCTTTTCCCTACATTGATTTTAAGCTATTCCTTGATGTTGTCTGCGCGCTTGACCGCGTTAACAAACAAAACCTAGGCTAATATATTTTTTAAAACATAGAACAAGAATTTCATAAAAAAACAATTGGCCAAGCCAAGCCAAAAAGAAAAAGAATAAGAGAGAGTTCCCTTTGTTACCTCGTTGTCACCATGATCTTCATACATTGAACATTAATAATGGATGATGAATTAATTTAGTACTTAAAATATTTAAATTTGTTGCCAGAATCTTGAAATAAAATGTTGCTTACACTTAATTATAGAGAGAATTATTGGCCACATTCATCCAATCATTTGACAATAAAAAAAAAAAAATCAACATTAATTAGGTAAGTATCAATTCCATTCTTGACATCAAGATTGAAAAAAAAAATCTTTCTACTTTATTGTTTGTTTTTGCTTTTATGAATGTATTTTTAAAAAATTCTAATTAAAAATATTTATTTTAATCTATTTTTAAATAAAAAATATCGTGTATCGCCATTCAAAAACTTCGTTGAGGAATTGAATTTGATGATCCTCATATGACAACTGTTTGCTTGCTTTGACATTTTGCTTTTGGGAAGGAAAATGATTGAATAACATTCTTCCACCCATACCCATCAGAGTATTTTCAAGAAAAGGTCCACTGATTCAGCAGAGTTCAGATTGTCAACTTGCCCATCAACACCGGTGATCATCAGATGGGGTAGGGTCCATGGAAGCCTATGGGACTCAGCAGTACCTAGCTCGATCACCACACCCACCACCACAGCTTGTTTTTCTTGGGTTCATGATAGCTAGCTAATTCCAAGAATGGCCACACATCACTGTTCCTTTGAATACTCTCATCTTTTGTTTGACCAATCACTGCACCATAATATTAATAATATTTGGGTTCAAAGCTTCTCTGATGCCTTCCTTGCACATGGATACAGGAAAAGAGCCACAAAACTCCACCAGGAAAATTACAGTTAATTCTTTTCTGTAAAGCACAATCCAAAGCTCCAGCGTGGTTGAGAAAAGCTCACAAAACCTCAAAAGGATGTTATTACGTGAACAAAATGAGCTGTTCAAACGCGTTTAATTAGGTTAAACTTTTCTTTTCTTCGTGACCAAATTAAGGCTGCAGGAGTGCCTTTGCTGCGCAGGCCAAACTGAAACAAATAGCATGTTCCGATATGGAAACAATTGTTGTCAAAAATGGTGGTCTCCCTTCTATAACAAAACAATTTAGATTTCTTGGACTAGTGTTCATCCCTAACGGGGCTTCGAATTTGAAATTTAGATTTCTTGGACTAGTGTTCATCCCTAATGGGGTTTCGAATTTGAACAGATAATTCGAAGTTAGTTTTTTGAATGTTGTTCATCCATAGTATATGAAAACAAATATATATGTTTTCTTATGCTTTCTATTAAAAAATATATATATAAATTCTTTTCCAAACTTTGCTAAAAATATATTCATTTAATATTGTTGTATCCCTTTTTGAATTAAACACGTTCTACTCTAACTAAACTAATCATTAACATGTTAAATTGGCGTGATAATCAACCACAGCACACCACGACGACACCTTTGTGTTCTGACGTCTCCACTTCAACTAATTTTCTGCAGAACAAACTCGACCTTGTTTTTTCATGGTTCGTGACAGGTCTGGGGCTAAACTTCAGCGTACGAAAGCAGTTCCAAGGCTTTCAAGATAAATTGATGACGTAAGTTATGCACAGAGTCCAGAGAGATTCAATTAATCATGGTCGACATGCTAAGTTGTTCATTGCAGAATAGCAGTTCTAGGAGAGGGGTAAAGAGAAAAGAACACCCACAAAGGCCACAAAAAGGTCGAGGCACAAAGAGTTCGAAAACAGCTCACATGATTCGATCAACAATGGCCCATATCTATCGATCTCCACCCACAACCTCGAGTCAGTTTCCTCAAAACCTGACTGCAATTTGCCGACTCCTCCAACAGCTATAGTTTGTGTCCATTTCTCCTTGGAATCATATATATATACATGATTTGTGTGTGTACTTCGATTTGAATATCTGAACTCCGAGCACTGCTGAAAGCTCAAGTTTAACACATGGGATGGCCAATTGGCCACCATCTCTAGTCGGAACTGCCCATGGACATTATCCTTGAGGGCTGTCCACTTGTACTGGTCGGCATTATATAAATTATTTTTTGAAGTTTCATTTAAGAATTTAAGTTTTTTAATTGAGATGGTTCTTTGATATGATATCAGAACCTTGATGACCAAGCGATCACGAGTTTGAATCTAATCATCCCTATTTATTTGATAAAAATTAAGCACAAGATAATATGGGTATGTGTAAGTTTCAAGCCCAAAAAACTTTTACTTAAAAAAAGTATGTTGAAGAATAATATAAATTATTTTTTAAAATTTTATTTAAAAATTTAAGTTTTTCTATCGAGAGACCGTTCTTTAAAAATATAAACTCCAAGCACTGCTGAAAGCTTAAGTTTAAAAAATGGGATGGCCAATTGGCCACCATCTCTAGTCGGAACTGCCCATGGACATTATCCTTGAGGGCTGTCCACTTGTACTAGTCCGCATTATTGTTAGATTAGACATGAACATGTGACAAAACATGAACTACCTGAGCTGGGATTGAAAGGGAAATTCAAGAGCGGGTGGAGATGAAAAGGGTTTGAGAGAACTCTAAACACCACTGTAAGTCTCATAAAAAGAGAGAAATTCTAAGATATGTACGCTCATGATTGTTCAAAATAGCCCACAAGTAGGGTTTAAATTTGCTAGGGTTGGCGATTTTACCAAGAGAAGGAAAATCTTGATTATTCAAGAAATTAAAAATAATGTTTAAAACAAGTCATCTCGCAAAATTTAAATAGAAAAAAAATCAACAAAAAATAAAATCCCAAAAAGCTATAAAAACAGCTAAACGCTGGAATTTAGGATATGCCGGTATGGAAACATGTCATGTACGCTACTAGCTTTCTGCACCGGGGTGGCCTGTCTAATTTTGATATCCAAATTAATAATAATAATAAAAAAAGCCAAAATATTGAAGGGTGAGCAGAAACATCCAAAACTCCTGTTTTATGACATCTTTGCATTGAATTGTCCCATCAAGATAGTTCAACACTGTCAACACCGTATCTAACAGCTCGACTCTTACAAGATCTCCTGAGCAATCATGTAACAAAACAATCTTTGGTTTGTAGATTTTCCAACTAACTCATCATGCATATTGTTTTTTTATAGTTCTCTATAATAGATACGCTGAAGGTTTCTGGTAGCTCCATTTTTATAACTTTAGAAATGTTTAGATTTAGTTTGTTTTTGTATTTTAAAATATTTTAAAATGTTTTGTTTTAAATTAAATTTTTTTTATTTTCATGTGTTGATGTTAAAAATAATTTTTAAAAAATAAAAAAAATTTATTTTGATATATTTCCGAGTGAAAAACACTCTGAAAAATAATCGCTACCACACTCTTAAATACCCTCATAATACTTAACATTGCTTCACAATTTTAAAGGTTATTAGCTATTTAACCCACATTTTCACGGGCTGTAATTATATGTATATATATAAAACCATGGATATGGAGGATATTTTCTAAAAATATTTGAAGTACAAATAAAAACAACTTATGTAAACAAATAAAAACAACTTATGTAAACGTATAATCAAATTAATTGATAATTATTTATATATATAAATAAATAAAATCATTAATAATAACTAAAAGACAATCTGAAAAAATTGAAAGATGAATGTAGGCCAAGATATTTGATTATACAAAATGAGTTATTTACTCATTTATATCTACTGAATTTGCTTATTAAAATCATTAAAAAATAATAAAAACAAAAACAAATATGAAACTTAAAACATTATGCAATGACAAACATATAAGAAATAGTATTTAAGAACAAATATTTTTTATAAAATAAAGCTCACTTGTATAAAACAAAAGGAATTATTTAAAAATTAAATACAAAAAAAATTATTTTTTCAAACACTTTTATTCAAAAAAAATTTATAAAGCTCGCAACTTACATTATGATATTAGGATAAACCGATAGAGAAGAAATTGAAAATAACCAAAAAAAAATATTGCTGAATGTTAAAATAGTTAAAGTAATTGATAAAAAAAAGTATCTCATACCTCATGAACCTGTTAAATTTGTTATTCATATCAATAGATCAAAAACATCACAAAAAAAAAAGCTCGGAAGCCCATTCCCCGTCAAATCAAAAGTTAAAGAATGAAACACTAAGAAAAACCATATAAAAATTATGATTAAAAAAATAAAAAATAAATAAGAAGATATAAAAAAGATTTTATAGAATAAATTTATTAAATTCGTTACCCATATCAATAAATCAAAGGCATCATAATAAAAAGGCTAAGAAACCTATTACCCATTAAATCAAAAGTTGATGGGGAAAATATGAGAAAATAAAAAAAAATCATGCAAAAATTGTGATTAAAAGATAAAAAAATAAAAATAAAATATAAATTAAAAGATATAAAAAAGATTTTAATTGGAGGGTTGTTCAAAACCCATTACTTGTACATGGCCGCCATGCTCACAGCTTATAA
This sequence comes from Populus tomentosa, assembly GCA_018804465.1. Taxonomy (NCBI): domain Eukaryota; kingdom Viridiplantae; phylum Streptophyta; class Magnoliopsida; order Malpighiales; family Salicaceae; genus Populus; species Populus tomentosa. The sequence continues at coordinate 21,088,180 of CM031971.1, read as the reverse complement.
ATGTAGAGGCAAGCGAGCTTTTTTTATAGGGCCTTCACTTATGAGATTGAGCACGCTTTTAGAGCACGTGGACGGAGGAGGCCATGAGACTCGGTCAGGTTAGCAGTGCACACTTTTAGAGCACGAGGACAGAGTATCCTACACCCAAATCAAGCTAGCAACGGCTAGTTTTGGAGAAACCACTTAAATCATTTTCCATGTCTCTGATAATGCTGCAAGTTGAGGGAAAGAGAAGAGTTGAGAAAAATCCATAACCAATCCTGAAATTTATAGAACAGTTTTGTAGGATGGAAGATATTCAGACACCATGGCTAGGATGTCACAAGGAATACATTGTGGAAGGTGAATAAAGAAGAGGAATAGTCTTATTTAATATTATAATATCGATTGTTTTTTAAAATATTTTTTATTTTTTAAAAAATAATTATTTTTAATATTAATATATTAAAACGTTTTAAAAATAATTTTAAGTAAAAAATTAATTTTCTTAAAAATATTTTTAAAATATAAAAATAAACAAAATCAATATTTTATCATCACAACTCAACATCTAGTCTTGCTGAACCCGACATGCTGTCAACTAACCCAACTTTTGATCTGAGTGGAGAGAGAAGAAGAAAAGAAGAAAAAGTGGATTGGACAACCCATTGGACTAGCCTTAACCCAACAAAAGCTCTAAACCTAGTCCAACAAAACCTCCGATTTTAGGACCCATACCAGGTTGTTGAGACCCCCGCAATCTTTCTGTCAAAGAGTCAAAACCACTCGGCAAAACCAAGTAAACCTGAGCCCAATTTTGGTTGGATTGGGTCTAAGAAAATGGAACTGGACCCAGTTCTTCCAAGCCTGCACGATATGGGTTGAGAAGTCACAAAATAAGCCCACAAACAGCTGAGTACGTTGCTTTACTTTGTTTCAGTTCAACTCTTAGCCACAGTGAACTTTCATGGTAACATAGTTCTTATTTTTTCTTTTTTTGGTATAAAAGAGTGATTCAAGCCATAGATCTCATAACGGACCCGGGGTCTCCCAAGAAAAGTACCTGGGTTAATAGATTGTTGGGCTAAATTATGAGTCAGGTAATTATTTTTATCAAAATAATATTATTTTATTTAAAAAAAAAACAATTTTTATTATTGACTTCACCGCATTAACCAAGTCAAAAATCAATTTTATTGATCAACCAGGTTTGACTGAGTCTATTTTTTTCGGTTCAAATTAAAATATAATCTAGATTTAGGTATAAATCATGAATTTTTTAAATTAATTTATTAGATGGAACTGAATTTAATAACTATAAATCAAACATAAAATAATCTATCAATAAGCTTGTTACTATGATTCAAGTGTTAGGTTAAAGAAAATGGTCAAGATTATGATATCAAATACAAAACAACTCTTAAACTAATTATTCTAGATTATAAATGCTAATCTTTCCAAAGGATGAGTATTAGATTATTGTATTATAGTTCCTTTTATTTATTTATTTCTACGTATAATTCTAATTATTTAACTAATTTTATCCTTATTAATAAGAAATGATCATTTTCAAAATGTTTTCTGCAAGCTCCCTTTTTTTTTCTTTTTTGTATTTTACTTATTTCTTCTTCATATCCATTATGCAAGAACTTGTACCACCTTTTCTTTGGTTTGCCCAGTTTGTTTATGTTCAAGAGAATCCCTTGAACGATATTTCAAACCCTAGCACGACATAATTCTACTATGATGGTTTGATTTTAGGTTTCAAGTCTACTTGAATTTTCTCTATACCGTGTAGTAATTCTTTGATGAGAACCAGGCTAGAAGAAGCAGAGGCAGCAGCAGAAATTTCCAGCAGATGTGTAAGCTTGTTTATTTTTGTATTTTAAAAATATTTTTTTAAAAATTAAATTAAATTTTATTTTTTTTATTTACTTTAACTTAATATTTTTGTCACAAATGGACATCGCGGCGACCAATTAAAAAAATTATTACTCAATTGAAAAAGGAACAGATATCTGGCATCTTGTTCTTTTAGAGAAAAATATCTTGTTTAAGGAGTCGCTACCTAGTATTATGGTCACTAGAAACCCTAACTGGTCAACAGAGATTCTATGGTACGAGACTGGTTACGTAAAAGGAAAGATACTTTCACCCCTTAAACGTTATGTCTAAGACAGGCTGCATTGCTGATCTTTGTCATTAATTGCTAACATTTTTGTTGGTTTATACTATGATGGTTTGCGTGTAATATTCCTGACTCTGACGCCAGTGAATATTCGACTATCAATATTTCCAACTCTGGTGTTGGTAAATATTACGTAGGTATCAAAATGAATAAATTTAAATCATTATTTTTTTTAATTCCTGACTACAGCTTCAGTGAATAAACAAATAAAAAATCAATTTATTTTTACGCATTCACATTATTTTTTTTATTTTTATGTAGCTAAATAAAAGCAAAAATACAATAAAATAAATTTATATTAGTATTTTTATTCATGACTCTGACGTCAGTGAATAAACTAATAAATTTATTTTATTTTATCTTATGTTATTTTTTTTTGCATGCACATTTTTTATTTTTATATGACTAAATAAAATACAATAAAATAAATTCGAATCGGTATTTTATTCTGACTCTAGCATCAATGAATAAAAAATAATAAATTCATATTTATATATTTTTTACATACACAAATTTTTTTTTTATATTGTTTTTACATTTTTGGGCTGGATCTAGCCCAGCCATACATAAAAGGTTCACACATGCATGCAACAGTAACCAGTTAATTATTTTAGCAAGGAAGGAAGGAACCTTACCTAGGTGTGCGACTGCTGGAGGCGAAGTCGAGTGAGACTACGCTGAAAAAAAACAGGTTGAGGGGGGTGGCGGCTAGTATAGGGTTCTCCCCCCCCACCTTCTTTTTTATGTTTCTCTCTTTTAGGGTTTCTGGTAATGGCCTCCTCTGGGGTCTCTTCTTTTAGGGTTTTTCCTCCTCTCTTTTTTTTGTTGCATAAACTAGGATCAGTATTTATAATGCAAGAGTCTCATTGCTTGCGAGAAGTAAAGTCTCAATCAAACTCTTTTTTTTTTTGAAGTTCGAATTAGAATTGAATTCGAAAGCAGACAGCTATCATTATCTTGAAGGTTAGGATTATCTTGAAGATAAGGATTATTTCGAAGGTAAAGATTATCTCGAAAGTAAGGATTATTTCAAAGATAATGATAGAATGACAAAAGCACATTATAGTCATTAATTTTCACGCAAGTTGACAAATCACATTTTCCATCAAAATAAATCTATGATATTTTAATTTTACATTTTAAACCCTATAAAAATTAAATTAAAAGCCAATGCGCTAAAATTAGGTTACAACAATTTTTTTTGTGTTTTCAGATTATTTTGATGCGCTGATATCAAAAATAATTTTTTTAAATTTTTTTTAATATATTTCTAAATAAAAAAGGCATTTTAAAAAATAAACACAACTACACTTCCAACAACACCCTAAATCAACAACTGGGAGGAGTTTTCTAGCAAAAATTGAGCTGGATGATAGAGGAATGGTCCTATAAGGAAGAGGAGAAGAGAAGTGTAGGAATATAGGCATTCTATATATGGCAGAATCCCTCCTAAAGTTAGCAACTCAGCCAACCAGACTTGAGTTCCTGAGTTCTAATTTGATGCAACTAGCTTAGAATTGGATTAGGATTATATATCTTTATTTATTTTTTAGTAATTAGAATCCTTGATATACTAAAATATAAGTTGATATAAATAAGCTAAGGTATACTGAACTTTAAAAAAAATAAAAAAATAAAAAATCTCATAACTTTTGAACTTATCTTCATTTCTTTTAGTTTTCATCTTGGATTTCATTTAATAATTTAAGTTCTTAGATTAAGATAGTTTTTTAATATAATATCAAAGTTTTAGTAACCAAGTAGCAAGAGCTTCGAATCCCACCATTCCTAATCTATATAATTAAATTAATAAAATTAAAAATCATATAATATATCAAATTGAATATGTTCAAGTTTTAAATAAAAAATATTTTTGTTTGATTTCACTAAATAGTCTTAAACTATAAAAAAAAATCCCATTTTTTTTTTATTTCTTCTTTGGATTGACTATTCCTATATTTTATTTATTTTAATTTTAATATATGAACTATGGTTTGCAAGCCTTTTTATTCGGTTTTAATCAATACTAGCAACAATACCATTATGATAAAAGATTTGATCGATGTGACTTCATTTATAGCAATTTTAAACTCAATCATAAATAAAATTAACCTTTTTAAGACTTGGAAATTCAAATTATAAAACTAAAAACTCAAATTTTTAGTTTGATTTGAGTTTAAAAATGATTTTCATTGCCAGAAAATTAAAAAAACTCCGGCGGAATATTTCGTAGACTATTTACATCATCGATGGATTTATTAATGAAAACACATCATCAAAAATGTTTTGTTGAGGATTTTCTATTCGTCAACATTTCCTTCGGCATTCCAAAAATAAAGAGTGTGATAATGTTAAGCCATTTATTCCATTATTTTATCCTAATTTCGTATATTTTTTTCTTCTCATATGGCTTCCATTTCTTCTTCTAATTTAGCTACTCTTTCCTCGACCTATTCTAGGACCCTCGCTTCAAATTCTAGTGTTGACTAGCTTGGGCTGGATTGTTGTGTGTCTAGAATCGAAGCAGTATGGTCAGGCCATATTTCTCTGGTTGATGTCTTAGGCATCCCATAAACCCGATTCCTATCGGGTTTATTAATTGCTCCAACCTCTAACTATAACTGAGGATTGTGAAGAGGATGCGTGAAAGTGTCTTCTCTATATTTTTCATACATTACAACGTTATGTACAAACATAATTAAAAGAATTATAAAAATCACAAGAATTTAGAAAGAAAGAAAAAAAACCTTACCTTGTTATCTACAAACTTCCTTATATGAGTTTCCTCATATAACTCCATTAGAGGATGCTCACGCCCAAGTTGTTCTTCCTACAAAAATAAATAAGCTGTGAAAAATTATAACAAATAAACAATCAATTAAAAATTAAAGAAAAAATAATTTAAAAATTTTACTAGGCATCTTGCATGGTTGATAAATGGGAGTGGTTAACCGGTGTGCTTGCTCACCGAACTGTGTATATTTTTGCTTTGGTTTTGCGACCCAGATCGCAATTGACTTTTAAACTCATCTGATGCCACAAGTTCTTGAAACTTCTCCAAATTATCCTTTTGTGATATGACTCAATTTATACTTTTTTCATATCTTGATATAATTAGAGTCGGCTTGATGTTTTACATATTTATTGGGATCATACCATAAATCACAGAACCTAGTACAAAAATACTTGTTAAGTATACATGAGATTTATAAATTCAAGATTACAATTTTAATTATAAAATTTGTTAATTAATTAATATTTACATAATTGTGTTATGATTTTCCCACACTTTTCTGACCACCCCCTCATTTTCCTTCCCTTTCGCAACAAGATTTTGCATGCATTATCAATTCGTACATTATTATTAGAGCATGTCTCATCGTGTATCATAACACTTATAATTCTTTTCATACATAAGTTCTAAAATATGGATGTGAAATTCAACTTAAATGAGTTCATCTAATTTTAATGAAATTTCGGCAAAATTTCTCATATACAAAGCTCTACCCAGAATTCCATCCCACTAGCTCCCTATAAATAAAACAATACCACACAACATAACCATCCATCACAACATAGGTAGCCTATGCGTACCATCAATCAATTAATTTTTTATCCATTTAGTGATTACACAACATAGTCTTTAAATATTTATAACAAATCCATAACAATATCGTATTTTTTCTAATTAATTTCATAATGACATAATATATTACAAATGCTAGAAAAAAAATATACTAACTCAAAAAATATATATTTTATCTTACCTTAAACATTCTCAACTAAGCATTTATCATAGTCATCTATTTAGGATGATCTTGGAGTTGACTTCACCGAAATAGTAATTCTTTGAACGATGATTACGTCACACTTGTAATAAAGCACACAACTTTAATATTTATAAACCTTAAAAGCAAGTTCACATAAGATCATTCATTTTCATTTAATATTAACAGCATAATTACCAACACTACTATTGATTAAACCAGCAGCAACAATAGCTCTCTTTGAAAATTTTTTCGGCATCTCTAAAATAGAACACAAGTTAATTCCCAAAGTCTCCCTAATTATAGCCAATTAAACACTTCAACAACAATAATTAATTAGGTTTCACAACATATCAATTTCAACATATGAATCAACAAAATTGTAATCAATTAAACACTTCAACAACAACAATTCATTAGGTTTCATAACACAATAATTTCAGCATGTAAATCAACCTAATTGTAGTTAATTTCACATTTACAACCTCGCTAAACTCATCAACAATGAGTTTCACTTTATAATCTAATTTAAGAACAACATATCCAAACATACAACATCCAAATCATCACAATGACATACAAAATCAACTCAAACATACCATTAACACCACTTATGCTCAAAGTTTAAAACTTCCTAAACAAAACTACTTATAGTCGACCACCATGGTTAAAAAAATCCATGGTCGGCCTCAAATTCATTCTCTTGTCTACTAATTATACCATTTCAAAACACAAAATGGATAGGATTGCATCAAAACTTATAAAAGATTACAAAACTTACCTTAAGAGATTAAGAGAGAGAGGGAAAGAGAGGGAGAAAGGATATGCAATGATGAGAGAGAAAGGATGACCGATAATGAGAGAGAATGGTTGGGTAAGGTGAGGAAAGAGGCATGCTAAGAATAGTGGTTTTGAAAGAAAGAAAGGCGGCTATGTTTAGTACAACTAAGATGAAAATGGGAGAAAATGGAAGATCAAGTTATAACCTAAATTCATCGATGAAAATCATATTAGTGTTTCTATCAGCATATTAACATGTCAACAAACATCTATGGAATCGTTGATAAAATCTTAATTATTTTTTAATATTTTTAATCACATCAACAATTTTGTCGCCAATGCTCAAATCTATTGTAATTTGTTAATGAGATTGCATGTCCATCGACATTTTTGTTGTCAATTCTCAAATATACTATAATTTGCTGATGAGATTGCTCGTCCGTTTGAAATTATATCACTTTTTTTATAAATTATTTTGGCTTGTTATAATCTTCTGACCAACATAAATACACAACAACAACAACTCCAGGCATTTTAAAGCCAACAATTGACCACATTAAACCTATAACCATAAGTTTTTATCATCATTCATTAAGGTAAAAACCTTATTATTTTCCATACATTATGGATAAGTTAATTTTTCATATGTGCTTCAAACTGAAACTATCTCATAAGTAGAAAAATTATTTATAGTCCACATTAATGTTGTGTACATCTAAAAATTATGTTTTCTTAATATATTATATGTCAAAGGCCCGATTACTCATAATTGATTTAACTTATCAATCAACAATTGAAGACAAACATCCACATTTCTACCTGGATTATAAAGACCAAATATGACCATGGATAAGAACATCTGTACACAAGAGCAAGTTGTAAATTGTTAGTATGACAAGTTAACAAGAATAAGGTGCAACAAAAGATCCAAATGGATTAAATCCATCTGTACACAAGCCAATACATACATTTCATAGCTTCATTGAAAACTAAAGATGCACACTATTAAACTATTTTCAAGCTTCACCTTTAGAAGGGTAAACCATGACTCCATCTACTATATCATATGAGTGACGCGTGTCATGTGTTCAGTGGGTTTTGGAGACATAAATAACTTCTACAGCCTATGAATGATTGGAAAGTATATTAGCTTTTTATATGCGATAAATGTCCTTTCTCAACCACTATTGGGTTTATATTGAGCATGGTGATAGGTTTTGCACTTTGTAAAATTTATATATTCATTGTAGTTTAACATGCAAAAGTTTGGACATTTATTGATTTTTTGTATCTTAGACCAAGAGTATCCATTATGAATTTTGCAGTATAGAAGTTCTCTTTCAGCCCATGTCATTATGGTAATATGTTTTTAGCTCATTCAATTTTGCTATCATAATCAACCTTACTCAACCTACAATCTGACTTGATAGTAAACAATCATGCAATTACTGATAATTTATTGTAAGTCGTACACCCATCCCATAATGGTTCATCGGAGTCTTTCAAAAGTTTAAAAAACATAAATATATCTACATTTAGTTATCCATCTAAAAGGATATTACATGAACCTTCACTTGAATAACCATGATTCATTCTCATTACATTTATCATCATACTTTTATAAGGATTACTATTATCATTTGCAAACCCATATATATTGTTAGAACTATAATTTTGAGCCAATCATCCTTTATAACATAGTTTCGTGAGGAGCATAGGGTTCTCCATACGCATATCAAAATAAGTACTTCTCAATGAACTCTTTTTTAAGTAGATGCATCATCACAAGATCTTTATAATGAGACTTTTTATTCTTACACTTCATACATGGATATCTAACTTCTACTGCACTAATATTCTTTGGTTTAGAAAATACAAAATTAATAAAAACCCTCAACCCTTTGAAGATAGTCTTGTGTATACAATTTTTTAGGTGAATTTTGTTATATTCAATAACGATCATCCATTGCTTATGAAATCTATATAGAATAATATTAATTTTATTAATTTCATAAAAAATCATTTTATCCTAAATTGCCAATTTCACAATAAAAATTAAGAAAATATGATTGGTAACCATTAAAATAACCTATCATTTCTTTAATTATAACACATATCAATTACAAAATCAAATTTCATTTCATAAAATGATAACAAAATTCAATTTTTTTTCCAAATCCTAGCATACAAATCATATATTAATATGATAAATTTTTCTGGAAAAAAAATTATAAAATACTTAAATATACAAGTAAACTACAAATACTACAAGAAATTTCAATAAATTAACCTGAAACATAAATGAGTTAAAAATATAAACGGGTTTGGTTACTTTATGTATCAAAAATTCACAAAAAAATTAACAATGGATGCTAACACTAGTTATATACATGTAAATCTACGGTGACGAGTTGGAGTGGCTAAATTTGTGAGAAATAAAGAGGGCTGCTATTTATTTTTATTTTTTTTACAGGAGAGAGAAAGAAGAATGGGAAAGGGAACTGTGGATCAATATTATAGTTAGTCTAAAGTCTGAATTGATTTGGTTTTTAAAAAAATTAAAAAAAAAAACAAATTAATTTTGTCAAATTTTATCAAAACTCAAATTAACTTGTAACTTGTAACTTGATTAATCATGCTATAAATTAATAAAAAATTGATTAACTTTTTTTTTATTTTTTAATTAAAATAATATCAACGTAAGTTTTTAATAAAAAATAGAATTAACTCACCCAGCCATTGTGTCGAATTCGACTCCAAGTTAAGGTTTTAAAACTATACTTAAAGACTATTTATGGAGTTAGATTTTGGGAGTACATTTTCCGTCTTAGGTTTAGATCCTAGAAAGCAAACAATAAATACAAACACATGAAGAGAAAGGACATAGTGGAGAAATGCAATCCAAGTAAAGCAAACATCAGCTAACGTATTGATACATAAGAAAAAGCTCACGCTAAGCCATCCATCTTGCAAGAAAAAAACAATGGCAGACACACTCACAAATCTCACACCTGCTCTTCCTCTCAAATCTTCTCGCACTCTCTCTTCCCTTCGTGGCCTCCCCATTTGCTCAACTCCATTAAGCAACAATAGCAGCGGCCTTAAGACAACTAGTACCTGCAGCAGGATCCTTAGCATCAATGGGCCAAAAAGATACAGACCCATGTCGGTTCGAGCTACGGACTCCTCCTCACCTTCTTCTTCCTTTGGGTCCAGGCTCGAAGACGCCGTCAAGAAGACTGTAGCTGAGAACCCTGTTGTAGTTTACTCCAAAACTTGGTGTTCGTGAGTTCTATATCTCTTGCTAAATTTTTATTTTTTTTCCAGATGTTTTTTTTTTTTTTTGAAAGCTTGAGTTTGTAATGGTTTCTTCATTTGGGTATAATTCAAGGTATTCTTTTGAGGTGAAGTCTTTGTTCAAGAGGCTAAATGTGGATCCATTAGTCGTTGAATTGGACGAATTGGGTATGTTAGGTTCATTTCTCTTTTACTTTATATTTTTTTCTTTGATTTCTTGTTTATTACTTGCTGCTGGTTCTTGGATAGGATCACTCATGATTGAGGCTATTTTTAGATTCTTCCAAATAATTTGAGTTGTTACAAATTTTAACAGTACAAAGTAAACATTTTTTTTCCCATTTATGCATTGGATCTTTTTCTGGGAAATTTGATATATGGTTATTAGGTTTTGAACTGGTGAAAATTGTTTTTTTGTGTAATTTTTGAATTTTGTACAGGCGCTCAAGGACCCCAGATACAGAAAGTGTTAGAGAGGCTCACAGGCCAACACACTGTTCCAAATGTGTTTATTGGTTAGTGGTGCTTTACTCCTTATTCTTTAACTGAGTAGTAGGAGGAAGACTATTTCGTTTATTTGTAGCTTTCAGTGATTATGCAGATTTCAGGAAACTAGCATGGTGTTTGTCTTTGTACTTCTTTGTTAGGATTAATGGAGTGAAAGTTTATGTTGAAGGTGTAGCAATTCTTTCTGATTTGGTTAATGAAATTGATGAGAGCAAGATGATTTTGTTTGGTGTGTTTGGAAGTGTGCTGTAATTTATTTCCACTGCAATAAGTTCTTTGTTCATGCTGATGCGTAACTTGTTATAACATATTATAATTGGCTGACATAGAAATGTTTCTTGTGAGATTTGGATCTGTGTTGTTTCAACCAGATTGGTAATAGCAAGGCTTCATTCATGTCTTGCTGCTCTTTTCGATGACAATTCTTTATGTTCTAGCATGTGTAGCTTGTTACTGGACTTCAATGGAGGCTACTGCCTCCAACGTCAAACAAATATCTGAGTGTTTGTGGTGATATCTACTTAATTATGGACTAATTTGAATATTTAAACCTGAAATTTTGGATTTATATGCAAACAGTTCACTGTGCCCTTAGGGTAGTTGAGGTGATGTAGGAAATAAAATGGTAGGAGATTTTGGTTAGCTGGTATAAACCTTAGCACTGGTGCAAAGTGAAACACATTTATAAGTCAATGTGAATTCTGAATCACCTGTCCTGAAAACATGACCGGAAAATGAATCCCATTTTTTCCGGTAGAAAGTGAAAATGAACCAGAATGTTATGTGTTTCCTTTTGTTTATAGTTTTAAGAAATAGTATCTTGTAGCTGCATTATTATGTCAAATTATACATTCTAAGTTAAGGTTCTATTTGCATATAGAGTTAGATGATCTAAGCCTTTCTCCTGGGAAATTTTCCTGTGTTGTCAAAAGAAACATGGGAATTACTCCTTCCTCCTCCTGTTTTTTTCCCTGTCTAACTATGAAAAGTTTATCAATTCTTTTTTTTTTTTTTTGGCCCTATTGTTTCCATACTTTTATTCGATTTTCACTGCTATCAGATGCTCACATTTCTGTTTTTCTACATGACCAGGGGGCAAACATATTGGTGGCTGCACAGGTATATTATTTGCAGTTGTCTTATGAATTATCTTGTTCGATTAATTTACTATGATTGCATGTTATGGATAACAATGATTCATAAGATAGTTCCTGAGTGTCAACAAACTGTCTTTTCTCCACAGATTCTTAAAAATCTCAAAATCAGCTGTGTTTCTCTGAATATCATCTGTCCACAAGCTTCCCAAGATTTTGATTAAATGTATTTGATGTTCCTGTTAATGAATCAGCTGCTTATTTTCTACACCATTCACCTTAATTGTGGATGTGTTATAGATTTGGGTATTTGAATGAACTTTCAGTTCCTTTAAGTAGGCATTGATATTTTCTTTGAGGTTCGCTTGGAGATCACGATGCTATGTGAAAGGCAGACCAAGTTTCGACTCTGATGCCTGCTTTATGTCCTCTTGCAGATACTGTGAAACTATACCGGAAAGGTGAACTTGAACCGCTGCTGTCAGAAGCTAATGCTAAAAAGTCACAGGGCTAGCCTTGCCATTTGTCCATGAAGAACCTTGTCATTTGTCCATGAAGAATTCAATTCCCAAGCACAACCCTCGATTGTTTCGGAAGATACCCCACACCACATTTCTGCTTCTTCATGGCCTTTTTTTTTTTTTTTTACTTCATTGACATAGATTTAATTTCTAGTTATTCATATGGATCTCTTTCGTTGAACTGTATATTGAATTCACAAAAGTGGTTACATAAATGCACTGTGAACCTTGTTTAATAGTCATCCACGTCAAAACTCGTGGCGATGTTTCAATGCTAAGTGGATTCCTCCTGCGTATAGCCCAGCTAGACCACTAGCACCCACCAAGAGGCTATGGATGTAAGTACGGTTTTCCGCTGGCTGTGGATGTGTGATACTGAAATGTGGCATTGGAGTGCATTAGCCTCCATCAACTCAGGACTTTCCATCTCAAGGAGAAGCTCTCTACTTTCGAAGTGGTAGTTGCAATCATGTTTAGGGCTCTTGCTCTTGCTCTTGCAATGGTAACTTTTCATTCTGATCTCACCTCAAACTGGCTGAAACGAAGTGGGCTATACACGAGGCATAAGAGCTTATAATTGAAGTTAAATAAACTCTTTTCTGTAATCATACATAAATTTAATATATGATGTTTCCTGCGATGGATGTTTTCAATCTTCATTACTAGAAGCATTCATCTTGGTGGAAAAATACAAATAATGGTCTATGATTTTGCTAGTGCCATAAACATCTGCCTTAGACTTTTGAAATAGGCCAACATTTCATCATAATCAGGAAGGTTCTCTTTGATGGCGGCAAGTTCCTTGAAATTCTGAGTCCATAGATGTAAACGAGGGAAGCTTCCAGGTTCCAGCAGCTTGACACCAACTGCTTCCTCCATGGGTTGAAGCCAGCCAGCTATCCATCCAAAGGCTATGTCAGTCATTCCAACTTTGTCACTCCCAAAAAATTTCTTGTCACCAAGGCCAAGCTCTTCTATGATTCCTAGCAGTTCTTTGAATTCTTTTGCTGCCTTCTCTTGTTCCTCTCCGACAGTTTGAAAGAAGGCAAAAAACGTTGGGCTCTGTAGCACACAAACATGTACAGAATTACAGACAAGTAAAGAAAAGGAGACTTTAGATCAGTAAAGGAAGTAGATACCTTGTCCTCTCCAAACTTGGTCCAGAATCTAGCCATAGCTCTCTCATAAGGATCTTCTGAGAGCAGGGGATTCTGTGGCCATGTCTCTTCTATGTACTCAAGAATGATAGTGGACTCTGCTATTGGCTTTCCACCATGGATTAACACTGGGATCTTCTTGTGAACTGGGTTATACTGTAGAAGGAACTCACTTTTGTTGGAGAGATTCTCTTCTACATATTCATAGCTTACTCCCTTTAGTTTCAGAGCCCAAAGAACTCTGTAACTGAATGGACTAGGCCAAGCTCCTAGTAGCTTCACTTCTTCCATATTTTGCTAGGATGCTGCCTCCCCCACCTCAGCTTATAGTGGTCAGGTTGGATGATTTTGCTTGGGAATTACGTTTCTTGATTCAAAGATTTATTTAAATTTTCCCCTTGCAGGCTGCTTTGACTAACAACTCCATTTTGCTTGACCAGATTATAAAATTTAACCTAGAAGTGTTCAGAAATGTTTGCTTTTGACTTGATAATCTTAAAATATATATAACTCTTTGACTTTTGGCCCCCCATCATTTCTTTTCTTATAATTCGTTAGTCAGGAGAAGATAGACGGTTTCTTCAGTGACCTCAAGCCACCATGCAAGCCATCCAAAGGCAAAGTCTACAGGTCCAATTTCATTGCCACCACAGATTTAATTACTAGTTTAATATGTAATGTAGTAAATTAGTTAGTTATATATGATATTATTATATTAATATAAATATATATTTTTTATTAATAAAAATTTGATTTTTTTAATATTCATATAATATTAGAGTAATAAATTTAATATTTGATTTATGAATCTAGAGTAATGATAAAGTTTATAGGACAAAAATACTTTGCAAAAAAAATTATAAAATTGTTATAATTACAGGATTTCTATTGTATCATAGCATTATTCCTAAAATGTTCTTAGTCGATACTCTCTTAAATACTAGACATTTATTAGAGTGTAGAGACTGATACATATTATGTTCTTTTCTTTATGAAAATAAGCAATTATTTTTATAAGTTAAGGTATAATGAATATCTAGAACTAATATGTAGATGATTGTCATAAGACATGGACACTAAACCGACTCGTATAGAAATTCTATATGGAAAGATCATTTATATTTATGTAAAGGCTCACATGACAGTTGTGTAAGTGATTTTTATAATTAAGATCACTAAGTTATCTTATATAAAGAATGTTATGCTTTGATCTCATTACATGTTATCTTAGTCAATGTAACAAATAAGTAGACATTTGGTATAACATGAACTATATAAAGGTACTTGAATGATTAAGAGATGACTCATCACCCTGTGTAAATTAGAAAAAATATTTCATCTGTTTTGAAATAGTATTGACTAATAAATCATTAGTCAAGGTGGAATGAGATTTGAAAAGAGTTTCAAATCTTATTCAAATGATCAATAACTATTATATAGAGAACAAACATGATTTAATATGACAAACATACTTTATGTTTTAATGTTAAATCGGGTCATATTAAATCAGAATATTATTAATAAAAGGATATTAATTGTATTGAGAAACCGTTCACTTAAAGATTAAGTCAAATCACCAATGATTTTTCTAATATTCGGGGATCATGACATGTTAGACAATACATCTAAACTTCAAATATAAATTAATAAATGGTTGAATTGATAACAAATTAAATTGTTTAATTTATTTAATTCTATTTAATTATAATTATAATTTATATTTGGACCAACATTTTAAAAATCTAATGGGTCACACATATTAAGAACCATTAGTCAGAAATTAAACTAGGGTGATTTAATTAAATATAACCTGATTAAAATATATTTTAAAAATTAAAAACTAGAATATAATTAATACATGGATTATATTTCTAGACTTAAAAAAATTAAGGACTTGATTGATTTAATTAATTTATAAAATTATCATAAATTAATTTGTGAATATTATTTAAAGGACAAATTGATATTTTGCTAATTTATAGTGGTTTTTGAATTTTCTTATAAATAATAAATTATATCTTTTATTTTTTAAATGTTTAAGTTACATGATAAAAAGTTAGCATTCTAGACATACTAATCCCGTTATAATTTTAGATTTATCTATCAGTATCTTAAGGACTTTCCAATAATTTTATTTTATTATTCTGTTGCCTTCTCTTGCTCTTCTCTAACAGCACCGAAAAATGCCATGAAAGTAGTAAGTTCTGTCCTGCAGGTATTTGTCTCTACGTATGGATGGCCGTGTCCATAGAAATGGTGCTGCTTATCCTCCTTGGAATGCTTTTGTCGCCCAACTGCCACCAGCAAAAAGGAATGCGGTCAGGTCTTCTTGATGGCATGGATGGAAGAGTTCTTCCAATAGTTATATTTTTCTAGAAACTGCGGGTTAGCTGATCATAAATTAATCTGTTTGGTATTATGATTGTTGTTGTGATTTTAATTTTAAAAAAATTATTTTATAAAAAGTACTTTTAGTTAAGATTGGATTGAAAAAATATATGTTTGGCTAAAACTGTGGTTGAAATTGAAATTGAATAAAAAATAGTTTAATGTGTTTAATTAAGAATGCTTTTGAAATTGATATTATAAAATAATTTAAAAATATATATATTAATATTGATAGTTTTTAATTTAAATATTGTAGATTTAACTATTGTTATTACATCATGAAATAAATAATATTTTATATAAAATATTTTTTATTATTTCATTCAACTATCTACAATCTCATCACGTCTAAAATACTTCCGACAGTTTTCTTGGTTTCTTTAACGCACAATAACAGAACTTGTAAAATATAATTAGGAACAAAATTAGAATTGCGATCAAATTCTGCAAATACCATATCATCAAGCGAATAAAATATAATTAAAAAATAAAAAATAATTTTTTTATTTTACAGAGTTGGACCCAGTTCAATATATTTTACACGTTGGACTGGACCCAGTCCAACCAAAATAGTGGAGCATGCCTCTATTATTTCTATTATTTACTAAACAGTGTAGCATGGTTGAACTTCTCATCTGCGCAAGAAAGCAGCAATTCCTTCTCCCTGCATTTCACACGTAATTTACTATGGGATCCATACACATTAAGTAGTTTTTTTTCCTTAACCAAACATTTACAAGCTACGGTTTGCTTTAAAAGCAACCGGAGCCGGGCACAGTACTGTGGAATACATTATCTCCATGCTCACAGCAATACTTACATAACAAATATTTGATTACCCCTGCAAAAAATAATGAACTAGAGCAGGAGAGCAGTTATTGCTGGTGAATGTCGATGCTAATAGTTCATGCATTTTTCTACTGCAAAATCTACTTTTATCACATGTCCTTGCCTAGAAGCAATTTATTGTTGAATCCTTGACATATTGTTCTCCTCGCCTCTTAAATCCAAGCAAAATTTAGGTCTGACCTTTTTTATCTTTTCTTTTACTTAAACCAAATTCCTGCAGTTGACCTCGTTGATCTTTCTTCTGCAAATTGTAGACTTGTCACAACTCACCACCATTACTAATTTGTTCTATGGATTCCGCAAGTTGATTCTTTTTCCACAGGGCTGGACAGTACATCTGTCAGGATTTTCATTTCACACAGTGGCGCATTCATTTACAGATTGACTCGCTGCCCAACAATATGTAAGAAGCTTATGGCTTCGACCAATAAATTGGAAGCGATGGCATCGATGCCTGCATAAGCTTAAGGGTTTTTTGCATTCGGGATTCTGGATTTCATCGCTGCTCATATGTACATTGTACTGGCATAACAGAGGGAAACACAGAATCTAAAAGCACAATGAGTCTACAAGCTTTTCCGATTTCAGCACATATCATATCATTCATCGAGTTTCTTCCAATGATGATTTCTGAATGATTAGGAGAGGCCTTGTTTTCTTCAAGAAACATCACAGATTGTGTTATGAAGCTGCTTACTGACTCAAATTTCCACATTTTATCACCTCTACCATACAATTTAACCAGATTTGTAGAATTATCAACTCTACCCTCTTTCGGAAAAGCAGGATAGAGATTGTGCCTCCATTGTGGTCAGAAAATCAGTACAAATTGCAGCCAGTTGGTGCAACATAAGGGCTAACGTTTTGTGGCTTTCTGAACTTGATTTTAGCAGCAGCAATTGAGATATAACAAGGAAGAAAAGAGAATCACAGAGGTGGAGTATGATACACATTCATGAAACATACAAAGCTTTAAGGTAGAGAGTAGGATAAGTAATAAGAAAACCAAAACTACAATGCACAAACATCACTCTCATTTTACTTCTTCGATTTCATCCAAGGCGTAGTTGTTTGTAGATACATTTGCATAATTAACCTTGTTGAATCGAACCACCACCGGGTAGCGGCTCCTGGGGTCCTGTCCGATCCAAATCCATAGTAAATAACCATGACGAAAAAAAATAGACAAAAAAAAGGTCAGGGAGGAGAGAGATGGTATTACCTGATCAACGGCTACTACGGATCCAACGCCATTGAACCAGTAGGATTCCTTCCTCAGTATCTTCACCTGTAGTGTGACTGGATCAGAATGTTACCACTATTTTTACTTACAACTAAGTGTTTGCTTGTCACAGCTAAGTCCGAATCTAAGCAATGAGAAGGGAATTCAAAACCCCCATTTAACATCTTAGATGATCAAGACCAAAAGCATGGTTGTTTTCAGTGGAGGTAGCCCCTGAGACTGAACTCATTCTAGCAATTCACAATTTGATGTACTTTGTCACTGAGACTTCTTTACGATGCTACTAACACTGTAAATTTGGTATTTTTCAAGCGAATAAGAGAAAAACAGGTGCTTGTAGTTCAACTGACACTAGTGTTTATTGGCTTTCTGAATTCGATTTTAGCAGCAGCAATTGAGATATAACATGGAAGAATAGAGAGAGTCCTGGTTCCCGGATACCTCGACACATATTTTAGCTATCAGAAGTATAGGAACTGGAAACGTTTGATAACTGACCTTGGTTCCTCTCTTGGGTCCAATAGGTGGTGGCTTAGGTTTTGGAGCTTCAGCTACAGCTGGTTCTGTGGTGGCAGCAGGTGGTGATGCACCCTCTTCAGCTGACCTTACGACAAGCCTCGAGTAGTTCTTGTTGTTGTTCTTTGAAGAGAAAAACAACATGGTGGGCTTAGAAGTTGAGTTTGTATTGGTTGCAACAGCTGGTGTCAACGCAAATCCTGAAGCAGCCGATGCCATGTTGCAGCTAGCCATGTTGTCTGTCTCTCTTTTTTCTGATGATAGATGGAGTGTGGCAACCAAATACTCTGGTTGAGCAGAAGACAAGGAAGTGGAGATTGAGAGGCTTGGAATTAATGAAGTGAATTTCTTAGTTTTTTGGGACAGAATTATCTCATCTTGGAAACTAATTTCAATCTTTTCCTCCACTAGGCTGCTGCCACTTATGCACCATATCTCTTTCCTTTGGATAATGTGATCACATGTCTTCCCTTCTGTAATTCAGACGATGGGCTCCCTTGAGTAGCCTATCCACTCGGGCCCCTTTTCTATTCCATCTTTTTAGAACTCGAAAAAGAATTTCTGGGAAAAAAAAATGACATTTGCATAATTAGATTTAGGTCATTCCATACTCGGTTTCATTAGATTCTTATCCGGTTTGATAGGAATGCAGATAAAAACTTATCTGATTTTTATTATGTTTAGTATTATGATAGTTTTTATTGTTGTGATTTTTAAAAAAAAAATTATTTTTTAATTAAAATTTATGTTCAATTAAAATTGTTGTTAAACTAAAAATAATTCAAAGTTTTTTTGTTGAAGTTGCTTTTGAAAGTGATGTTGATAATAAAATAATTAAAAAATATATATATTAATTTTATAATTTTGAGTTATATTATTATGCACTGGATTACTAATGTATCATAAATACAATGATGTGATATTAAGATTTTATTTTTATTATTCTGTTAAATTAGTTGCAATTCATTTAAGAAGATCTCTGGTATTAATGGCTTTGTGTACATGGAACGACATCGGTTGAAAAATCACATGGAACAAAATAATTGTGGTGCATTTGATGCAAGTTATATAATAGTTTGAGTGTTCTGCTATCCTTCTATATGTGTAACAATTGCAAGGTAGAAGGTTATTTTAGTCTTATTATTCATGATATATTTTATTTTTCAATAAGGTGAATTTTATCTTATTATTCATGATATATTTTAATGGTTTTATGCATGACTTTGAATTTTAAACTCTATTTTATGATTTTATAATTCATTGATGAAAATATAATTTACTTTTTTAATTTTTAATTTTATTATTTATAAATAATTTAAAAATATAAAAAAATTAATCAAGTCAATCATTCAACAAATATATGCAAGCTATAAAAAATCTTTTACCTAACTCAAACTAATTGAATTGGAGTTGGAATCAAGTAGGATAAAAATTTTCTCTATTCCGATCTATTTCTATCTCTAAATCTAATATAAAATTAATCAAATTCAATTTATAAAATGCCTTTTTCATTCTAAAAAAGACATCAAATGTCTTCTTAATTGGATTAAAACTAAAGCATTTTAGTATTCTAGATTCAATTTTTATTATTATTAAAAACATAAATTATCCAAAAACATATGATTCGTTTAGTATCATTTAAAGTTTTCGCTATTCATTTTTGTTATCAAATTTTTGAAAACCGAATTAAAAAAAAACTTAATTATTTTAAATTTTTTTCGTAGAAAAAACAGATAGAAAACAATATTTTCATTATTAAAAAATTGTTTTGTTGATTTATTAAAAATATGTTATCTTCAAGAGAACATGTTTTATCCATCCATTGAACGTATCTATTGTGTGAAATAAGACAAGAGATTGTGCGTTGCTGCGGGCAATGACAGAAGGTTCAATGAAGTTATGCTTGAAAATGGAAATCATTATAATTTTCTCGCGGAGAAAATATGATGACATTTATAGGCTATTAATAGAACAGAACAATGACACTAAACAATACATGTCAGATTTATCAAACATTTTATCCTGTATGTTACTAGTTGGGTTTCATCCAAGTATAGCAAAAAAAAAAACGAGATCACAGGTCAACACATTAAATCACCCAGATTTGTTCAGATCAATGTTCAAACAGGTTGCGGTGAAATCTAGATTTTAGTGTGTTTAAAATTATAATAGTAATTATTTTTTAAAATGTTTTTTATTTTAAAACATATAAAAATAATATTTTTTTTATTTTTAAAAAATTATTTTTGACATCAGCTTATCAAAATAATCTGAAAACATCAAAAAATATTAATTTAAAATTAAAAAAAATTAAATTTTTTAAAAAATACTTTCAAAACACAATATCAAACACTTAAAAATCATTAGATCAAATCCACCATTGTTGCCAGCAGCAACATCTATAATATAAGAGAGAAAGGGATGGAGGAACTACAAGTATCAATATGTTTTTTCCAAGTTAATTGAAGGTTATGAATCAGGGTTGTTGATCGTGATAAAAATCAATATTTAATTTATTTAAGTATTAAAAAGGTTCTTGAAATGCAATATCAAACACTTAAAAATTACTATAATTTTTATTTGTTTCTGCATTTCAAAAGTATTTTTGAAAAAAATTTAATATTTTTATTAACTTCAAATTAACATGTTTTTAGTATTTTCAAATCATTTTAATGTGCTGATGTCAAAAATAATTTTTAAAAAATAAAAAAATATTATTGGTATATATTTTAACATGTAAAATTATTTAAAAAGCAACTACAACTATATTGCAAAAAAAAAGCCAGCAGCAACAAGCAACATCTATAATATAAGAGAACGGGATGGAGGAACTACGAGAAAGTCATATTATCAGGCTCATTTCATAGGATGAGTAGCGACGAACACGAGAATATTTGCTTCATTAAGGGCTTGTAGAAGCTATTGTGATAAGCAAGATCGGTCCTGACAAACATCTTCAGAACCCAATTTGTTACAGGGAACACCAAAGCAGTGGAACTAGTTCTGTCAGGTTGAGTTGCTGACGATCAAGGCTGTCTATGCCACATATAAAGTCTCTTAAATCTGGACTTTTCTTCTCCTTTTCCTTGCCTTTCATCCCCTCTCGTTTCTGCCTGGAAGCTGCCTCCTCGAGAATGATTATAAATATATAGAAAAATCAAGCTGTAACTTTAGCTGTAATTTTAGATAAAATTTAAAATCTAATTGTATCGTATTATGCTCAAGACTGGAGAAAATGTGCAGGTGCAAGATTAAATTAAATGATTATTGAACGAATCTGTATGAAAATTAAGTCCAATGACATAATTAAATTTTTAATAGGTCAATTTGATTTAATTATAGGTCAAATTAAAGTTTAATTATGTTAAAGAATTAATTTGGATCTAATTAAAGGATTTAATTAAGTGCAAAGATTTGATTATACTTTAAATATATCTAATTAATTTTATTAGGGGTTTAACTGGTAAAAAAAAAAGTTTGAAAACCCAAGTTAGGATTAATTAAAAAAATTAAAATTTTAAAAAATTAAATTTATTTTTTACAATTGATTAATTAAAATCAAAAATAAATTTAATTGATTGAAATCAAGAGCACCGGAGGTGGCACTGGAAGCCTTTTGTGGGTGGAACAGGTATTCTCCATCCTCTTCCATGAACACTCCTTGGACTTCACTAATTTCTTTTAATAGTTGCTTGAACTGTATGATTGATTCTTCCCCGAGGTCAATAAGAAATAATCAACGGCAAAAGCACATTTTAGGTAAGGAAAAAACTCGAACAAATGAGGCATCATCATCTTCTATCTCATCTTTTGTAGTGCTTGAACTGTATACATATAAACTCTTTATTTCAAATACTATTCATAGCTTCTTTAGCCAATAATGTTATAATGGGCTTTTATATATATATTATAAGTGTTCAGATTTCAACCGTGGATCAATAGTGAATTTATTGTAGATTATAATAATAAAATGATGATTTTGTATTTCAATCTAAATTCATCAAGCCTTGCATTAAAGTTAGAATAGCCTTTTTCAAATTGTCAAAAAATCATTTAAGAATTGTACAAGGGCAATAAAGTCTTTGCACTTTTATTCAACACAACAAATATACATGATGACTCTTAAAAACAAAATTTTCTAAATTTGGATCTAGGAGCGTTTTCCTCTTTTTTTATTTTTTCTAAACAATTAAATAACATATTTGCCGTTAAAATCAAATTTTTTATAGCTTTAGTTTAAGGGTCTTTGCATCTTTTCGTATTGGGTTTTTTTGGTAATAATATGGTTGTTAAATGGGTTATCCGGTAATTAACTTTGTATAAATATTATTAAAAAAAAAATAGCTTGTGTGCGATGCACACTCACTAGCAGATGAAATATCCTTGCACCTTTTGAATAGTGTGCGGGATGTCATTTAGTGGCCATGTGATGACTTCCAAGACAACCTTAGATTAATCTTGATTTTTCCTTCATCCAGAGGCGACACATGTTTCAAATAGAGGTCTGGTTTAGCCTGTGCAACAAGGTTGTTAAAATCGCGATTCAACTCGTAAAATCGTATGTTTTTACTACTTAATATAGGCTTTATGTGCTAAATCGTACATAAAACTCGGAAATGAGTAAAATCGGGTCAAATCGCAATTTCACCGCCGATTGAACAAGTTTGCCCGCATGAAATTTTAATTCAATGTTGCTGCCACATGTCGCCCTCCTATTGGCTCTAACAGATCGAAGGCAATTAAGAAACAATTTCACCGAAATCAGTCTTCTCTCTTCTCTTCTCTTCACGTTCTTAGAAGTCAGAACATCAAAATCCCTAAATTGAAAATCCCAAATTTCACATTCCTCAGGGCTCAGTGACTCGGTCTCGCTCTCAGTCTCTCAGTCTCTCTCTCAACCAACAATCGACGGCGTTCTTTTCATCAGCCCTTGCTCGCCCCTCATCTGCATTATTTTTCCATCATCGACGACATTCTTTTCACCAGTCATTGTGAGAATCACAGTCCACAATCCACACAGCAACAACGGTCAACAGCGTCTCTCTAATCTTCACGAGGTAAGTAACATTGTTTATCTTGTTTCACCACCTCCTGCTCACAACACACAACAACACTGTTTATCTTGTTTCTCCAGTCTTTAAGTGGGTTTTTTTTTGTCCCTGTCCGTTTCTTAGTCTGATGTTAATGTTAGTTTGATTGAATTCACAGGCTCCAACTTTGATTGCAAAAATCCACTGTTTATCTTGTTTCTTAGTCCGTTACTCCATTTCCTCAGTGCTCATTGGCCATTGCTCATTGCTCAGAACAGACTCAACAAAGGTAAGCTTCCGTTTCTCTGCTCACTGCAATAATTTCTTACCATTCTGTTTCTTTACAGTTTAATGATGTCTATTATTGAGACTCTCAAGTTTCTGTGACAATGTTAATATTCTAGTGTGCTACTGTGACTGTCCTGTGTGTGTGACTGTGAATTTTAGAATGAAATTTGAGAGTTTGCCTACAAATTTTAGATTGAAATTTAATCGTGTGACTGTGTGTGTGACATTGTGATTCTGTTTTTTCTTACCCTGGATTTGGATTCATTGTAATTTATTTTAAACTGTTGTTGTTGCTGCTGCTGCTGAGTTATGAATTGTGATGAATGGGTTTATTGTAATTTAGAATGATAATGCTGCTGCTGAGTTGTGATGAATGGATTTATTGTAATTTAACTGTGATTTGAGTTGTAACTTGTGATGAATGGATTTGGGTTGTAACTTGTAATTTAAAGTTAATGAAAAGTTATTTTAAATTATGTATGACTTTTATTTGAATCATGTATTTTAAGATGCTTGAACTATGTATGAATTTTTATTTGAAGGCTTGAAATATGTATGAATTTTTATTTGAAACATGTTTTTTAAGGTGCTTGAACTATGTATGAATTTTTATTTGAAACATGAATTTTTTTTAATGTATTTTAAAATTCCTTACGATTTTACGATCCGTTTTTACGATCCGAGTTTGTGTAAGGCTTTCTGTGCCGTGTTAAAATCGTGATTTTAACAACCTTGGTGTGCAATCCTTTTGTTTCTTCTTTCCCTCTCTTCTTTTTTTTATTTCCACACTAACCCTATAAAAAAATTAAAACAATCTTTCACTTTGTTATTTCTTTACATTTAGTCTATGTTATTTTAACTGCTATTTGTTTTATTTAAGATGATTTGTGAAATTATATTTTGTTTTCAATTTCATCCTCTTTTATTTTATTTTTTTATCTTTTAGATTTAGTCTCTATTTTTTTAATTGATATTTGTTTTATTTGAGATGATTTTTAAATATTTTTTTTTTACAATTTCATCCTTTTTGAGTTTTTTTTCCTACCAATTTGATCTTCGTTATTTTAAGTATTATTTTAGTTTGCCTTGGTATTTTTTTTAGATTGATCCCTTTTTTTTATTTCATGCTCCCACATTTAATTTATTGAAAATCAAGCTTCTTGATTTAGCTCAAGTCTGTTCATATGCTACAAGTTTGAAAGATTAACTCGGGTTTAAGAAACTCACCCAAGTTTGCTTGGGTTTCCCCCTCTTTTTTTAAGCTCATGTTTTTTTTAATTTTGTACCTCAATATTTATTTAATTTAAGATTGGATTTTGATTTTTTAAAACTTGCTTCCTGTAGGATTTTTTTCACTAATTTTGATAATGATTTAAGCTATCTCCGGTCTTTTTTTTTTATCATTTTCTGCTTAAATTATCTTTTCCTAGAAATTTTATTTTTAAATTAAATTAATTTATTAAATATAAACATAAGATACTCATCTAGTATGTTGCTTTAACATCATGTGTGACCTATCTTGGTGTCGACATTGAGCCTTTTATAATTGCATTTGAATTGGCTGGATAAGTTATTTATGGTGGTTTTAGCAATGTTCATGGCAGAGCGATGATAAGTTTTCGACGGGTTTTTCTTTCTTCTTCTCCTGATTATGATTAATTATTGTTTTTTTTGTTCTTGTTATCTACTATATTTTTTTAAAATCATATTATTAAATTAACAAGGCTTATTAAACTCGGTTAAGTCAATAATTTGGATCTCATATCTTTCTTGCTTCATTAAAAACATTGACATGAACTTAACATTTTTTTTTCATTAGAAAAAGATTTACTCGGCCCACAATGTAATATGGGTTACTAGGGGTAAGCAAAAAAATCAACAAACCGATTAAATCGAGAAAACCAGAAAAAAATAACCAGAAAAACTAAACCATGAAAAAAAACTAATTAAACAGATTATAATATTTTTAAAAAAAAAAAATTGGTTATGTTCGATTTCAGTTTTATAAGTTTAAAACAAAAATAAAAAACCGAACTGGTTTAGTTAAGAATAAACCAAACTGAACCGGAAAAAATTCATTAAAAAGTCCAAAAAAAGCCCAAAAACAATATAATTTTTATATATATATTTTATAAAATTTTAACTTGATTGTTTTTATAGGTAACCGAACTGAGCTGAAAATAATTACTCATATGAATTACTTATCAAGTTCAATATTATTTGTGGTTGGATATTCATGTAATTGTTATTTAGATAACTTTATGATTGTGATTTTAAAATATATATCTAAAAAAATCTAAATGATTTTTCCTAAGATACATACAAAACTAATCTATAATTATTGTAAAACACACAGATGTCACAAAAATAATTACTCATATGAATTACCTATCGAGTTTAATATTATTTGTGGTTGGATATTCATGTGATTTTAAAATATGTATCTAAAAAAATCTAAATGTTTTTTCCTAAAGGACATACAAAACTAATATATAATTATTGTAAAACACACAAATCACATCACACCATGTCATAGAAATAATTACTCATATGAATTATTTATCGATTTTAATATTATTTGTGATTGAATATTCATATAATTGTTATTTAGATAACTTTATGATTTGATGTTAAAATATATATCTAAAAAAATCTAAATGTTTTTTTCTAAGATACATACAAAAGTAATCTATAACTATTATAAAACACACAGATCACATCACGCCATGTCACAAAAATAAACGTTAGTCTAACATGGCATCAATTTCTGATAGAATCCCTTTTTTTGCATCCTCGTGTCATACATTCCCGATTTTGTCAATCTTTCTTTAAGGAACACGAGTGCTTTAATTTGCAACGACCTGTCTCATAAAGCTCTGCTTCCTCTTTCGTTATCTGCCAAAAGTAAACTACTGTACACTCAGCCATCATCGCCAACAGCAATCCCTAGACTGCAAACTAGGGTACCTTAATTAAGGGTACGTACCGTATTAATTAAGGGTACCTTTCTAATCACTCCCCTATCAATAGCACCACCTAACGAATGATCTTCAAATTGGACAGAGGAGCACCCTCCAACTCTAGGTACCCGTGTTTCCTTGGAGCTTTTTTGTGATTAAAAATTAGTTTTTCAAAAAAATTAATTTTTATTTTATATTTTAATATCTGTTGAGTTAAAAAAAATATATTATATAAATATATTTTTAAGTAAAAAAATATTTTAAAAAATAATTAGTAATATAAAATTGATTCTTGTTCCATTCCCGTTCCTAAGATATAGATCAACTAAAACAATGTTTTTTTTATTTATTTTTAGTGATTATTTGATATTGTAGTATATAATATTTTATAAAAATATTTTTAGTTTAAAAATATTAAAATATATTTTTAAAATTTTAATTTTAATTTTTATCTTGGCACATGAAAATTATAAAAAAAAACATTTAAAAAAAAACACCAGAAAACAAAAGTTATTGCACTCCTATATGGGTACTTATATTACTAGAGTGTGTTTAGTATTGTGATACTAGTTGTTTTTCAAAGTGATTTTGTTCAGAATTATATCAAAATAATATATTTTTTATTTTTTAAAATTTATTTTTAACATCAACACTTTAAAATGAACTAAAAATATAAAAAATTATTTAAAAAACAACTACAGTTATATTGTAAAAAAAGCCAGCAGCAACAAGCAACATCTATGATATAAGAGAAAGGGATGGAGGAACTACGAGAAAGTCATATTATCAGGCTCATTTCATAGGATGAGTAGCGACGAACACGAGAATATTTGCTTCATTAAGGGCAAATATTAATTTTATATTTTTAAATATAAAAATTAATTTTTTAAAAAACAACATCTTTACTGTAAAAAACAAACAAGGTCAAAACTTGATAATTTTATTGGCTCGAAGTATAGTTTAATTCGGTTTTTTTTTAACTATTTTAAAAATTAAATTCATGACTTAATTTACCTCAGTTAATCTCATATAAAACCTACTTGAAGTTATTTTTTATTATCTTTTATTTAAAGTAATTTTATTTTAATTTTATTAAACAGTATTATTTAATTTTTTTATAAAAAAATAAAATAATATTTTAATATAAACATATATTAACAATTAAAATTATAAATTAACTCCACAAACTCACAAGCGAAAGCTTAAAACCTCCGCAAGCTATGCCTTCTTCATGTTACTGGTTTGTTTAGTACATGATATTGCGATACCGTTTCGCGATGTCACTGTCCCCACCTTGTCTGATGACGTTATTTGCTACTCTCCATTACCACATTAACCTTCCCCCCCATATTCACGTCTCTGCTCAACCACGTTGGTTGTTTATTTTTGCCGTTTTACCCTTTTATTTCTCTTTATTTACTGGATATTTGATATTGTTTTTAAAATATTTTGAATTTTTTTTATTGTAACTTTTTATTGTATTTTTAGATTATTTTAGTATGTTGATGTCAAAAATAATTTTTTAAATATATTTTCAAGATAAAAAAATACTTTAAAAAATAATATTTATCATTATCTCAAACACCCCTTTAATTGGTACAAATTCCTATAAAAAAATCTCAAATTCAAATCAATAAAAATATATTCCATGTGTATATATAATGATGAAGTAGATGATATTTTTTAAAAATAATTTTTTATTTAAAAATATATTAAAATAAAATTTTTTATTTTTAATACCAACACATTAAAATTATGAAAAAAATACTAAAAAATATTTAATTAATTTTTTAAAAACAAAATACATTTTTAACACTTATTTAATTATAATGTAAAATACAAAACAAACATCAAATTCAAATATGGTCCTGTAGTACTGTAAGAAACAAAATAATTATTATAACGCTAAAGAAAATAAGTAAAATAAATCGTATATAACAATAAAATGCGATTATGTTTTTTTTTTTTAGAAAGAATCTAGAAAACGACCTTTTGAAAAGAACACACACAGTATATATATATATATATATATATATATATATATATATATATATATATATATATATATAATGCATGTACAAATCTGTTAAGAAATATAATCACAAGAAACAACTTTACTCAAGGAATTATTTACAATAAAGCCTTTTCGTCACTTTCCATGATTAAAAAATATTCGAAAAATGCTATAAAAAGTAGTCTGATCTGCAAATTGCTTGATGAGTCTGTGCTTTCACGTCATAGGTGATGTCACTTGTCATATCAGCTACTTCATCTGTGTTCATAGTGATAGCAGAGTTTGAAAAGTGGTTTTTAAATTATTTTAATATATTTATATTAAAAAATAATAATAATATATATTATTTTAATATAATTTAAAAATATAAACTTTAAACTCAACTACTACTATTACATTGCTAAACATCTCCCAAAAAAAATAAAAAATCCAGTAACTGCTGGCCATCTGATACATGTCAAGACTTCAATCCTTATCATGAAGAGCAATCTCATGTTGAATTTATTTGATGTTATGATGTGAGGAGAAAATACAAAGAGAATATTTAAATGTTAAAAATTAATTTTAAAATATAAAAATAATTAGAATGTGATACTAAAATAGTATCTATTTATAATTTATATAATTGATAGCATAATTTTGAAACCTGGTCTTGTCAGGTAGATCAACCCAAGGCTGAAACCAGGCCGGGTTAAAGAAAAAACCTTGTGTGACTCGGCTGACCTGGCGACCCGGATAACCCAGCAAAACTCGGTTGCAAATCCATTGACTTTTATTATTTTTTTATTAAAATAACATCATTTTAATTTTTTTTAAATGACCCAGCCGACCCGCTGATCCAGTCAAAATTCAGAACTCAGGTCTTGAACTGGGCCGGCCACCAAACCGGTTCTTAAACTATGGTTTATAGATCATTAATCTACATGTATTTTTGATTTTTTTTAATATATTTTACAATACTCTATTGATTGTATCCAATTACGTTTTACACAATGGAGGGATGGTGCCCTCTCCCCTCTCCCCCCTCCCCCTCCCCCTCTCTGTTTTACACAATGGAGAGATGGTGCCCTCCCCCCCCCCCCCCCTGTCTCTCTCTCTAACATTCTAACAAAAGAAGATATAAGGATAAATTATTGTGATTCCACATCCTATACTGTGAGTTCACGAGTCAACTAAGCTATTTGATAAAAAAAAAGAAAAGAAAAAAAAACAATTAAGCGACACGCATGAAAAGAATTGCAAGTCATTGTCATTTGCATGTGCATATTTAAGTAAGATTTTGTCATAAATTTTATTTATTTATTTATATGTATATATTGCTGGGTCACACAGAGGAACGTTACATTTGTCTTATTGTCTCTCTCTCTTTTTACTGTCATCTCTTTTGAAAAATTGGGTTCACGAGAGCCATTGTTGATTTGAAGGAAACCACCACTTTTTTTTTTAAGGACAACATCTACTCAGTAACTCAATTATCATGATCCTTGAAAAAAGTGTTTTGATATCATGGATAAAATGTTGTTCATATAAAATTTTAAAAACATTTATTTAAAATATATTTTTAAATAGTTTGGATGTAGTGACATTGAAAATAAATTTAAAAAATAAAAAACCATTTTAATATAATTTTACATAAAAAATATATTAAAAAAAACAATTATTGCAGCTATATCATATGATATTACTTGATGTACTTCTAGCCATCTTTGCAGAAGTTAATATTTTTTATTAAAAAATATATTAAAATAATTTTTTTATTTTTTAAAAATTATTTTTGATATTAACGCATTAAAATTATCTAAAAACACAAAAAATATATTAATTCAAAATAAAAATAAATTAATTTTTTTAAAAAAATACTTTTAAAATACAACAACAAATAAAATTATTAACCTCTAGCTGGTAACCTTCGAGCATAATTACTGGTTTCCTTTCCTTATTAAAGTATTCCAATGGAATAGAGTTGAACCGATCTAAATCCAATCACACACCAAACTTCATTGTTTTGTGTTATAATTTATTTTTTTAAAAAAAATTAAATTATTTTTTATTTAAAAATGATGATTTTAAATAGTTTTAATATAATAATATAAAAAAATTATTTCCTGTCCTTTATCACTTTATGGACAAAGCCTTCACGATTTCTACAATACCAAGGCATCGCATTTACTTGTGGTGGTGACCACCTTAGAATTACTATCGTGGTCGTGTGGGCATAGCGTTTGGTGACATAAATGGACAAAGCCTCTTTGAACTCGCCGGCATACCATCATGCATTATCCACTGTCCATATGGGATCACACAGCTCCTCATTAATTAGCAACTTTATAAGTCTAATTAAGTCTAATTAGGTTCTATTTATTTTTTTATTTTAAATTAATATTTTTTTTGATATTTTTAGATCAGTTTGATGCACTAATTTTAAAAATAATTTAAAAAATAAAATATATATTATTTTAATATATTTCTAAATGAAAAGCATTTAAAAAAAATTCACAACTAAACTAGTGATAAGAACTTTAGCTTCTAATTAACAACTTATTTTATCTTTATTTTTATATTTTATGAGTTGAACAATAAAAAAAATAAAAGAATTTTAATGTAATAGCTTGGGCTTGGCAAAGCTAGGACTCAAAAAGAACCTCGTTGGCCATGACATCCAAAACATTATTTTTTTTTCCAATGATTTTCAAGCTAGGATACCTAAATATCATCTCCATAACCTGAAAACCTTTGAGATTCAGATTATAACTTAGATAGCTTGGGCTTGGCAAAGCTAGGACTCAAAAAGAACCTCGTTGGCCATGACATCCAAAACATTATTTTTTTTTCCAATGATTTTCAAGCTAGGATACCTAAATATCATCTCCATAACCTGAAAACCTTTGAGATTCAGATTATAACTTAGAATGCAAATTTCTATTCACTCCTAGATCTCCATTTTTTTTTAGGAATAAATTTGTTTTCATACTCAATCAACTCAACTTACCAAAGAAATATGATGACAACTTTTTCAACCATTATCTTATTAAAATAAATTATTTTTTTTGTTTGTTTAGTGGAAAGTATTTTTTAAGTGAATTTCTAAAAAGTAAATTATTTTATGATATTTAATAGTGTCATGAAAAAAGAGTTAGAAAATACTTTTTATTGTGTTTGGCTAGGTCATGGAAAAATAAGGTGAGAAATAACTTATTAATGTTTTAATTTTTTTTTCAAGTTTATTAAAAGAATAAAGACCAAATCTGATAGATAAAAAAGTTGAGGGGGAATGAAATTTAAAAAAAATCATAAATTATTTCAAATAAAATAAATAGAAAAAAAACAAAATCTAATCGATAAAAAATTTTAATTAAAAAAATTACAAGAAAAAAATAAATAACAATAAAAAAAATATAAGGATCATAGTTAATAAAAAAAATCAAATCAAATTAAATTCTAAATGATTAAATTAGGAAAAAAATGATTCAAAATAAAATATATAGCAATAAAAATATTAAGGTTCAAATTTAATATAATCAATAAATAACAAAATATTTTTGGATTTTTTGCAACTTATGGTAAGTTTTTCCTTCCAAAATAAAAGGAAAATATTTTTTAAAAAATCAAATTAAATTTTTCTTTAACCGAAAAATATTTTTATTAACTAATTTTTTTAATTATAAATAAATATAAAAAAGTTTAAAAAGTAATTTTTAAAATTATTTTTCATGAAATAAGAAAGATATTTTACCTTATAATTACATGTGGTGTGAATAAAATCTTACTATAAAGATGGAGTGAGTTTTGTCTATTTTGAACGTTGTTTCCTCCTTTTTTTTCCTTTCTTAAGACCCTATCCAGAAGCACGGTTCAAATTATGTTTCTTAAAAAAATTAATTTTTTTATTTAAAGTTTTTTGGATTATTTTGATATATTAATAATAAAAATATTTTTTAAAAAATATACATATACATATATATATATATATTATTTTAATATATTTTCAAGTAAAAAAATATTATATTTTCAAATACCTTCCTAGTCATGTAAAAAACAAGAAATGATGGATATTATAACTACTATATATTGAATTTGAATTGAAAATTTGCAATCCCTTATAAAATCTAGCCATTTACCACGTAATTGCATTTTTTTTTGGAGGGTTTAGTTTTAAATAGATTTATTCTCCTAAAAAAGATTGATTTCATAATTTTCCTAAAAAAATGTTTGATTTGAAATTTCTTGAAAATATTTCAAATTAAGTAGTATATATATTAGATTTGATCAAATACGGTTTTTATTGTAAAGATGATAAATATGAAAGGAAAAACTATTATTTAACAACATATGGAGCTGATACTAAGAAACCACGATGACTCGGTGGATTAACTTTCATAACCTAGTCAAAACTCGAGTAAAAATAAGATCTAATTAATATTTTTTAAAAAAACAATATTACTTTAGTTTTTTTATTTTATTTTTTACCCAAACATTTTGAAAAGAAAAAAATATAGGTTGACCAATTAAATTAGGATTGGGTTGACTGTACAACTCTTGAACCAAGTTTATAATTATGTTGAGAGGTTTTTTTGAAGGTTTAATTTCAAATAGATTCAGTCCCCTAAAAAAGTTTGATATGAATATTTTCCTAAGAAGAGAATTTGATATGAAATTTCTTGAAAATATTTCAAATTAAGTAGTGTGTGTGTGTGTGTATATATATATATATATTAGATGGCTCTTGTTCGCCAGAAGTGTTAAGTTCAAATAAAGATTTATTCCTCAAGTTTCTGCTGCAACCGAATTCAATATTGTTCTGTCAACATCTGCATGATATGCAATCTATGCCTCCATCTCCTGAGACAGGGCACATCACTGTTCTTAGGGCTTACAAGGTGGTTTATAATTAATGAAAGGCTTGCAAGGTCAGGGAAGGAGAGTGATGAACTGACAAAGAAACAGGCGCATACCGGTCAAGCTACTGGGTGGGAGAAAAACAATCTTGGATATTCTCCTGACTTTTCCGATGAGAAGATTGTTGAATATCCTCCTGCTCAACCCACTCGAATAGTAGTATTGAAGCCTAGCCCTGGGAAGATCCATGACATGATCAAGGCTCTGGTATCACCACCAAGAATGTTACACGGTGAAGATTTTAACGATGAACCATGTTGACGGTCAGGACGGAGAGCGGCGGCAAAGGTGATCACTCGGAACATGCGTGAAAACCTGATTTTCCACCGGAGGGATGAAACTCAACCCCTCCTGTACACATATAATATACACAATGCTGGATTTTAATTCATTCATGTGGGCCTCTCTCTCTCTCTGTTTTTTTTTCCATGAAATTAAAAGATATTGGATAAGCTGAGATCAAGGGTTGCCCTCAGCATTAATTTAGGGCAAGGAATATTTTATTATGTAAGGGTAATGATAGTGGGTGGTGGTAGGTTTCTAGCTAGCTATCTCTATTACCGTCTATAAATGCCCAAAGATCCCACCTCTCAATTTATACGGTTAATGTCAGCGTCACCACTTAAATTTATCGTCAACATTTCTGGGTAGGTGGTCATCACTGTAGGCTGCAATTCTGCACCATGCAATAGTGAGACCCCGCAAAAGTTCGCAACTTAATGTGTGTTTTTTTATTGATATTTAATTTTTTTTAAAAATAATATTTTTAAATGGTTTTGATATATTGATATTAAAAATAATTTTTTAAAAATAAAAAATATATTATTGTAATATATTTTCAAATAAAAAATACTCTAAAAATTAACTCTTACCACACTTTTATTAAATTAATATGGGTGTCCGGATCAACTTACGTGCACTTCAACTAATTTAATAATTATGAGTTTGAGTCCCTTCATGGTCATTTTAGATTGGTTTTTGTTTGTAGAGTTTGAGATTGCTCAAGGGTGTTATTGTAATTGTCATATATTGTTTTGAAAAAACTTGTCGATGCTTGCAACGCATGTGCCAATATGTGGATGATCCTCGTGCAATTTAATCAGCTCATGCAAGGCCGTTCGAAGATCTCCGCATTATTTACACAATGTTATGGCGTGTGTATCAGAAACGTTGTTGGTTTGGCGTCGGAGACCATTTTTCTCTTCTTATTCTTCTATTTCTCCACCTCGAAACTTGCACCACCCTTGCAAAATTTTGGAACAACCCCTTCAATTTTTATCTCCTTCACATTTGGTTTTTACCTTTTTTATTACTATTTTTTTTAGAATAAACTATAAAATTACAAATGTTTTTTAATTTTATCCCTACTATTTTTTAATATATACATAATCTATCACATTAATTATATTTTTTTTTTCAATTTCATCCTGCTATTTTTTAATCTATAAATAATCAATCAAATTACAAATGTTTTTCAATTTTACCCCATGTGATTTTTTATATTTTAAATTTGGTCCTCTTTTTTTTAATTGTTATTTATTTTATTTGGGATTATTTTTTTAAATTTTTCCTTAGAAATTTCATCATTTTTGGGTTTTTTTTATCAATATTTATCTCCATTATTTTTGTTGTTTTTTTTGTTCCTTTGCAAGTTTTTTATTAATATTTTTTCTATGATTTTATAATTCAAAATTAAATTTATTGAGAGTTAAGCTTTTTAATTGAACTCGGGTTCAGAATCTCACAAGTTGTAGGTTTTAAAGATTATATCAGGTTTAGGAGGCTCGCCTGTGTTTGCTTGGTTTCTCTCTCTCTCTTTTTTTAAGTTGATGTTTTCTATTTTTTTATCCATTTTTTGGGTTTTGATTTTTGCAATTTGATTATGTACGGTTAGCTAGCACTCTATAAGTTTTTTCAATTTCATCCATGCTATTTTTTAATCTATAAATAATCTATCAAATTATATATATTTTTTTCAATTTTACCCCTATGATTTTTTATCTTTTAAATTTGATGCATATTTTTTTAATTGATATTTATTTTGTTTGAAATCATTTTAAAAACTGTTTTTTTTAAAAAAAATTCTTAGGTTTTTTTCTCTCAAATTTTATTATCATTCTTTTTGTTATGTTTTTTTTTTACTTTTACGAGCTGACACATGAATTACGACCAAGCGCTCCACCCCATAAAAATCCTTCAGTTCGATCCCCTATTTTTTTATTAATATTTTCTAATTATTTTAGCATTCAAAATTAAAATGGTTGAAAGTTAAGCGTCTTGATTGAAACCGGATTTAGGATTTAATGAGTTGCAGGTTTTATAAATTAGACAAAGTTTAGGAGTTTCACCTGTATTTATTTATTTTTATTTTTTTAAAGATGATATTTTCTTCTTCTTATTTTGGAGTCTTGTTTGTTAATTTTTATAGGTTATCTTCTATTAAATTAACATTACATTGTTTGATAATCCAGATAGCCTCAAGTCAAGCCTATTCTTTGTAAAAAAATTTCTTTGTTGTTTTTGTTTGTCAATTTAATTATTATTGTTATATTATTTAAATTATCAATTAAATCAACAACCCGTGACTTTAATTATTTTCAACCTAACATGTTTTACTAGCGACATGCTCGGCCCACAGAGGATCATAGTTAACAAATCTATTTATACCAAGGCTAATGGAAAATGAGCCAACCATACCACAGGCAACAACTTCTTAATTATTGATGTAACCCCATGAATGCTCAACTAACATAAAGTTTATTATAAAATTCAATTATTTTAAGTTTTATATTGGAAACATTACATGCAGTTGAATTTGTTAACACATTTGCATATTATTTTTAGGTGGGATATATTATTATTTATACATGGAGAGGAGCATCCTCTTTTGTCGTCGTCCTCGCCGGATGGAAAAGAAAAATGGAGAATCTCATCCTCTTGCAACCCGAGGAGGGAAAACTACAAAACCCACAAGTTTAGAGCAACTTAAAATACTTGTTTATGCATGACAATTAAGAAGTTTGTCCTCGAGGAGACGAGTTGATGTTTTATTAATAAATAATTATTACGACTACATGTTTTTTCCCCCCATTATCAGAAGTATCCTCCGGGCCAGGAAAGCAGGGGACATGGTACGTGGAACGATGTGGAAAATTTTCAGTAAGATTCAACCTTCTGATCACAACTTTTCCCTGTTTTTTTTTTTTAATGTTTTTAAAATAATTTTTAATATATATATATATTAAATTAATATTTTTATAATATTTTCAGATTATTTTGATATACTGATATTAAAAATATTTTTTTTTAAATAAAAAATATTATTTTACATTTCTAAATAAAAAACATCTTAAAAATCAATTACAACTACACTTCCAAATATGTTGAGTCGTCAGAAACATTGATAACCATGGATGTGTTTGTCAACGTAGTTGAAATCATATTTTTTAATAATTTATTTTTTTAAATTTTTATATTATTTTGATGTGTTAATGTTAAAAATATTTTTTAAAAAATAAAAAAATTATTTTAATATATTTTAAAATAAAAAATATATTTTATTTTTCCCTTGTCGTAAGTTTACAATTGAATTTAAATGGTTTTTGGAAATCAATGGTCGGATCAAAACCGCCTAGTACGTGGACATCTGGGATAATTACTCAAGATCTCCCCGTAACTACACAAAATTCACATTATTAAATCATATCAAGTCAATTGAGATTTGATACTTCATAATCAAATAATAAGATGGCATTTATTAATTAATTTGGTATGGGGCCAAAAAGAAAAGAAAAGAAAAGGTTGCTTTACCTATGGACACTGGTGGGATAGATATTAATTCAATTCAATAAAAGAAATAAATGTTCACCATAAATTACATGTTTGAAGAATAAATGTGGTGTGAATAAAAATGTGCCCTAAGGGCTCCATTTTGTATTGTATTTAAACTGACCACGACTTAAAAAAGTTTTTTAGTTTTCATTGTTTAAATTTATTTTTTATTTAGAATTATAATAACAACTTGTATTTTAAAAAATAATAATTTATAACTTTTTTTAAAACTTGCTTTTTTAAATTATTATTGTAAAAACATTTATAGATCATGATATTTTTTTTAAAAGTACTTATCACTTGAAAATACATTAAAGTAATTATTATTTTTTATATATATTTTTTATTTTTAATATCAGCCCATCAAAATTATCGAAACATAATAAAAAAATCTAATTTGATGTTTTTTTTAAGTTAAATACACTTTTAAAATATAATCAAACACAATTTTAAATACAAAACCAATAGCTTTTCTTAAAACTTGCTTTTTTAAATTATTACTGTAAAAACTTTTATGGATCAGGATTTTTTTAAAAAAATATTTTTCATTTGAAAATACATTAAAATAATTATTATATATATATTATTTTTAACATTAACACATCAAAACTATATATATAAAAAAATCCAATGTAATAGTTATTTTAAATTAAACACAATTTTAAAATATAATCAAACACAATTTCAAATACAAATCCAATCATTCTTTCTTATAAGGATGGATTGAGTCTTGTCTATGATGGACATTGCGGGCTCCTCTTCTTGTCATGTCAAGAACAAGAAATGAAGGGCATGCATGCAAGAGCCAAAATTTGAATGCAAGAGAGCCTCTTATGGCCACAGAGCTCAATCATGGAGTCACATTTCTTTTTGGCAGCAAGGGCAGTGACTGTACTCATAATATCCTCCATGTTTTCACCTTTCAGTGATTTTTTTCCCGTTGCATCTTATCCTTTGATGTCTCCCAAATCATTGCTAACATTACACGAACGTGGTGGTTATTATTATAACTACTGTTCAATTTGAATTGCAAATATCACGTTCTTGCATTCTTTTAGGGTTTAATTTTGAATAGATTTATTCTCCTAGTTAAAAGAGTTTGATCTTAATATTTCCCGATTTGAAATTTCTTAAAAATATTTCGAACCAAGTAGCATATTTATTAGATTTGATCCACCGTGCTTGTACTGTAAAGATCATAAATAAAAAAAAATTATTTAAACATGTGAGGAGTTTGTTTTTACGTTTTAAAAATGTTTTTGAAAAAAATTATTTTTATTTTATTTTTTTTATTTTAAATTAATATTTTTTTTATGTTTTTAGATTATTTTAATGTGTTCATGTCAAAAATAATTTTTTAAAAATAAAAAAATTATTTTTTTGATACATTTTCAAGTTAAAAACACTTTAAAAAGCAGCAACAACAACTATACTCTTAAACAAACACCCGCAACTTAATTAATATTTTTTAAAAAGCAATATCATTTTTTTCTAAATATTTTTCAAAAAAATATAAATCTACATCAACTTGTTAATTTAATAATTGATTGTTAAAGCTGTGATGTGAGTTAAATTTTAATAATTGTTTTAAATAGATTCATTCTCCTAAAATAAAAGTTTGGTATGATTATTTTCCTTGGAAAATTTTGGCATGGGATTTCTTGAAAATACTTCAAACTAGGTAGTAAATATATATATTGGATTTGACTAGGGGTGAGAAAAAACAGAGAAAATAAAAAAAATAACCGAAAAAACTAACATGTAAAAAAAATTAATTAAAATTTTTAAAAAACTTACCGGTTTGATTTCGGTTTTATAAGTATGAAATTGAAAAACCAAACCAAATATAATCGAAAAAAATCCTGAAAAAAATAAAAACAAACCAAAACAACTTAGCCAAACCAGTTTTTTAAAATAAAAACTAAATCAAACTGAAACTGATTATTTTCAACTTGTTTTAATTTATTTTTTAAAAAATTTAATTTAATTATTATTATTTTTAAAAATCAAATCAAATCAAATCAAAAATCTTCATCACTTTTATGCTTATATTGTAAAGATGATAAATAGAAAAGGAAAAACATACTGCATTAAAGATTACTGAAAAAAAAGCTAATGATTGACAATAATAAATAGTATACTTTTTTTGTTTGTTCCATGATCGAATTTTATAGATAAAGAGCATTTTTTTTTCTCTTCTGGTCTAGTTTATTTTCGCTCAAGCATTTTTAATTAACATGTATTGGATATTTGTTACTGTATTAATTAATATATTAATTTTTTTCTGGTTTTACTGCATTAAGTATTAACCATCATTTTACGAATCAAATAGCTAGGGTAATTCATTAATTAGCATGCAATAATTTTACAAATTAACACAAGAAGGACTAAAAATCAATGTTCCATATCAAAAGAAAAAAAATCATTAAAATAGAGAAAAAAAGAATAAGAAGGGCAGTCCTGTAGATTCTTTATTTTTCACCTTTATTAAAAATTAATACGAGAAAAGTTATAATATCTGTGATATGAAATAGCCATATAATGAAGATTGTTATCATATTGTAAATTAATAATGTTTGGAAAAGTATTTTTTTATTAGACACGAGATTAATATATATATATATATATATATATATAAATATATATATTCTTTTAGATTAGCTAAAAATATTTTTTGTTAGCTTATTTTTAATATTTATTTTATTCTAAAAATGAAAAAAAAAACATTTTCGAAGTAAAATCGAACGTTTAACCAACTCGTAATCGAAACACGTAAATAAATCAGAATTAAGGAAACCAGTTCAAGTCCGACACTTCCTTCCTTCTCTCTCACTTCCTAGTCGGTGAACAAAAAAACAAAACACCAAAGTCTCTTTCTTCTCTCTGCTGAAATCACGCTCTGTGCCTGTGCCTGTGCCTGTGCCTGTGACATCATCCTTGCTCTACAGCGCGAATCTCCGGTCACATTCCACCGGAATGTCAGATTCCGTCTGCCAGGTCTCTATCTCTGCCTCTCTCTAAGGAACTTTCTTTCTATATTGTGTCAGCTGCTGCTCTTTTAGAGCACACAATCACTTTTTTCTGTTCATCGCCTCTCTACTTTTTCCTCCCTTTCTCCGATCTCTCCTTTTCTCTTAACTCCCTTTGCTCTTCTTTTCGGGCTCTGTAAAAAAAATGGCTGCAAAGGATGGACTCTGTAAAGCTTTTTTGGAAGCTGATTAGCTTTAAAACCTATACCTTTTCAAAAATTTTGACTGAATTTCAATTTTTTTTGAATGAATTGGGTTCTTGACTACTTTTTTCAAAACAAAAATGGGTTTTGTTTTGTTTTTGTTACTGATGGGAGAAATTGACAGAACATGGGAATAGGGAATATTGTTTGCAGTAAAAGAGAGCTGTCCTTTTGGTTTGCTTTTCTCTTAAATCAAGGTGGCTTCTTTGTGTTGATTTGTTTAGATTCTTTTACTTTCTTAACAAGCGGTTTCTTTTATTGATTTACTTGATTCTCGTGCCCATTTCCTTTTCTCTCACTGCAAAATCCAAATCATTAGTGGTATCTTCTGAGCTCTCATACTTCTGCAGAAAGAGGGATAAGAAGGGGAAGGGTAGGTAGTAGTGAGTTCAAGTTTTGATAAAACGGATGTCATTTGGTTCTGATTGATCTAAGTCTGCTGAGGGTTTTGCCTGATTTGGAGAAGCTACTTTCTTCATGTCCTGTCTTTCCTATGTAATTTCCATGTCGTGTCTTTCCTATGCAATCATTGACAATAATAAGATTTGGGGTTTCTGTTTAACTTTTTAGAAACCTCACTTTTGTTTTTCCCCTTTAATCTGTTAATGCAATCATTTTAGCAGTATGTTGTTTCTCTCTGTGCTTTTCTGTGTCTCTGAACAGATGTCTTGTTTTAGAGTTGGAGTTTCTGTTTTTTCACGAGGTGCTAAACTGGCAATTGGTCTGATGAATTGTGTTTTACAGTAGGTGTTGAGATGAACGGGATGCAGTACAGAAAGGGTCAGAAAATAGAGAAACCGTTTCCAGGATGCTTGGGCAGGATGGTGAATCTTTTTGATTTAAGCATTGGGGTCGCTGGAAACAGGCTGCTCACAGATAAGCCACATCATGATGGTGATTATTTTGTCCAAATTGTTCTTGCTTGAAATTCTGTAGTTGAGATTCTCGTTTCCGTGACAAGCAGCTGTTGCCTGGCTT
Organism: Populus tomentosa; assembly: GCA_018804465.1. Taxonomy (NCBI): domain Eukaryota; kingdom Viridiplantae; phylum Streptophyta; class Magnoliopsida; order Malpighiales; family Salicaceae; genus Populus; species Populus tomentosa. The sequence goes on along the minus strand of CM031971.1, from coordinate 21,046,665 downwards.
TAGTAGGTGTTGATTTTAATTTTTTTAACTGCTTCGCAATTTGCTGATTCAAACAGCTTCAGTCATCTGTTGTTACGGTTTTGTTATTCAGGGTGTTTAAGCAATATAAATGAGTCTAGCATGTTTTGCATCTGTTGTTGTCTGCTTTTGTGGGCATTCTGTCTTTTCCAGCCATCACAGAATCTCGATTTGCCTCTTCTGGTTTGCTTAACTCGATTCGGAGCTCCTACAGGCACCACCGGAACACATTACATTTTAACTTGTTTGCAGGAGATGGTTAGGAATAATTACCTTTCTGGCCTGACTGGGTCTGAATGCCTGTTTTATTTTACGTAGGAGCAGATCCTTCCTAACTTGTCTTGTGTAGGAATAATGGTGGCTGTTTATTTTTCTATTATTGTTGGTGGTGCATCTTGCATTATATTATGTCAAGCCAACTGTTGCTGACATGGAGATGGTGGTTTGGCAGGTTCTTCAATCTCAAGGAGTCAATCAGATGTGGCAAGGATGTTGAGTGTACCCTTTGGAGATCAGGTTGAGGATAAAATGGTAAACTATTGGAAATTGTTTATTTGTAATACTGACCATAGTCCAGTGAAGGGAGAGATTCTTTGCAGAACTTGTCTGCATTTCTCACACCTGCATTATAGGATACTACAATAGAGTGTGTACTGATCTATGTATGGTCTGCAGATTGTATCCGAGTTAAGGAGAAGCTCCTTGAATAAGAAAGCAAATGCAACACCTATGAAGACACTCATTGCCCAAGAAATGTCCAAAGAAGTGGAATCTAAGCATAATCCACCCAATTTGGTTGCCAAGTTGATGGGACTTGATACCCTCCCTCACCAGCAGCCTGTTGCAGCTGCTGCACAAAGAAGCCACTCTAGAGATTATTCGAGGCGTTCTTTAAGTCACTCTGGGATATTTGTGGAGTCTTGGGATGAAGATCATAGTTGTTTGGACAAGCAGATGCCTAGTGAAGGTCACCTGTGCCAAGAGCAAAGTGAATACAAAGATGTCTATGAAATCTGGCAGCAATCTCAAAAGACAATGGTGAGACACGGTTCACCTCAAAAACGAAATCACAATGAAAATGTAAATACAAGAAAGATGGCTCTTGTTCGCCAGAAGTTCATGGAAGCAAAACGTCTGTCAACAGATGAAAAGGGCCGCCAGTCCAAGGAATTCCAAGATGCACTTGAAGTGTTAAGTTCCAATAAAGATTTATTCCTCAAGTTTCTGCAGGAACCAAATTCATTGTTCTCTCAACATCTGCATGACATGCAATCTATGCCTCCATCTCCTGAGACAAAGCACATCACAGTTCTTAGGCCTTCTAAGGTGGTTGATAATGAAAGGTTTGCTGGGTCAGGGAAGAAGAGTGATAAACCTACAAAGCAACAGGCACATACTGGGCAAGCTACTGGGTGGGAAAGCAATCTTGGATATTCTCCTGCCTTTTCCAATGAGAAGATTGTTGAATATCCTCCTGCTCAACCAACTCGAATAGTAGTATTGAAACCTAGCCCTGGGAAGATCCATGACATCAAGGCTCTCGTATCACCACCCTCATCACCACCAAGAATGTTACATGGTGAAGATTTTTATGATGAACCTGAAGATGTTGAGGGTCAGGAACCAAGAGAGGTGGCAAAGTTGATCACTCGGAACATGCGTGAAAACCTGATGGGCCACCGGAGGGATGAAACTCTTCTTTCTTCCGTGTATTCCAATGGCTACACTGGTGATGACAGTTCATTTAACAAATCAGTAAATGACTATGCAGTGGAAAATCTAAGTGACACGGAAATCATGTCACCAACTTCTAGACATTCATGGGATTACATCAATAGGTTTGATAGCCCCTACTCCACTTCCTCCTTCAGTCGTGCATCTTGTTCTCCAGAGTCATCTGTTTGCAGAGAAGCAAAGAAGCGACTTTCTGAAAGATGGGCCATGATGGCATCAAATGGGAGAGCTCTGGAGCAAAAAAATGCCCGGAGAAGCTCTAGCACTTTGGGGGAGATGCTTGCGCTTTCAGATACAAAGAAATTTATGAGAGCTGAGGAAGAGGATAGTATTAAGGAACAACAACCAAGAGGATCTACCTCTTGCATCACTAGTCATTTAAATAAGGAAGATGGCACGGCTGATTCTCCTAGAACTCTTCTAAGGTCCAAGTCTTTGCCTGTCTCTACCACGGTGCATGGTGCTACGCCCAATGTTGAAGTTTCACCCCCTGATGCTGGCAAAACTGAAGTTCCAAAGGATCTGACAAAGGCAAAGACTGCGAAATCTTCTCTGAAGGGGAAAGTTTCTAGTTTATTTTTCTCGAGGAACAAGAAACCAAGTAAAGATAAATCTGTTGCATGTCAATCTAAAGATGAATTTCAGTCTGCCATCCCTGAAACCCCTTGTTTACCAATTCCTCTGACTGAAAAAGTTAGTGATGGTGCAGCTCAATGTACTAATAACTCTGGCCATGAAAAGGGTTCATCTCATGGTTTACATGCGTCAGCAGGCATACATACTTATCCAGATTTTATCTGCATGGAAACAAAACAAGACATTGTTTCTCATGAGGTAGTTCTATCTTCTTTCTGTCCTTTTGCTCTGTTTTTTGTTCTCTTTGAATCATGCATGCTGCTGTTATTAAATCAAAAGGTTTGTCTGCAGTTAATAATTTATGGAAACATGATCGAGAGACATGACTACTGTATTTCCTAACTACCATTATCAAATCCCAGCCTGTACTTCTTACCACTTACAGTTTGTTGATTAATCGCTGTGGGGTTGGACAGTACAAATCAAGTCATCATCTGGGGCTAGGAAAATGAGTTTGGGTTGGTGCGTAATGCATCAATTTTGATAATGTTTAAATGAAACAGTAGAAGTCTTACTGTCTGTAGTCTGTACTCTGCCGTGTAATATGGAACACATCTTCATTTTTTACGTGATCCTATTTTAAGCAATGCAGCAATGTCATAATACATTTTTTTCTGGATAAATATTTCCCAGTTGCCACTCCCAGTTGAATATCATTTCTCTCTTTCTAAATGTCTGTTGATCTGATATTCATTTTTACAACTTTTTGCAGGGAGGGCTATCTGTAACAAAGCCTGTGGTGCCTGGGAATATGAATGAAAATCAGGATCAGCCAAGTCCAATCTCAGTTTTAGAACCCCCATTTGAAGAGGATGACAGCACAATTCTGGAGGCTTCTGGCTTGATACAGAAGCCAGATTGTAGGGGTAAATATTCCATTTTAGGAACTTTTGAGAAATTTCCTGTACACTTGCCAAGTTACTAGTCAGATCATATGAATTTTTTCTTTGATGCAGGAATAGAGGTGCCTCTTAAGTCTAACTTGATTGGTAAATCACCACCTATAGAATCAGTAGCTCGAACCCTAACATGGGATAATTCTTGTGCGGAGACAGCTAGTTCTTATCCACTAAAACCCTCTCCCTCTCCGGTCTCCTTGGGTGCTGAGGCAGATGAAAAGTACTGGTTTTCCTTTGTCCACGCTCTACTAACAGCAGCTGGCCTTGATTGCGAAGTGCAATTAGATTCATTTTTTTCCAGATGGCATTCACCTGAAAGCCCATTGGACCCATCATTAAGAGACAAATACGCTAATCCAAATGACAAGGAGCTTTTGCACGAGGCAAAGCGAAGGCAGAGACGTTCAAATCAGAAACTTGTATTTGACTGTGTGAATGCAGCACTTGTTGAAATCACAGGTCATGGATCAGACAGGAGCACAAGGGCTATGACGAGCAGTGGGGTACAAAGCAGGTTGGTAGAGGATGCACAACCCATGGTAGCTGAATACGTGTGGGCTCAGATGAAGGAATGGTTTTGTAGTGATGTGAGATGTGCTTCTGGGGATGGTGGTGGGGTCAGCAACAGCCTGGTGGTGGAGATGGTGGTGAGGAAGGAGGTGGTAGGGAAAGGGTGGACAGATAAGATGAGAGTGGAGTTGGATACTTTACGGAACGAAATAGAAGGAAAGCTGCTGGATGAACTTGTTGAGGAGACTGTCATTGATTTCGCAGGTAGGATGTGATGAGGCTTTTTAACTCTTTTTTCCCTATTTATTGCATCAAGCTATCTATTTGTGTAATTGAATTTCAACAACGAGGATCCCACCCACCTTATTTGTTCAATACCTGTAAGTGCCTAAATTAGTAAATAAATATGTGCTATTTGGCAAATGTGAGTTCACTTTTTGATAGCTGCTGATGGTCCATAGAGAAGATAAACAAGCTGTCTTTACAGCCTTCCCCATCCATCCTGTTTGTGTGAGGTTTTAGTGGAATTGTACTGCTACTGACCATTGAAGATGGTTGTTAAGCTCAGAATTCTCTCTGCATAATTTTCTTGTTGTGGTCTCTCATGAATCAATCTCCTCAACTTATCTTTTATTATTTAAATAAATGCTAGCGTTTAAATCCAGTAAAGAGGGATATGATTAAGTTGGCTTGAGGTGTTCATTTATACTATAAATCAACAATAAATTTGTGATAAGGTTATAAATTAATTTATCATCAAAATTGTAGAGTATCATTGTTTGAAATGTAGAATGGACATGTTACTGAGTCCAAATTAAAATTCAATTAAAAATAGCGAAGTTGTCAGATCTGGCTTGACTCGGTAAAGAAATGGACTCATTGTTTGAGTAGATTGTTTGTTTTTATTAAAATAAAATCATTTTGTTTTTTAAAATGATTTTGCGATATACCAATCAGGTTTAATTTCTATTTTGCAAGTCTCTGATCAGCTCATCAAATCACGGCAGATTTAACAACTAGTAATGAAAGAAAGTGAGCAAATTTCTATCAAATTGATTTGTTTTTTTAGCAATATGTTTAACATGTAAAATTATATTTTAATATATTTTCAAATAAAAAAGCATTTTTTTTAAATAGCTATATATAGTTTCTGAATATAAATATAAACGCAACATCTAATATCGTTATTTATAAAAAGAATTAAATGTAATTAAAGATATTTTGGGTCTATTACGGAGTGAATATATCATGGTATACTACGAAAATAACACTTTTTTTTTCAAGTCTGAAGGTGATGAGAGGAAAACTTGATGCAAGACAAGGACTTTTTTTTTTTTTTTGACAATTAATGAACAGGTACAGATCACGTGACTTACAGCGGTATCTATGGATAAATTAGAAGAGTTTGGAGAAACTAAGAGGCAGAGAGAGGAGCATCTGTAGCTCTGATCTCTGAAATAGATGTTGACGCGGGGAAATATACAGAAAGAGATTTCCGTAATCCCTCGGATCCACCAAAACATTTCTTGCAGCAGGCAGATCCCATAAGTCTGTTTCATATGTCCACTCAACACACTTCTACTTGCATAAAAGTTTGTGTTTTGCATTGTGGAGATTGCGGTTTGAGAAAATAGATCTAAAAAAACTACAAATTATAGCTTTTTCATAAACAAGGTTTTAATAGAGAATCTTCAGTAAGATCTATGCAAAATGCAAAACTATAGGATATTTATTAACCAAACATTTTCAAAATTATAGTTAGAACAGAACACAGCTTCAATCACATCTCAACAAACTACCAAACAAATATAAGCACAACCCATTCAGGGTTCTACAAAAATTTCTACATCTCTAATCATTTTAGCTTATAATTATTTGGTTGAGGTGATCACAGAGTATAAACTAGCGAGGATAACATGGGTGTTTTTAACACATCAAATAAACACGCAATGTATTATTTCAGCAAATGTGTACAACAATTAACAAACCATACATGAGGACACTGAGAAGTGAGTAGCAACACAAAATGAAAAGCTTTTACCTTACGAAGTATGTTTTCCCCAACAAATCGACATGCACGGGAGCTTCTAAGGACCTATACATATCACAACTTCCTCCAGAAAAGCTCAAGAAAAAACAACTAAAAGGCAATTATATGTACGTCAGTAAGAGGCAAGACAACGAAACTATACTTTGGTGTCCTTCCCACCTTGTGAGACAGAAACTTTTCTGATCTTCATTACTTGGATTTCGTGCTCATTGATGCATTCTGATTAAGTAGATTGGGTTTATCTCCAGTGCTCAACCCATACTGCACCACAAAATGCATGAATGCCATCAGAAGGTCAATCAACAATCAGGTAGATTTTAAATATGTGAAGAAAGCTGACCAGTTCAGCACGAAATGCATGAATGCCTTGAGATGCTCATTCAGCTTAATATCCATAACAACATTAATTTGTAATCTACATGATTGCTTATCATCCCAATCCAATATTTATTTTTGTATCATTTTTTACATAAAAGTACAAAATAATCATATAACAAACCTGTTATATATTAATGTTATGTTATTGATTGGAATAGCATAACCAATGATTTATAGGCTAATTATTTATATATTATATCTAGATTTTAATAGTGAAGTTAATAATACAGTAATAAAGGGTTAACACTTAAAATATGAGAAAAACTAAGTTTAATGGCTGGTTGTTTTATGTACATGAAATGTGGATTTTGTTTCAATAAAAAAAAATTATACAATTATTAGCCAGTCTTCTCTGCTTGAGAGCAAGAGCGAAATCAAAGCAATTAGTTTGATAAAAAATCTCAATAATAAAACAACACTGCCCACTTTGATTTCATCCTGGTTTAGTGAACTTTCAACGATCAGCACTTCTTACCGCTAGAAAGTTACATTTTCAAAGCTATTATCAGCAATCATTACTGCTACAACATTTCATTTAGCAATGCTACAGCTCCCAGTTCCAATGGTTATAAAAAGCAGCTGATTTACATAGTCATCAACAAGGCAACTGTTATTAGTTGTTGCAAATCTTAACATATGCTCAAGTAAAACTGTGATAGCACATTGGCCAAGCATCATGCAAACCACCTCCTTTTCACTTAAGCATATATATGCCAGTCAACCAGATTAAAATAAGTAACACAAAGCCAAACGTGTGCTCTTAACTATAGAATTTTCAATTTATGTACAATGTGTCTAAATGAAAAATACCTTCTCTCTCATCCGTGAGGTCCAGATGTCTGAATGAGTCCCTGGACTAAATGTTTGGCCTGACTGATTTAGGAGTGGCTCCCTAGTTCTACCTCTAACATTCTCAAAATCATCCTCACCAAACTCATTTCTCTGAGTGGAAACCATAGCTCGCAGAATCATTGCTAGTAACAGAGCTAGTGCCTGGAATTAATACCAAAGATAGAATTAGAAAAAGCCATTGTGAAATCATCAATATTCCATGCCCATGGTTCCTAGTAAAACATCAAGGAAATATATAGAATCTTTATAAAAATATACTACAAGTGAAAAGGCATTTATATTGTGAAAAAGAGTTGATATCTTCCTTTATAAGAAATAGATATCTAGAATATTGTCATCCAGTTTTTGACTTCAAAACTATTAATGGTTGGCCTTCCTTCTTTGGATCTCCTATAGCAATTAGAGAACACTTTCATTTCCCTTGATGCAATAAAAATTGTTGAGAAAAAATCACAACAGAGAATATGATCATATTTCTAGCATCTCACTAAATTAAATACCAGCACAGAGCATAATCAATTTTTCTTGTTCTTCAATTTAAATACTCCGAAGAAATAAATTCAACAAAAAAAAAAACAACTAAGCAGAGTGACCTAATTCTAGAAGCCACTGAAAACCATTTGCTTGGCCTTCAGGCTGCATGTTGGGGACTGATCCCCAACCGTGGTCATTGAGGCATTCAGCGGGTTCATCTTTTCTAAAAATGGCTGGACAAAAAGATTCATTAATGATGGACTCATACTTTTGGTCCCTCAAGATAACTTCCTGACTGTGGAGAACCATCATATTTTATTGCCGTGAATTATAGCTTCACATGCAACCTGCTATTGATATAGAATGCACAAGTATGAATGAAAAGAACACACATTTTGTTGTTCTTACAGTAATTGCACCCTTTCCTCTCTGGTTTCTTTAACGCTTAGTCTGGAAAAAAATATCTTCTCTCAATCGGCCCTTCTCCGGGTAAAGAACTTCTACCTTGCTAGGAGAAAGTAGGCCACTAACAAATGTTTGACTCATTTATCTATGAGGCACCAGTGGTAGGAATTAGCACCCTTGACCAGGAAAAGATTTCACAGTTTGACTCTGGATGTCTGGCACCATTACAAGGGCAGAACAATACAATCTTATATGACTAATGAAGATTAAAATATATTCACTCTTAAGTAACTTGATGGATTCTAGGGTGACATGCATTTCAAAGGAAAATCCATGAACTATGCATAATTTTAAGAGTAGTTAATCCCATCAAATTCCAAAGCGCATAGTTTACAGCTCCTTTGCTTCAGGTGGCCAGCGTGTGGAAGGCAGATAGCGTCTCAGATTGAAATGACAGGATCATGGAGGTCCCAATGGCAATAAATTTAGCAAAACAAAAATAAATCTCAATTGTCTGGACAATAAAGATAGGTTGCCATTGAGCTGCTCATATTGAGTACATGGAAAAATGATAGAGAGCCTGCCTGCATCAAAATTCAGTCCTTGTGCACCTCATTATCCACTGATTTCATTTGAATATTTTTCTCGTCTTCTTTATTTCAGTAAATTTTCACTTAAATTTAAACAGATGATTAACTTGTTTCCACTGGGCACAAGAAGACATGTCAAAAGGAAGAAGCAATCTTGATATTAGGATTATTTAGATATTTTTCAATATACCTGAGGGGAAAAAAAGGACTAGATTTGTTTACCTAGTTTCTGATGGAAGTAACTCATTTTACATGTTTCACAAAATCTTTTGATCTTGATAATGTTTTCATCTCCTTCATTTTACATGCAAGTAACATATCATTTTTTTTTTTAAGTTGTGATTAAAGTTTTTAAAGCACAAAATTTGAAACTCACAGAATAAAAATATACACATAGCAGGACCTGCATCTTTAATTTGCAAGACTTCACTTCTGGATCATGATTGTGGAACTGACTTATTTTCAAAGATGTGACAGAATTCTCGTTTATAAATCACTGTGGAACATACCTGAATTATGAGCACTGTGATGCCAACCCATTTACATAAATCAACATTTTCTTCAACGAAAATACGAAGGCTCTGCAGTTCTCCAGTTGGATCAAATGGAAGATCCTGTAACAGAGTAACCCAAAGGAGTTTTAAGTTACATGTACAAAGGAATGAAACTGCCGACCTGAATCTTTATTAAAAGAAAAATAAATTACCTTTTCCCAACGACGATCAATTGCAATGAATGCAACCAAGGCTGCTTCTAGCAGAATGAATACAATTTTGAGTATTGTGTACTGAAATTGATTAGGTCAAGGTAAACAAGTTGAGTGCAGACCACAAATTATATGTTATAGGCTGCCAATTTGACTCGTAAGAATAATGAAACCGTAAAAGTTTTTTGTGTTTTGTATTTTCGGTCTGATCCTTTTACCATTATAAAGTAAAAAAAAAAACAAAAAAACAAGGAAAATTATGTTATTTTTAAGTTGAAGCAACTCAAAGTAACTGCAGATCATTTGTTAGTGAAAAAAAGTGGAAATAAACAAACAGAGTGCGGTGTATATATGTCGGATACAAAGCAAAGGCAACAGCCATTAATGGATTCAGCTGCAATACAGCCGATGAAGGTAACGCAACACAATATAACGCCCACTCCCATAAAAGAGTAGATGAACCTGCCATAAAAAAAGAGTGAGAGAGTGAGAGAATTAACACCCTCCGTGCAGGTCCCTCAAATGCCACACGTTTAGCCACAACAACCACAAAAACACTCACGATTTAGCAGAATTAATGCAAAAAGTCATGTGGGCCATTCCACACAATATGAATCTTATAAAATCATTCATGATTCACACACACAAAAATCAGTTAAAAAAATCCAAGATAAAATTACAGCAGAGATCAATCTCACCAAAATCGAAAGCTACTGAATGGAACAAGCCTAAAATTCCTTCAGTGAAGCAGGTTCTATTCCCAGTGACTCTAGTTCAATTGATTATTATATAATCAGGTCAGGGCTACCCCGTTGTATAGCACAATGCTTAACGGGCCTCCCAAGGAACCAAAAACAAAAAAAAAAAAACATTAAATATCCTTCCTTTTATATTAATTACAAAAAATCACAAAATTCAAAACCCTAAGCATTAAAAATCCTTCCTTTTATATTAATTACATAAAATCACGCATTCAAAACCCTAAACCAAACCAATCAAATCACACACGAAAAAATCATTAAATCCAGAGCAATTACTAGTAAAATTAAGAAAGAAAATCGAAATTACCAAGGAGCTGGAAGCTGGAAGGAATTCAAGTCGAAGTCGAGCCCGTTTTCAAACCGAGGAACCACATCGGAGAAGACAAGATCCCGAATCGAGTGAGACTCAGAGCCGGGCAAAAGCAAGAGAGAAGAAGAGGAAAAAGAAGAATCTGGAGAAGGAGCAGAAGGTGGAAAGACGGGGACTTTGTTGTTCCATTGATCAAGCATCCAAAATGAGTAAATAATTATTGAAATTCCGATAAATGCTTGAAGGAAATTCAAGAGTTTTAGGACGAATGCTAATGGTACATGGCAGCAATTGCGTTCCATTTTTTTTCCAAACCCTAACCCTAACGAGGATTTGCTCGGAGCAGAGAAATGGTTGTGAAAGATCGTAGATTTTTGGAGAATTTGTTTTTATGTTCCGTGGAAAAAGTAAAAGTGATTTTTGAAATTTATTGGGTAATTATAAGTTATTAGTGCTTTTAGTTTTAAAAATAGATTTAAGATAGTGAATGTAGTTTATTGTTTTTACATATTTTTTTATATATAAATATATTAAAATAATATTTTGTATTTTTAAAACTTATTTTGACATAATATATTAAAATAATTTTAAAATAAAAAATTTTAATTTAAAAAACAAATTTTTATAAAAGCATTTCTACATTACCAAATGGAATGGAATCTAAACTAATGAAGTGTGTATCGGATCAAAACCCTATTACTACATTGAAAAATATTTTATCGTCATTTTTTTGATGTACATGATAAAATATTTGAAATGAAAATAAGAAATTTAACTGATATATAAGATCAAATTAATCAATTATCATATGCATTGGTAGAATAAAAAAATGTTGGAGTGACTTGTTTGACTTAACGAAACAGGAAAAATGTTGGAGTGAATTTTATTTTATGTCAATAAAGAATACAAGCACATCTTGATAAAAAAAAAAATCAAAGTTGATATACTTGATTGAAATAAAATAAAAGTTGGAGTATCTACAATGATTTAAGAAAAATTAACATGTTATCAAATAACAAAAAAAAATGATGGATGGTGTATGATAGGGGTAATTATTTTTTGTTTAGTTTGGTTTTTATAAAAAAATAATTAAATTAAATTTTTTTAAAAAAATCAAAACCGGTTCAAACCGGCAGGTTTTGGTTTGATTTTTTAGCATAAAAACTTGTTTGACTTGGTTTTTTTTATTTGGGTTCGTTTTGTTCGGTTTTTTTTATTTCAGGTTTTTAAAATCAAAATCGAACTGAACCGGTCAGTTTTTTTAAAATTTTAATTTATTTTTTTAATTTAATCAGTTTTTTAATTTTTTTTACTTGTTTTTAATGCATGGAGGTAAAAAAAAAAATCATGTACTCGATTGAAAAAAAGATGAAAAAAGTGCAATCATCCCCTTCGTTTTTATCCAAGTTTTTGACTAAACAAAAGCTTTTGTCAAATCTGTTTTTTTTTTTAAAAAAGAAAAAAAAAAGGAAGAGGAAACAACCTCTTGTCAAATAATTAAAGCAAACTAATAAAAAACTGTCGAACAAAAAAATTTCGATTTCGATATTTTCGAAGGTGCTTAAATAATGATGCCACGTGCTAGAGTGACATGGGAGGGGCAACGTGTCTCTCAAAAATCCAACCAGACGGTTGAACTTAATCCAATATTCCATTGATGGTAAGCATTGTTTCTAAACTGAAATAAAATTAGGAGTTGACTCGGGATTCAAACTGGATTAAATTAAAAAAAAAAAGTTAATTTGATAAAAACATGGGGTTAATCTAGTAACTCATTCAAAACCTGATGGTCAATTTATTTTATTTTTTTAAAATAATTAAAATTAACCATTTTGATTCGTGATTTAATTCTTGTTCTGCATCGAATTTTAAAATTATAATTTTGGTGCCTTGAATTAATATTCTCCACTTAAAAGAACAAAAGGAAACAGGGAAGTGAAGCTCCAGGCTGGAATTGCTCTCCTATAGTTTCAGGGAAATCCAAAAGTAGCAATCATGCATGCAAGATGATTTGAGAATTTGATGAGCTACTGATGATTAATGGCATTGAATTACTGTTTAATTAATTATGGTTCCTTGGCCCCAATGTCTGCTGGGCTGATCTATGTTATTAAGGTTTCCTTAATTATATTTTAAAATATATTAAAACAATATTTTTAAAAATTTTATTTTTGAAATCATTATTAAAATAATTTTAAAATATCAATTTTTTTAAAAATACCTAAATTTTTATAAAAGCATTTTTATAACCACAAAACACTAGGATATCTAATAAATTAAAGAGTTTTTTTATTCTATGTTGAAGTAGTTAGATATACTCATATCATTGTTGTAGAACCTGAACTAACCTAATAAATCTACCCGGGGCTCATTTAATTTAAAATTTGAATTAAATTAAAATTAAAAATAATAAATGAAAAATACCTAGAATGATGTAGGTTTTACAATTATGTTTTGAATTTCTTTGAAACACTACAATCATTATTACATCACTATTTAGCAATCTATTTCTCATGTATTCTTTAGACTTAGAGAGCCTAAATTTAACCTCTTAATAGATTCATCGATCACTGGTTTTCCAAAGGTTATAAACGCAATAATCATTGGAATCATGTACACCACCACAAGATGCACCGCAAGTGCTTATTGTTAGGAAAGTTCAACTCCCCATCCATTACCTCTCTAACAAATTAAAGATAAAGCATGGTACAAGCATAGTACAAAATAATGTACAAAATCGCGTGCAACTCGGGACTTGAATCTTAAATCAAGTTATAAGTCGACTTAATAAATACATGTATGTCTATTACTTATTCAATATCATATTAATCATATTATTAAGGAATGAATCTTAGAGTAGGTAATTGGTGTACCTAAATAAATTAACACTACCACAATTTTCAGATTTACCGATGGACTTTTCTGTCGGTATTTGCACTACCATTTTATTTGTAATTAATTTACAAACGAAATCACCGACGGAAATGCTCTGTTGGTGAATCTTTTGTCGATAAGTTTTTGTTCGTTGATAATAAAAAAATATTATTACTGATGAATTTACTGACGAAAAAAACAAGAAAAAAAAATATAATTAGCCGCTTCATTCCGTTGGTAATTCCCTTGAAAAACTACCGTATATAATTCATTCGGTAATTATTTAAAAATATTTTTTAAAAAATCTATTTTACAAAAATATAAAATAATTAAATTAATATTAATCAACACTCTATAATACTCAAAGTGCTTGGAAAAAAGAAGAAGAAAATCAACTTAAACAAATTTGTAACAAATAAATAACATGAAAAAATAAATTCAACTAGAAAAATTCATATGAAAAAATTTTAAAATCTTGTAAATAAATCAATTAAAAATTGATTTCATATGAAAAAATAATCCCACAACAAAATTCATACAATTATTAAGAAAAAAATAATTAAAAATAAAATAAAAACAAATATAGTGAAAAAAACACGAAAAAAGAAGAATTTTTTTTTTTTTACTTTAATGTAGTTACAAGTGAAGCTAAGAAGAGAAAAAAAATTAAAAAATATACTAATTAAAAAAAAACTGAGAAGAAAAAATAAGAAACAAGAAGAAGACATATTTGAGCGAGAAGGAGTTGAGGAGAGGAGAGAAGAAAAAGAAGAAGAAGAAGACATACCTGAGCATGGAGGAGAGAGAAAAAGAAGAAGAAGAAGAAAAAAAAAGAAGACAAATCTGTTGTAAAATTATGGATTATAGGCTTTTTATTGGGGCGTTTTACCGATGATTTTACTGATGAATAATTAAATATTAATATTTTTAATTATTCCGTCGGTGATTCTCTCTGTAATATTTAATTTAAATTTTGAATTTAATCAAAACTTTTCAAAAACCATCAAATATCACCAATGACTTTTCAATGAGTCGGTAATTATGTTAGTAATATTTAATTTAAATTTTAAATTTAAGCTAATTTTTTCATAAAACCGTCAAATAACAGCAACGACTTTTCAATTCGTTAGTGATTTTGTCTATAAAAAACAATAATTAACAGTGCAATTGGGATGTGAATAGTTCCAGAGCTCTCTGTAAAATATCGACGGAAATTTCCGTCGGTGATTCCCTTTGTAATTAACATGATGAATAGTGTTCATAGTTTACCAACGATTTTACCGACGGAATAAATTCTGTCGATAATTTCATTGGTAAAAATGGCACGTCATTATTTTTTTACTTTGTTTTAATTTTTTTTCCCACTGTAATTTTCTCAGTAAATTTTGAGGGAATATTTCTATTAGTAAAATCCGTTAACAATTTACGAATAAAAATATTCTCTCGGTATTTCTGTTTGTAGTTATCGATTTTCTGTTTAAGAACTTCTTTTTCTCTAATTTTTGGCTCGAAGCAACCAAGGTGAAGTAATGTCTGATATAAAAATAAAATCTGAAGGCCAGTGGTCAATAGAATTAAATTTGCAAGTGCTAAAAGGGTATTCAATGGCCGAGAAGTTAGATTTTTCCTGTCACAGCCGCGAGCTAACTTTGTGTCGGCTTCACTGCTGAGAAACTGTACTCCATTTTAATTTGAGTACTCATCATGCACGCATGCAGTAGAGCCCAGCATAGTCAATCAAAATTATAAAGATTATGTTTATAGACAAGACGAAATTCAAGAAAAAAGTTTGAATGTGTCAAAATGAGATTTCTAATTCATAAATTTGATTTGATTATTAAAATTTTATCAAGAGTCCACCAGAGTCAAGAACAAGCTTGAATTCGAATTTTCTCTGTTTTTCTTGTTTCTTTTTATTTCTCCAGTTATTCTGGGATTTCTTTTCAGTCGATTTAACTCCGATTTAAACATATTTATAAATTTTGTATTATCCAGCATTTATAAAACATAGATTTTTATTTATAGTTTAAGATTACAGCATATATAGGTTTAAAGAAACCCTAGTTTTTTTCATCTCTTACCTTCATACTGCAATTTTTTCCCGTATAATTGGATATGGGTCTCAGCACCATTGGAGACATTTCTTTCGTGGGCTCCAGAAATATTGGAGTACAGAATGCAACAGCACCTACTGTCATCTACATTTAAGGCAGAGATGACGTAAAACTAAACCAAGATCATGAGTTCATGACCTCTGGTCTTGTGTAAGACAATAAACATGCATGCATCCTTAGAATCTCACAAAGCACAGAGGCGTAGGGCCTGCAGGGGCATTTGGGGTGATGAGCGAGGACACAGGAATTTCCAGTTTGATGATCAACACTCATGATGAGTCAATAACATCTGACAATCGATCGGTTATACAATGAATATTGATGTCAGATGAACAAGAATTCATAAGTTAATCAATAACATTTAATTATATATGTGATAACATCGCATGATTGTTTTTCAATGTCATTTTTTTCTTAATTCTTAAGAAAGTTGATGACCTCTTTGTTGATGATGGGTTGCTGAGCTTAAATTGGAGGCTGAGCCATTGAATCATACCATTAAGCATGGAATCAAGGTGTGTGAAAATGTAATAGTATTTGTGATTTAATTTTTTTTATTTAGAAATATATTAAAATAATTTTTTTATTTTTAAAAAATTATTTTTAGCATCAACATATCAAAACGATCTAAAAATATTTTTAAAAATAATTTTAAATAAAAAAATTAAATATTTAAAGAACATAATTTGAACTGCGTTTACGAACAATCAAAAAAATAAAGACCAAATTTGATAGATAAAAAATTTCAATAAAAAAATAATAAGGAAAAAACAAATAACAATTATAAAAATAAGGACCAAAGTTAATATAAAAATAAAATTTTAAGAGATGAAATTAAAAAATAAATATTCAAAACAAAATATATATAGCAATCAAAAATTTGAGTATCAAATTTGATATAATCAGTAAATAATGACATTTCTAAATTTTTCACAACTTCCGGAAAGTGTTTTCTGCCCAAATTTTTCAGGAAAACACTTTCCTAAAAACTAAGCCAAATTTTTCTTTTACTGGAAAGTGTTTTTCATTAACCAACTTTTCTTATGGCAAACAAATATAAGAAAGTTTGGAAAGTGATTTTTCGGAAACTACTTTTCGGAAAACAAACACAGCTAAAAGGAAAAACACTTTCTTGAAAACCAAGCCAAATTTTTCTTTGACTGGAAAGTGTTTTTCGTTAACCAGAAAGTGTTTTTTGTTAACGAGAAAATATTTTTCGTTGATCAAAAAATATTTTTCATTGACTAACTTTTTTAATAGTAAATAAACACAAAAAAATTTAAAATATTATTTTTAAAAAATTATTTTCTATAAAACAAACATGTACTTAATTAAAAGTTATTTCCATGATTGTGTCGGTGCTTACAAAGGAAAGAAGCGTTGCAATAAGAGAATGTGTTATATTTGAGTGGGTGTGTGTGTGTAAAAGTGCAGTGTGGTTAAGTTTTTTTTGTGGAATTCATAAAAAATAACTAAAAAACATAATTTTTAGTTTTTATAAACGTGGTTTGTACTTTAAAAATATTGTATATAAAAAAACTCAACATATTTCATTTCTAAATACACTTAGTCTTAATTTTTTAAATTTCAAAAGTATTTCTCAAAAAATTTAAATTTTTTTTATTTTTTACTTTACTTCAAATTAATATTTTTTGGTGTTTTTGTGGTATGGTTGCACTTTTCAAAAGCTTAAAATTAAAATTTTTTGTTTTAAATTAATTTTTTTATATTTTTAAATGTTTTTTGAATGCTAAAAATAATTTTTAAAAATTAAAAAAATATTTTTTTAATATATTTTTTAAAAACTGTTTTTTACAAAACGCATTCTCCACGTAAATTATTTTCATATACTTTGATGTCACTAGCATGAAATAGTGGAGCCACGTGCATGTAGGTGTCATGTTTAAATGATATATAGTGGTGAGGTGTCATCTCGATATTAAAAGTCAAGGCTAACCAAGCGAAGGTTGGTGGCAAAAATTAAACAAAACAGGGGTTCTACTCTGTGAAGCGCGCCAGGGAAGGGGGATCTCTGGTGATTCATCACCTGGAAATTAATAAGTGGGCAAATACTATTTTTCTTGATTTAACCTATGCTTTTTCATCGAATTATTCAAATCTCTTTGAGAGATATACCACGAGCAATTAAGTACATATTGCAGTGAAGTTTTACATGGTTGATCATGATCCAAAAACCATCAATTCTTCTTAAACACAATCCCTCCAACATAATTAATTTCGCTACTTTAATTATAAAGTTCATACACACATATTAACCAAAGCTAAAACAACATTGGAAATATAAATTTTTTTACATTTTAAAAACATAATGAAAAAATCAAAATATCTTCAAGAGCAAAGATTTTAAAATTAATGTTAATAAGTAATTTAGTATTTGAACAAATAAAAAACCAAAAACATGATAAAATAATCAAATTGTTTTTAAAAGCAAAAATATTAAAACTGGTGTTGATGGGATATATATATATATATATATATATATATATATATATATATATATATATATATATATATATATATCATCCAGTCATGTCATTAGAACCATCAACATCCTCTTTTTATTGGTGCGATGTGTGTCGGTGATGGTACAATAATTTGTTGCCATTGACTTTTTTTTTCCTCTTCTCTCTTGAAAATTATAGTTTAATCTTTTTTAGTTTTGATATCTAAACTTCAATTCCCATTCCATTAATTTTAAAAATAATGTTAAAAATCAAAATATCTTCAAGAGCAAAGATTTTAAAATTAATGTTAATAAGTAATTTAGTATTTGAACAAATAGAAAACCAAAAACATGGTAAAATAATCAAACTGTTCTTAAAAGCAAAAATATTAAAACTGGTGTTGATGGGATATATATATATCATCCAGTCATGTCATTAGAACCATCACAACATCCTTTTTTTATTGGTGCGATGTGTGTCGGTGATGGTACAACAATTTGTTGCCATTGACTTTTTTTTTTCCTCTTCTCTCTTGAAAATTATAGTTTAATCTTTTTTAGTTTTGATATCTAAACTTCAATCCCCATTCCATTAATTTTTCATTTTTTCCTTGCTTTTTTGGAAAGGTTTTATTGGTTTTTAACTTCATCATATAATGTATATTTATGACATTTTTTTTTTTTAATTTGGTCATTTTTGTTTTGATTTCTAATTTTTTTCATGGTTTTTTTTGTAAAAGTTTTATTTGCTTTTAATTTCATCATTCAATTTTTTTGTGTCAATTTTAATCCTCATTCTTTTAATTGTCTTTGGGCCTTTTTAATATATTTTTTTTAATTTCACATTCCAATTAAATATAAAATTTATTTTGTATTTCAATTTTGATTCTTATTTTTTTAATTATTATATACAATTAAATTATTTTTTAAAATTTTATGATTTAATATTTGATTGATTGAGAATTAAGTGTTTCGATTCTGATGACCTGGGTTACAAGTATGAAAAGTCAATATAAGTTGATATTTTTTTTTTAAAATGACCTTTATATTTCCTTTATTTGTTTCTATTAATTAGGTTATTCTGATCTTGTAATCTGAATTGCACGATTGACATTATATCTTAGGTTGACTCAACTACACTAATTATCGAGGTTACAAGTTTTTAATTCTAACTCGGGTTGACTGGGGTTGATTTTTTTAAATCATTTTTTTACCTCATTTTGTCTTGTCATAGTTAGATTGTGTTTGTTTTCTAATATATAGCTTTCATGTTAACGGTGAATTAAACTTAACAACATGTTTGATTTTCAAAATAACTGAGTTTTATGTTATGGGATTTACTAAAAAATTGAGTTCAAAACACATGTATATTTCTATATGTTTTTTTATCCAAATATTCTACACTTGTTTTTTACTATACATAAATTTCAATAACGGTTTTTATCAAACAAGTATCTAAATCTAACTAATTAAAACTAAAAATAATTTTTCTAAACTTATTTTTTAAAAATTACAACCACAAAAGCTACCTAAAAAACAAACACACCCTAATAGGCCGAGAATAGAGTTATATTGTTTATTCCCTTTAAAAAATATACTTTTTAGGTTATTGTGATTTTTTTTTAAATAGATTTATTTATCATAATTTTTTATTTTTTATCATTTAATTAAAATAAAATCAATTTATTTGATTTATTATGGGTTACAATATATATATATATATATATATATATATATATATTTTAAATTGCGCTTATTGCATGTTAAACATTATTGTTAGCATTTTGGCTCTGCAGCGAAGCACGACAACCGAGGCTAGTGTGTGTCTCTATATATATATATGTGGGGGGGATGGATGGATAGATGTATCTATCCAATTGATTAATGTACTGTATATGCACATAGATAGATCTATCCAATTGATTGATGATCCACTGTGTTAGACACTGATCACACTATTAATTGGCCATTCAATCAAAAGAACCATGTTGAAAATGATGGATATCATCCATCCATAAGGGTACTTTGATATTTTGCTGCCAAATTACAGCCCCACTAGCCAGGGGCAGAAGAACTACATTTTAAGTATAATTTTAAAACCTAGTTTGATTGCCGGCCTGATTTAAAATTTGAATTTTGATCGGATTGCTAGATAAGCTGAGTTATTTTTTAAAATTAAAATGAAATTATTTCAATAATAAAAAATCAACAAGTTTATGATTGGGTTTTAACCAGGTCTTGTCGGGTCACACCGAGTTTTTTCTTCATTTTTTTTTTTTTAACCTGATCCGGTTCCAGTCCTGGATCAGCAAGGTCCCGGGTCAACCAGTAGAACCGGACCGAGTTTCAAAACTATGCATTGAAAGGTAATATTAGGGCCATGGCACCCCCAAAGCTACAAAACTTTACATTTTAGTACTAGAATTGTGAAAAGCTATAATTATACCCTTTGATTTTACATGTTTTGCACCCCAAGAATCATTTATTTTCTTATTTTCCCTGAATCATAAACTTTTGGTTCCTCCCTACCACTATCAAAGCCCCCTAGCTAGGGCTGACATCAGCCAAATGCTATATTTGTTGTTTCGGACATCAGTGACTGAACACTGAGATGACTAGTTCTTCTTTGCACTAGTCGTCCTTAATTTTAGCTTAGCAACTCCAGTCATAGCAATGGACTTGTCAAGGAGAAAGGAAGAGGAGGATTAAATATGCAGAGAGATAGATAGATAAGGGGATAGATGGAATTCATCTACCAATGGCCCTCCCCATTTATGTAATTCACATGGCATCTTAACTTTATACAGGACTTTTTCTGCCATCCCAATAAATAAACCCTCGCGCCAAGTAGAGATCGAAGCTCGCGGGTTTGGTGGCCGTACGTGGTCGTCTCTCTCAGGAAAACACGGCCAATTGCAGTGTGATTCAATGGAAGTCAAAAGGTGTTAAGTGTATAGTTTCCATTAATGCAAGTTCTGAGGACCTCATCTGTGGCCACCCTATGCTTGAAAGTTTCCAGCCATCCTTGAATCTGCAACACTTCCATGGAGTCGTGAACTAGTGGAGTCCTGATGATCAGACATACGATCGAGTATAGTTAAACTACTGCTAATCGATCCACTAGTTGCTTCACCAGTGGTGTATTAAATGATTAATTTGACAATCTTGCCAGTACCAGGCTCTTTGAATCAGAGAGAGACTTGCTCAAATCAACTTTTATGTGAGGAGGCTTCCTGTGTCCAATCTATTTAATCTAATAATTTAAGTTGTTAAATAAAGTTCTATAATATAATTTATATTATTTTTTAACATACTCCTTAAATAAAAATCGTTTAAATTTAAAACTTGTACATGCTTAATTTATCTTGTACATAATTTTTATTAAATAAATAAAAATGATGAAATTCGAACTCGTGACCACTTGGTTATCAAGATTTTAATATCATGTCATAGAACTAATTCAACTTAATAACTTAAGCTGTTAAGTAAAATCCCAGGATATAATTTATATTATTTTCTAATATTATATTCGTGTAAAAATTCATATATGTTTTTCTAGAAACATGAATTTCATGCAGACCACTCGGAAATATATTTTTTAATAGACTTTAAATTTATACGTATAAGAGCTTATTCATAAGGTGAATATTATTTTTAATTTAAAAACTTAAACTATGCTACCACTTAGTGATTAATTATATTTACTCGCTCCCATGTGCATCTATTTTAATTTTATTTTTTTACAAGATGGAATTCAAACTTAAAATCTTCTCCTCTGCTCTCCTCTCCTCTCCGGTACTTGAATTGATATAATGTCAACGTAGTTAGAATATAATTTCATCTACTTTTAGTTAATTTCGTGATCAGGGAATTGATTATTTTCATGTCTGCATATGAACAACATCTTTCATAATCAAATTCAATGGTTAGCTAGCTAGCTAGCTGCATGACACCAGTAATTAAATGGTCAGGATCAAGATCCTTAGGAACTAGCATATAAATGCACAACCGATCCAACATATTGCCAGCTATATACGGACACCATACAGGCCTTGCTTAGGGCAGCATTTACACCATAGATGTATCGTTGAAGAAGGCTTAATTAGTTGCCGACAACTATATATCACGGGCACTGGGGAAATTAACCATCGATATTGTTCAAGGTTGAGGCCCCGTCTTAATTAGTCCTAACCCTGTGTGCGCCATGAACATATATAACCCTAAGCTAGTTCATGTAGTGTCTACTCTAGCTATATATGTACGTAAGATTCTTACAATGGAGCCTCTGTGCACCCACGGCTAAAGAAATCTTGCATGCCATATAAGTTGGGAAATTGATTGACAACTTGTCTTGCACTTTCCACTGGAATCATGGTTTATTGTTGATGTTGGAATGGTGATAATAATTATTTTAAAATTATTTTTTATTTAAAAATATATTAAAATAATATATTTTTTATTTTTTAAAATTTATTGTTGATATTAATACATTAAAATGATCTCAAAATACTAAAAATCTAAATTGAAGTAAGAAAAAATTAAAAGTAAAATTCAGTTTTTTAAAAAAATAATTTTGAAACGCAAAAATAAACTAACTCTTGTAATTAATTAATTAGCAGATGCAATTACAAGTTATTAAATTGTGATATATACCAATTAAATAAACACTTTTAGATATGTGATTGAAATAAAATACAGATAAAACCACACTACACCACACAAAAAAACAAAAAAAGGAACAAAATAGCTTTTATATATATGTGGATGTAATGTGTCCTGTGGGAGATCGTATAAGTAGTCTACTCGCCTCTCATTTTTTACAAAGAAAAAAAAGAGTATAAGACTATGATGCTATTAATGTAGCACCGGAAGTTATTATAGGTTCTTGATTTTGATAGTTTTCGTAGTTATAATTTTAAAAAATGCTGTAATTTATAAATTTTTTTAATTAAGATGTTAAAAGAGAATTTTTAATGAAAGATATATTAATTAACCAATTATGTTTAAATTTATGGTTGCGCAGACAGCACCATGCGTACTGCGTCGGAGGATACATGCACTAAATAGGAGTCTAAAAATGTACTCTTTTTACTGGACAAGCCATGGTTTCTTCCTTCCTCTGCACAAAGAAAGTTGCCATAAGTTTCTCGAAAAAGGGTTAGAAATTTGTTCTCTGCTGTAGATATTGTAGCCGGTGAACTTCTGGGTTTATGCGGCCTGGCTAGCTAGATGCATGATCATGGGTTGAGAAAGATCATAATGCATGCATGGCGGGACTCGTCACAATAACTTTGACCTAGACTATGTATGTTATATATGCCAACAGCCTCGAATAGTAATTTTCCGATGTTCCATTTCCAATTAAGCAATATATCTCTGCAAAAGTGCTTGGCTACAATTTTGCCATAGTTGCCTTGTTGATAAGTAGCCTCGTTTGGTCCCTACCTGATCTGATCCCAAATGAAGGCATTGAGGCGCACTGGCTAGCCTAATTAATAGGTGTAGTTTTGAACAGAAAGAAAAGGAAAAAAGGGAAAAAAATTCACAGCTAAACCCTTATATATATCAACCAAATCTATATCGATCTTATCGTCCACTCTAATTCCCATATAGAGACAAAGGTTACTTGAGAGGGGAAAAAGCTGAGAGAGGGAGAGACACTCGGTACGTGCTCACATTATTGATTCGTCTCCATGTCAATTCCTAGGACTTTTCTCATCACCACCCTGACTGTTGCCCTAGCAATGGCAATGGTTGCAACAATTGTACCTCAGGCAGAGGCAGCTCGTGCTTTCTTTGTGTTTGGTGACTCACTTGTTGACAGTGGCAACAACAATTACTTGGCCACTACTGCTCGTGCTGATTCTCCACCTTATGGCATCGATTATCCAACCCACAGACCAACTGGCCGCTTCTCTAATGGCTTCAACTTCCCTGATATCATCAGTAAGTTTCCAAATCTTTGCATGTGGCATGCACTGTAAGCAATGATGCATTAATTTCTTTCTTAATTTAACACATGATATTATATATTGTTGTATGTACGTGTGTTTAGGTCAGTCAATGGGTTTAGAGCCAACATTGCCATACTTAAGTCCAGAACTCAATGGACAAAGACTACTCAATGGTGCCAACTTTGCTTCTGCCGGAATCGGAATCCTCAATGACACCGGAATTCAATTTGTAAGTTCAATACTGAGCTCAAGCAAAAATTTCACTACATGTCTATATCTTGACACACCACTTCTTTCAATTTGTTGCTTGATATGGAGAGCCTTGGCGCGCATGTGACAACACTTATGGAACTACAACCCTTTTTTGACAACTTAATTTTAAGAAGCAGTTGGTCCCTGTCCCCTTCATTAATAATTAAGTTTGCTTTCAAGTTGCAACATGATCTTGACGTTTACTTGGGGTTTAGTTATGAGCAATTTGTAGCCTCCCAGACTCTTCCTCTCTGAGCACATTTTTTACCTTTTTCTGCTGATAACTTGTACATAGTTGATCCCTCGAATCCTGGGTTTGCGAATCAACCTATGGAGCCAAACCAGGTTTAACAACTATTGTACATTTGTACGTACTGTGCATAAGAATTATTTAAAAAAAAAACAAATATAGAAAGATGAGCATTGATTTTCCATGTTACAATTTGCTAAA